>CM061533.1:55550580-55838179 GCA_030545055.2 Neoaliturus tenellus | reverse complement strand
CTGTATTCCAGCAAAATCTGCAGAGGTTACTTCAAATCCTCTCTGTGACTTAACCTTACAAGATAAACCTATCATATACATACTCATTTTGTTCACGAAAGAACATAGCATTTAAATAAAATAAAATAAAACTAATCGCTGCTAGTATATCATTAGCAAAATGCAAACAATCAATTTTATAAATCATTTTGAAATATTTTTAATTAGACTACTATAACTCTTACAATATTTAATTTAAACTCAATCTAATGTATAATAAACTGTATTTAATTTATTTCTCTACATATAAATGTGTTTGGTTTATTGGAAATAATTTTTTTATCCTCAGTTATTGATAAAAATAGGTAAAATGGGAAAAATTGACAAATTAGGTTGCCTGTTTGACACAAAGAAATTAAATCAAAGCATAGGTAAATATAAAAAGGACTGGTTATTTTACTAAACTTTACAATATATTCTTTGGTACAGTATTAATACACTTATGAACAAAAAATAACTGTTTTTCTTTTTTACTTATCATGTGTAGGAAAACATAATTTGTTCTTGGCAGAAACCCTAATTTAGTTATTAAAAGCAGATATAACTATCTTACAATTTTATAATAAGATAACTGGTACATTTATTTGAACTGCATATCTTCCTGAACAAGAATATACAAGTAAGATATAAAAAATATCAAGGTTCCTTAAAAATGTTTGGGATGAGACGTGTGAGGTTTCACACGGCAATAGATAGAATGGCCTAGGAATACAACTATTTCCGTCTTCTTCCACAGACCACCGACGCACCATAGAAAAAGGAATCACTTCTAATATGTATAACTTTTTCTTGGCAACAAAATTGTATGATTTATAACACGCTAAACTCATTATTAATTGTTTTAATAGGTGATTTATAATTTGCCGTATTCCCGGCAAATTGGCCAAACTATGCACCGCACATTTTAGCTGATTTTAAAAATTATTTTTCCTACTTTCCGAAGTCATATGACAAATGTTTATCACTGGAAACGAAAGAAGACCTCATGCTCTTTTCAATCATACCAACGGCTTTCTGATAGTCAAAAAAATACAAAAAGTAAATAAAAAAAAACATATGTTTTTAGACGTTTTGCCGTTTTGAGCCGGAAATGGTTTGCGCACTGAATTTCTTTCAAATTATAATACGAATTGCGTCGATCTCTTAATGCTACAAGGTTCGATTATATATGAAAATGAAAGTTTGGAATATCCTCTTTAAAAAGGTATCAATATTATTACATTTATTGATCGTTTTCCATGTGTAATGAGTAGTTGAACAAAAATTGACCTATATTGCCGGAATCCGCAATTGACGATTTTCGCAAAAATGAAATTGCCGGATATCCGGCAATGGCCGCTTCTAGGGTTAAAGAGTCTCTTAGTAATCAGTTGCAGCCATAAAGGTTATTGATCATTGAAAGAGGTAATATGCGATTACCTGGGATGGCCTAAATTTTATTGATTAATTTAATATTAATGATGAAACTTTAGGTAGGCCAAATTAAAAAGTAATACATATTCAAAAGATTAGAGAATAATTTTTTTTTAGATTTAGAATCCAAAATTCTAGATTCCACGATTCCTAGTGTGTATAATATAGTAATGTAATATTAAACACCACTCATTGTACATAACGTATGCTGACTTCAGTAAATATATTTGAATGAAATTCACATAACATTGGAGCTGTCAATTACCAAGTTGTATTTATTGTCATTTCTTTTCGGTCATGCATTGACGCTATTATAAACGTTAACACTATTTTGAATGTATACTTATTTTAAAGAAAGATATTTTTAGTTTGAGTTTCAATAGTATTTTACCTGCATAATCTTAATGATATCTAAACCAGTCAAGATACTTTCCATGATCATGAAGTCATTGAAACCGAAAAGTAAATACAAATCCTTGTCAGCTGTAGCTACCAATATTGTAAAATCCATCTTAGATTGGAATTTAAAGTTTAAAACCATAAACAAGTTTCCAAAAATTTTTCAATAATACTTTTGGTATAAAGGAAATTTGGTTGAAAATAGATAATTCAATGACAAGTTCCTAAACGGTTTCGGTTGTGTTAAGATTGAGGGCCTGGACAAGCCGTTTACGGAGGTGATGAAGTGCTACCGACTGCAGCCGCAGGCCGGCAGCCATGTCTACCGCAGCGTGCTGTTGCACAACCGCCCGCGGCCCCGCCCCGCCAACAACAACACTTCCGTCGACGGCGGTGAGTCAGCCCCTCTACTGGTCACTCAAGTCCCTGAAAGTCACGGATTTTAGTTAGTGGTCGCCGAAAAGTCACTTATTTTTCATTAAAATCTAAAAAAAAGTCACAGATTTTTTTTTATAAATTGCGAAAATAATATGATTGTAAGTTAAAGTTTTGCTACCTAAGCAATGTCCCCTCATAATTTTCTAAATAGACCAAGCAAAAGTCACTGATTGTTGTTATCTCTTTGGCAGTGGACACCCTGAATGCGTCTGAGGCCAAATGACAATTCGAAACTAAAAATTTAAGACCAATTAAAAAAAACATTTGACAAACCATAAAGATGCCATATGATTTTTTGCAATTTTAAATTTTTTACTTGACAATATTTGGGGTTTGCTAACAATAAAAACAGCACTTTATGTAAGAGTTAAATGTCTTTAATTTGCTTTTTTTTATTTTTAATGCTGATTCTTACAATTCCCAAGAATTTTTATTTATTTATTTATTTATTACGAGGTGGCCCGTGCGCACATTGCGCATTTTATGATTCTGTATAAGCGAAACTCACCTACAGTACGTGAATTGATTATGAAGTGACAGAGATCTATTAATTTTTGTTTACTATCTGGCTTTTAAAATTCATCTGCATGTAATCAGCTGTTAAATTACAATTCACATTAAAGAACTTGCAATAAAAGTTGGTAAACATTTTAAAGCGCCGTCTAGAAATAAATCAAAGGCAAGGGGGGCGAAGCCCGAAACGATATGATCTTTTTAATTACGATTCGTCACTGCGCTATATCCTAAGCTTTAAAATGACACCTCAATCTTAAAAATCGGTTCAGTAGGTCGAGATAAAAAGGGACGTAACAGACGAAACCCTTATAGAAATAAGAAGATAGATTTTTTTTTTTAATGGGAACTCTGAGTTACAAGTGACTAGTATCTATAGCCATTATTTAAACGCCTTATTTGATAAGATTTGATTGATACGCCTTATTTGATTGATAAGATATATATATATATATATATATATATATATATATATATGTATATATATATATATATTCATAAGCTCTACATTGAGAAATATTCTATGGTTCCATTGAGTGTAATGCCGTAAGTTCTTGATAATCTCTTAGACAACAGAAACTCACTTTCAAAATCATTGATACAACAGAATATTAAATTATATTATTGAACTAATGGATTATTTTACAACTGGCATGGTTTTTTTAACCGGCTGATATGATTTTTTTAACTATAGAAGAATTGAATTGTATTGTCTTTGTTATGTCACATAAAGTATAGGTTTTGTCTAGATGGTTTAAATGAACCCTTGAAATGATGCTGTGTAATTGTAGGTAATGCATCAAAGATTGGGAGTAGACAATTGTTCTTCACTCAGCCACAAGTCCAGAAGTTACACCGTACCCTCTTAAATAAATCTATAGTTAAAAGAGTCCTCCAATGTTCCAAATTTTAAAAATGTATTTTCGACTTGCAGGCCAGGAGCCTGCTAGATCATCTGTCATCAAATCGGATAAGTTAGATGAACCAGAGAACAGATGCGATATCATCAAGTTCTACAACTCCGTCTATGTCCAAAAACTCCAAAACTTCGTAAGAAAGTTTGCCAACGGATCGGGTCAGGTAGGAAGTCATTTTGATTTAGTAAAATACTTATTTGACCTCTGTGTCTAAGGTTGAACTGATAATAACTCTTTTCATGAAGAATACCTGGTCCACATTCAATGGTGTTAAAAATTAAACTGAAACTAAAGCTAATAATTAATTGAATTAGTTAGTTGTGAATTAATTAATCTAAAAACTAGTAATTGACCGCTGTTAATTACCACTGTCAAAATATAATGATCAAACAATTGCAGTTCTTATAAAAGATTTATATTATAATAGATTTCTACTCATCTGCAGGACACAACCTTTCTATAGTTGGAGGCAATAGAACACATGTGTCAAGGTCAAGTCTTGAAATTAGCAAGCTGGTTTTAGCGAATTTCCCTATAGGGAATACGCTATTACGGTAGTAGCCATGGTAAGACCTAAGCCCGGGACCATGTTACTTTTTCATTTTGAGGTCCCCAGAAGCCAAAAACACCGTCCGTTCATTTTCATATATATGTATATATATATATATCTATATATATATATATATATATATCTATATCTATAAAAGGCAAAGCCCTCACTCACTCACTCACTCATCACTAATTCTCCAACTTCCCGATTAGCTTGTGGGAGTGTTCTTTTACTTAAAATAATGTTTTTATACTTTTCAGATAATACAATTGATCGTAATTGCGTAGTTAATTAACATTCGGTTGGTAATGTAAAATAAAATGTTGGAGGTGGTTACGTAATCAACAGGTGCAATAATCTCGACCAATGAGAAGCAATCCCGTTGGTTACGTGCATCACTAAGGAGTATTCATGGCGGATGCGAGGGAAATAATGGTAATTGTTTTGAGTTAAAAAATTAGAAGAATACGATAAAAATTGAGTTTTATGACCTGGAAGAAAATAATATATTTTAAATGAATAGATTAATAATAAATATTACTTATTGAGCTTATGTTAAAAAATAACAGATAACCCAATACGAAGAATGATTCTCTTTTGACTCATTCAGTAACGTCTGACGAAAGGGGACGCCAATCCGCCATTCCGCCATTCGCTCTGGGATGATCGGAGTCTGGTGGTGAGCGTTCGGCCCGTAAAATTTTGATGTAGGCCTAGATTGGATTTAAGTTATATAGTGAAATTAGGATACATACAGATTGGTTTTTATTTTAAACATATTCTCTGGTGGTGATACTTCGTACATGATTGCAGTGCGGCTCATTCGTTCATTCGGTGTGCGTAATCTTCTAGTTGTAGCGTGACTCTTTTGTTCAAAGTGAATAAGTGACTGGAACCCTGCTTCAATCATCACCTTGACAGGATGTACCCTCATGCCCTACCCCATGATAAATAATTTTTATTTATCATCCCATGAGATTCGTAGTTTCATGAATAGACTCAAAATCTGGTTTTTCCTATCTAAAAGACTGCTAACATAATATTTAACAATTGGCCTAATAAAAAATCTGTTTTCTCTAAATTGACTGATTCTTTACTATCCACACTACATCCCCTGTGTCGAAGTGACTTTTTACAAATCTAAATTTATAACAGTTCGACTAGGCATAACTTAAATTAAATCAAAATCTGTTCTCTAATAAATAAAAAAAAAAAAAAAAAAAAGGTACAACGGTACAAGCTAGAGTGCTGAAATTTGGTATACTCATTCTTTAGGCTCAAAATAGGAAAGTCTGACTATTTTCATATTAATACTCACAAAGGGCTACGCCCTAGACGTCCTCAAAGTTACCATGTTATTCTTATGGAAGCAACATTTTTTAATTCAAACATATGGTTATGGAAATTGAATTGGGTTTACATCTGCCACATGATTATTCATGCAAGAAAATGCTTATAAGCATAGAATTAACCAGGTGTGAGATATAATGTTTATTTATGTTTGACATTTTTAAGATTATAGTGATGTACTATTACTTTTAGTCTGGTGTACTTTGGTTGTATTAAGTGCAGTTTACTTTATTTTGTATTTTATTGCTATATACTTTTTTACTGTTCATAGGTACTAACAAACTGTTTTGCAAATATAGTTTTTGAAGCACTTTAGGGCTCCGCCTCACTGGATTTCAAAATTACTTTAGGGCATTCGCGGGGTTGAAATTTTTGACATGGACGTTCCTCTTTGCTTATGGGTGCTCACTAAGATGCTGTTTTACCATTATAGTTTTCGAAATTGTTTAGGGCTCTACCTCAAAGAAGCTGACAATTATTGTATAGCCTACGTGTTGAAATTTGACAAGGACGATTCTCTTAGCTCATAGGTACTATCTATCTAATCTAAGAAACGTTTTGCAAATATAGTTTTGAAGCCCTTTAGGTCTGCATCAATAAACTGAACTTTCAAATTACTCTAGGGCCCACGGGGTTGAAATATGATGGAGGATTCCCTTTGCTCATGGGTACTCACTAAGACAAGGGTTTGCAAATATAGTTTTTAAAGCACTTTAGGGCTCTACCCCACTGAATATCAGAATTACATTAGGGCCTTTACGGGGTTGTAATTTGAAATGGACATTCCTCTTTGCTCATGGGTGCTTACTAAGAAACGGTTTTGCAAATATAATTTTTGAAGTTCATTAGGGCTCTTTCCAACAGGACTTCAAAAACATTTTAGGGCCTACGGGGTTGATATTTGACATGTTCCCCTTAGCTCATAGGTAGGTGGTTACTAAAATAAAGGTTTTTCAAATATATATTTTGAAATTCTTTAGGGCTCCGTCCCACAAGTCTTGAAAATTACTCTGGGCCCGGGGGTTGAAAGTTGACATGGACATGGATTCCCTCTTTGCCGATAGTTGCTCACTAAGAAACAATTTAACAAATTTACTTTAGGGCTCCACCTCACAGAACATCAAAATTACCATATATGCTAGGGGATTGAAATCTAACGTGGATGCTCCGTTTTGCAAATAGGTGCTCTCTTAGACACTGTTTTGCAAATATAGTTTTCGAAGTTCTATAGGGCTCCACCCCATAGGACTTCAAAATTATTCCAGGGGATTCCCCCACAAATCCTCAAAATTACCATAAATCCTACGGTGTTGAAATTAAACATTTATGTTCCGTTTTGCTAATAGGTGTTTACTAAGAAACAGTTTTAGAAATATAGTTTTTTATGTTCTTTAGGGCTCCGCCCTACATGATTTTAATATGACTGTAGGGCCTACGGGGTTGAAATTTGACATGGTTGTTATTTTTTGCTCAATGGTTCTCATTATGAAAATGTTTTGCAAAATTCCTTCAGAGCTCAACACACAGTAATTTGTTGTTTCAATGTCATTCTTAAAAAAGAAGATTTTTTGCTCTTTTATAGATTTTATTACCTAAAAAATTAATTCAATCACGGGCGAAGCCGTGACGGGTAACAGCTAGTATATATATATATATATATATGTGTCCGTGGTACCGATAACTTTTGAAGGGGACCTCCGATTTTGATGAAATTTGGTATGAAGGTGTAACCCCAGGTCTATTTTCATGAGTTCGCGAACCAGCATGATCGGGTTATGGGAACAGGATTTTATGGGGTTTCAAAGGGGTAAAAAATAGGTTTTTGGCATTTTTGGACCCCAAATTAAAAAATTTAACAATTTTAACTAAAACCATTTAAAAGAATTTAAAAAACCAAACAATTTAGTATTTTGAATTTTTAACTTTGCTTAACAGATAACGGAGAAAAGCTAAAAACAAGTTTCCCATGTTAATCTTATGGGAAATCAATAGAACACTGTATCCCACTTATTTATCAACATAACTTGGTATAATTTGGTATGTACCTTCACTAGATATGGTTTAACCGATATTTGCTTACAACACCCATATGGCGGGAAACCTACATACTCACCCCCATGGGGTTTATGGGGAAAATTTAAAAAGTGCCGAATATTGATACAATTTTATATTTACCTTACCTAATCATTATATTTCCTAACAACTAATATTTTCTAACAATATCCTATCGCAGCAAACCTACATACTCATTCCTATGGTGTTTATGGGGAAAATACAAAATCTTAAATTCATTTGGAAATTCGCTGAGTACGCAGGTCTGCTGCGACGGGGGTATTTTCTCATTTAGCTACATGTTAGATTCATTTATTGATCTTGACCTTCACCCGCCTGTTCTATTGCTGCTGACTATAATGGTACATACAGATTTCTCCTGCAATGCGCACAAGCTGAGAAAAAAGTAGATCAAGTTTTATGCTTGCCTATTAATATATTTATTTTTCCGCTCACCCTTGACTCTATTAACTTTTAACCATATGATATTTACGATCACAGAGCGGAAACCTTACACTGTCGCCGCTGCCCGTGTCGCGCAGTGTGCCGATGTCGCCAAGACGCAGAGTGTCCGACACTCACGCCGTCTTCATACGGCCTCTGACCTCCTCCGAGCCCAACGTCTTCCCTCCCTCACCCACCAAACCTCTCAGCTACTGCTTCAGCCGCAGCCCAGCCAAGGTACTTGTTGTCTAAATTTCTTAGCTGACTAAGATCAGGTCAACTGGATCATTCCAGTTGCAGCGTGTTGCAAGGTGTTTTTTTTATAATTCCAAGTCATATTGCATCCTAGGTAATAAAAGCTTATAGCTTAGTCAACAATAAAATAGTTTACTATTTAATAAAAATGATATTTTGTTTTTCTCTTTATTTCAACTTGACATATTTTTGTGGACTAAGTCATTGTCAAGTTTGGTTAGAGTTTCCAAGAGATTGGTTTTTACTAGAGGTGTGCGGATATCCGGAAAACCGGATCGGATTCGGATCGGATATCCGATCCGATCCGAATGTACAACAGGCGTCGGATACGATCTGAAAAATATCCGACTTTTTCGGATAGAAAGTGTATATGAGCATAAAATCCCTTTAAACCCCCCAAAAACTACATTTGGAATGATACTGACGATCGCGTTTGTTCTAGGTATGAAAACAATTTTGGATTAAAACACGACTCAATATTATCAACTCTCTCGAACACTTGAAAATTTAAGACAGTCAGTCAACACTAGTATTGACACTCCAGGTATTAGGGTGTCCCCAAAATATAGCGCGCACTCAAGGCAATGGTTGTCAAAACAAATCTGATATACTAGCGACTCAAGCGGATGGAGTAAAACAACCCTTTCTAACAGTGGTCATGATTGGCTGTAGCGTTAGGTTCCGATTCCAATCACAACGCGCGCTAGTGAACCCTCGCTAGCACTCCACAGCCACCGATTTGGAATTAACTGGTATGGGAGAACACCAGAACTGACAGAGTGTCACGATTTTAGTCTGTGGTTATTTGATTCAGTTGTCCTGCGCAGTAGACGACACTGTTTCCAAGTACACGATAATACTTAATTATTGTACTCATTCTCCGACGTCACACTGATTTTCCTACCAAAGATTTGCCGTAACTTTTCGTGATAGTGAATAATAGTTTTGGAAAATAATTGAATTAGGGTGCCTAAAATATTACAAAGTTAAATTATTCCCGACATCAATCACTAATTACATTGATAGACTCGAAATTTTTGTGGCGTGCAATAATTTATTATCGTGTTGTACGATGTTTTGAAGTCTGGGAATACTGCCACAGCCAACAGCGTACGAGATATAATTTGAAATTTGAATTGAAGTTACGAACTGTACCTTTTAATGTGATCAACTTAATTTTAGCGAATTTCCCAATAGGGAATACGCTATTACGGTAGTAGTCACGGTAAGACCTAAGCTCGGGACCATGATACTTTTTCATTTTGAGGTCTCTAGAAGCCAAAAACACCGTTTGTTCAAATTGATATATATATATATATATATATATATATATATATATATATATATATATATATATATATATATATATATATATATATATATATATATATATATGGGAACGGGGTTTTATGGGATTTCAAAAGGGTTAAAAATGGGTTTTTGGCTTATTTTACTTTTATTTAGAAAATTCAACAATTTTAACTTAAACCTTTTAAAAGAGCTTAAAAAACAAACAATCTAGTATTTTGAATTTTTTACCTAGCTTAAATGGTTATGGAGAAAATCCAAAAAGTATGTTTTCCATGTTATTCTTATGGGAAATCAACAAACCTTCTATCTGGCTTATTTACTGACATATCTTGATAAAATTTGGTATGTACATTTATTAGGAAGCGTTTAACTTATATTTGCTTAGAAAACCCATATGGCGGCAAACCTACGTACTCACCCCTATAGGGTTTATGGGGAAAATAAAAAGAACACCATAACCTGATAAAATTTTGTATGTACAATCACTAGGTACTGTTTAACTTATATTTACCAACAAAACCCATATGGTGGCAAACCTACATACTCTCATCCCCATGGATTTTATGGGGAAATAGAAAATATTCCAAAATTCCATTGGAAATTCGCTGAGTACGCAGGTCTGCTGCGACGGGTGTATTTTAGAATCGGATAGGCTAGTTGTTAACTACTCAGTTATGGAGCCAAGAAAGAAAAAGAGTTTGATTGGAAATATTTTGAGAAAAACTGAGAACAGGTGAAATGCCTTTTGTGCAAGCTGGTTCTAAAGGTAACAGTAGGGTAACTAAGACATCAGAAAATGTTCTTTGTAGAAAAATAAACAATGTCGTTTTATTATTACTGAAATTGAGACTTGTGACTTGCTTCCATTTCATAAATTCTTTCAGATAGGAATGTTTTTATTTTAACTGAGCTCATTGTAATAGGCCTAAAACAAATTGGGATGTAAGTTTAAAACCTAAATTGTTAAAAGTATTACATGTTACTGCATTATTGAACCTAAGTAAGCTTAGCAATCTACTTTTAGACATCAAACAAGACTGTAGCCTACATGAAGGTGTAGGCCGAGGCTACTGTTAAACAGTAATGTCATCACAGTGACTCAAAGATATCAAAACTTGCATATAGCCTAGGCCTAATGAATGAAATAGACCTTTTTTGGTCATAACCCTAAGTTATAACTCAAAATATTACTATCAATGTAGTATTCAAACAAAAAATGAGCATGAAAATTACCTAATTCTGAGAGATAAAAATTAATCTAGGTTGTAAGCAAATTTGTAAATAAATATCGAAAAAGATTTTCTCACCAAAAACAAATAGGCTAGTTACAAATGTAGCCTATTGATTGACCAACTTTAGAGCTGAACAATAGGCCTACCTTAAGTTGAAACTCGGTTTGATACAGACACCTTGTAATGAATTTATTTTGGATGAGACCTACTGTAGTTAGTAGAATTTATGAAACTATATTATATGGGCTGTAATATATTATAATAGGCCTATATTACACAAAATCATACAAATATGAAATGGTATCATACTTAAAATAATATATACAACTCAAGGACAACATCAAACATGCACACTAAAAAAACAATAAAATTCTTTAGATACGTCATTGTAAATTATTTGTCCAAAATGTAAATTATAATTCTAGTTTTGAACAAATACTTAACAAAAAAAATCAATATATGCCTACATTTCTATATTGAACAAAAATAAAATTAACATTTTTAATTTTACATGAGTAATATAACAGTTCACTCTGTCCGTGTGAGTATCCGAATCCGAGTAACATCCGATCCGAACCCCTTTCTATCCGATCCGAAATTAAACTATCCGATCCAAAGTCAAATTTCACTATCTGCACACCTCTAATTTTTACTCCCACCATTTACTCGTTGGAACCATGTAAGCCTCGTATCAGTTCACAAATATGATCAAACTGGGGAAAAATGGTTGTTAGCAATGGCACTGCTCAATGGATGAAAATATCGATTGGAAAGTGTAATGTCAGCTGCTAACGGCGTTCATAATGCAGAAAAATGGCTGCAACCGTGCTGAAATTGCATCTAAATACTGTAAATTATGTCTTATGTCAATCTTATGTCTTATGTCGACTTCTTCTATGATAGTCTTGCACTATTTAGAAAGACAATCGCCAACATTATTTCTTAGGATCTCAATCGAACATAGAATGTAGCATTGTTTCATATTTTTCTGTGTTTCAATGGCAAGTTTTAGATTGTGTAACTCTCGAAACCATTATTGTTACTCATGTTGATTGCATTACTTTTTTCAAATGTATCTATTGTTATTGGTTGGTTGGTTTTTGTTTTTTTTATTGTTGTTGTCATGTACATATTGTTATAAATAATTATTGCCTGTTACGTAATTGTTATATTCATTATTGTTGTTATATTCAAAGTGTAATTTTCGCATCATCATCCTACTTTGTTAGTATTAATTAATTTTGCTTGTTATTACTGTTACTTCATGAAAATGGTTGTACCGTTGAAATAAATAAATAAATAAATAAATAAATAAATAATCGTGACATTGCAAATAGTTATTAGCGAGTCAAGCATTGTACAGTTAAACATTATTATGTGCACTGTAATGCATACAATGTTTGGGAGGTGCTCAGTTATCCGGACTGTTGAGTACTCAGGAGTTAATTTTGTGGGATTTTACTGTACACTATAATTAGGAATGGCTTGGTTGTCGGTTATCGTTTTTGGTTCCTCTTCAATATAGTATATTGATGTTGAAACCTGGTTGAAGCTCCACTATTTGAATTGTGGTTAATTCATAAATAAACAGCTGATCGTTGCATAATCATTAGAGGTGTGCGGATAGTGAAATTTGACTTCGGATCGGATTCGGATCGGATAGTAAGGGGTTCGGATCGGATTTTATTCGGATTCGGATACTCGCACGGACAGAGTAAACTGTTGTATTACTCAGAATTAAAATACAAATTAATTAACAGTAAAATCCTAGCACTTTATTCCTAGGAATGCATGAAAAATGTTAATTTTATTTTTGTTTAATATAGAAATGTAGGCATATATTGATTTTTTTGTTTTGTTAGGCCTAAGTATTTGTTCAAAACTAGAATTATAATTTACATTTTGGACAAATACTTTACAATTACACAGAATTTTATTGTGTTTTTAGTGTGCATGTTTGATGTTGTCCTTGAGTTGTATTAGGCCTAGATGTTAAGTATGATACCATTTCATATTTGTATGATTTTGTGTATTATAGGCCTATTATAATATATTATAGCCTATATAATATAGTTTCATATATTCTACTAGCTACAGTAGGTCTCATCCAAAATAAATTCACTACAAGGCTATCGGTATCAAACCGAGTTTTAACTTAAGGTAGGCCTATTGTTTAGCTCTAAAGTCGGGCTATGAATAGGCTACATTTGTAACTATTTGTTTTTGGTGAGAAAATCTTTTTCATTATTTTTTTACAAATTTGCTTAGAACCTAGATAAATTTCTCTCTCTCAGAATTAGGTAATTTCCACTCTCATTTTTTGTTTGAATACTACATTGATAGTAATATTTTGAGTAATAACTTAGGGGTATGACCAAAAAAGGTCTATTTCATTCATTAGGCCTAGGCTATATGCAAGTTTTGATATCTTTGAGTCACTGTGATGACATTATTGTTTAAAAGTAGCCTAGGCCTACACCTTCATGAAGGCTACAGTCTTGTTTGATGTTTAAAAGTAGATTGCTAAGCTTACTTCAATTCAATAATGCAGTTCAATAATGCAGTAACATGTAATACTTTTAACACTTTAGGTTTTAAACATACATCCCAATTTGTTTTAGGCCTATTACAATGAGCTCAGTTAAAATAAAAACTTTCCTATCTCAAAGAATTTATGAAGTGGAAGCAAGTCACAAGTCTCAATTTCATTAATAATAAAACGACATTATTTTATTTTTCTACAGAGAACATTTTCTGATGTCTTATTTATCCTACCCTTACCTTTAGAACCAGCTTGAACAATAGGCATTCCGCCTGTTCTTGGTTTTTCTCAAAAGATTTCCAAATCAAACTCTTTTTCTTTCTTGGCTCCATAGCTGAGTAGTTAACAACTAGCCTATCCGATTTTAGAAAATTAAGTTGATCACATTAAAAGTTCGTAACTTCAATTCAAATTTTATCTCGTACGCTGTCGGCTGTAGCAGTATTCCCAGACTTCAAAACATCGTACCACACGATAATAAATTATTGCACGCCACAAAAATGTCGTGTTCATCAATGTAATTAGTGATTGATGTCGGGAATGATTTGATTTTGTAATATTTTAGGCACGAAAAATCAATTATTTGCCAAAACTATCACTAATTATCTTGAAAAATAACGGCAAATCTTTGGGAGGAAAAATCAGTGTGACGTCGGAGAATGAGTAAAATAAATAAGTATCACAGTATTATCGTGTACTTGGAAACACTGTCGTCTACTGCGCAGGACAACAGAATCGAATAACCACAGACTAAAATCGTGACACTCGGTCAATTCTGGTGTTCCCCCATACCAGTTAATTCCAAATCGGTGGCTGTGGAGTGCTAGCGAGGGTTCACTAGCGCGCGTTGTGATTGGAATCGGAACCTTACTCTACAGCCAATCACGACCCCTGTTAGAATGAGTTGTTTTACTCCATCCGCTTGAGGCGCTAATGTATCAGATTTGTTTTGACAACCATTGCCTTGAGTGCGCTATATCTTGGGGACACCCTAATACCTGTAGTGTCAATACTAGTGTTGATGACTGTATTCAATTTTCAAGTTTTCGAAAGAGATGATAATAATTTATTGAGTCGTGTTTTAATCCAACATTGTATTCATACCTCGAACGAAAGCGATCGTCAATATCATTCCAAATGTAGTTTTTGGGGGGTTTAAAGGATTTTATGCTCATATATACTATCTATCCGAAAAAATCGGATATTATCGTCGGATACAGATCGTATCCGACGCCTGTTGTACATTCGGATCGGATCGGATATCCGAATCCGATCCGAATCCGATCCGGTTTTCCGGATATCCGCACACCTCTAATAATCATGCATAATTAATTACGCAATAAAAACAAGAGATTTTTTTATTGTTGATAGTGTATACTAAATGCAGTTAAAATTGATTTAATTGTTTCATGTGTGCTCTGTGCACATTAATAAGTACTTCACTCAGATGTGCTGATATGATTATTTTTAGTTTTTAAAACTTCTGTCATCACAAAAATATATATCGCTTTGGGGTTCAGTGGCGAGAAGTTGAGGCAAATGTGCTAACTAAAATTTTATCATTGAGATTAAAATTTATCACATAACTTTCTAAGGCAAAACACACAAACATTCAGCTAAGGTTTATCTGTGATATTTGAATAGTTTCTAATGTGAGCTAATTAGGGGCTTTTGCTATAGTGGATTAAGCCACTATAATATAATGGCCAAAGTCATCTTTGTAAATATGTCAAAATGTAGTAGTGAATTTACTGTCGTGGATTTTTGGATCTGGCCTTTGACAGTGTTTGCCATGATAAACTGGTAGATAAATTATCTGCCTATGGTGAAAATGACAGAGGATGGCGCTGGCTTGAGTCTTATCTGGGGGTTGCAGGCTGTAAATAATATCAGGCATGTTAATAATATCTCCAATAATATCAACAGACTTCAATAATATCTCCACAATAATAGTTTACTTAAAATTAAATCACGAGTGAAATCTACTGAATACTCTGTTCCACAAGGGTCTGTGCTTGGACCTTTTCTTTTCTTTGCTACATAGGAAAAATGTCACAATCACTCAGTTAAAGTCCTTGTTCTTCGCACCTGTGCATGTACGCTGATATCAGTTTAATGCAAAGTAGTAAAAATGAAATGTAGTGAGTGGTAGTATGACATTAATAATTGAAAACATTGATTTTTTTTGGCTAACAAAAACTTACTTTTGATCAAGAAAAAATCAAATTTGATATCTTTTTCAAATTCTAGAGGTAAAACAAAAAGGTCTTTTTTAGCAAATGCTAAATTAAAGTTAGGTAACTCTTTTAAATTCTAAGGTGTTTACTTGGATGAAAAATTAAACTTTACTGATCATGTAAATTTAATTTGCAAAAAATCAGTTATGCTCTTTTTGCTTTTTGCTTTTTGATAAAAAGATTATCTTATTATTGTGATATGTCTATTTTAAGAACAGTTTACTTCTCCTTAAAACAATCACACATATCCTATGGCATTGAAATTTATGGGAGTACTTAAAAAGCAAAATATTGTTTAAGTTTTAAAATTACAAAAACATCAATAAGAATTATTATCAATCTGGAAAGAAATGCTACTCGCTATATTTTTATAAAACCATTGTTTATGTCAAAATTGTCATTGGTTCTCTACCTAAGCATGCAAACACCCCTAGCCATTTTACACGAAATAGAAAAAATAACAAAGAGATTTTCAAAAGAAAGTCTTTTCATCCTGGATCATTCTTTTTTAATTAGTTACCTAAATTAGTTGCCTTTGGTCATTGGGCTATTAATTAATGATCCTGACAAATAAAACAGCTGATATTTGTCAGTAACAAAGCTACACCTCATCTGATCCATTACAATCATCACACTCACCCCGTCAGTCATACTCACCTTAAAATACGCACCACAGAGTGCGTCGGTGTTTCACATAAAGTAAAGTAAATACTTAAAAAAACAAGATAATTTTAAAAAATCAAATGGACCTCAAAAATTATTTAATAAGTACAACTTAATATTCCTGAAATAATATACAGTAGTAGTGTAAAGAGGAAATTGTACACAGGATTTATTTTACATAGACCCTATTATTATTTATTACGAGCTGTTGCCCGTCACGGCTTTGCCTGTGATCGAATTTATTTTATAGGTTATAAAATCTTTTTAAAGAACAACAGAATCTACTTCCTTAAGAATGACATTGAAACAATGAAGTGGTGTAAGCGGAGCTCTGAAGGAATTTCACAAAACCTGTTCTTAGTGAGAACAGTTTCTTAAATAAAAAAGGCCCCGAGAAACTATGAGCAATTAGGAACGACCATGTCAAATACGGGGGAAGCTCGATTACACCTCAAATATATGGTCCATCGACCCTCTGTCAGTTTTAATAAATATTGTAAAAGTTGGAGATAGTTTGATGGTCCATAGAACCATTATGTTTAATTTTTAGTTTATTTTGTGAAAAGGGTCGATGGACCATCAACCTTGTTTCTAAATTATTTTATTAAATATAAATGTTGGCCGATGTAAAATCAACTCCAAAACTATAAATGTATTAAATATAATTTAATATTAAAGTAAAGGGTTGATTACACCTCAAATAGATGGTCCATTGATCCTCTCAAATTAAATATAATTAAAATAAGATAGAGGCTCGATGGACCATCTATTTGAGGTGTAATCGAACCTATAATTAATAAAATAAGATAGAGGTTCAATGGACCATCTATTTGAGGTGTAATCGAACCTAACTGTTGTTGATACGTTATTTTATATTTAAAGGGTTGATGGACCATCGAACCATAATACAAACATTTATTTGACTTTATATTTAAGTGTGATGGTCCATCAAGCCATATATATTTTAAGTTAAATTATAATTTCACAAGGATTGATGGTCCATCGATTTTGTCTGTTAAAAAACTAACTTTTATTCCAGGGACGATGGACCATATATTTGAGGTGTATAATCAAACCTATAATTAATTAATAAAATAGGATAGAGGCTCCAAAACTATAAATGTATTAAATATAATTTAATATTAAAGTAAAGGGTCGATTACACCTCAAATAGATGGTCCATCGACCCTCTCAAATTAAATATAATTAAAATAAGATAGAGGCTCGATGGACCATCTGTTTGTGGTGTAAACGAACCTATAATTAATAAAATAAGATAGAGGTTCAATGGACCATCTATTTGAGGTGTAATCGAACCTAACTGTTGTTGATACGTTATTTTATATTTAAAGGGTTGATGGACCATCGAACCATAATACAAACATTTATTTGACTTTATATTTAAGTGTGATGGTCCATCAAGCCATATATATTTTAAGTTAAATTATAATTTCACAAGGATTGATGGTCCATCGATTTTGTCTGTTAAAAAACTAACTTTTACTCCAGGGACGATGGACCATATATTTGAGGTGTATAATCAAACCTATAATTAATTAATAAAATAGGATAGAGGCTCCAAAACTATAAATGTATTAAATATAATTTAATATTAAAGTAAAGGGTCGATTACACCTCAAATAGATGGTCCATCGACCCTCTCAAATTAAATATAATTAAAATAAGATAGAGGCTCGATGGACCATCTGTTTGTGGTGTAAACGAACCTATAATGAATAAAATAAGATAGAGGTTCAATGGACCATCTATTTGAGGTGTAATCGAACCTAACTGTTGTTGATACGTTATTTTATATTTAAAGGGTTGATGGACCATCGAACCATAATACAAACATTTATTTGACTTTTATTTAAGTGTGATGGTCCATCGAGCCATTTATATTTTACATTAAATTATAATTTCACAAGGATTGATGGTCCATCGATTTTGTCTGTTAAAAAACTAACTTTTACTCCAGTGTCGATGGACCATATATTTGAGGTGTAATCGACATAGCCCCTCAAATTTTAACCCTGTAGGCCCTGTTTGAAATTTTAACCCTGTAGGCCCTGTTTGAAGTCTGTGTTTGCAAATTTTGCGTTGTCTCCACTGCCTCTTCTCAATTAAAGGTATGTCAGCAAGTTAACTCTAACCAAATCAATTTGGCCAACTGTCTGCGCAGGACCTGAGGGCCATCAACTGCATGATGCGGGAGGCGGAGAGTGTGCGCCGCGTGGGCAAGCGGCTGCTGACGGACGACGGAGCCGAGGAGGAGGCGACATCGCCACCCAAACAGCCCAACCTGGTCACCAACAAGATACAGGACCTGTTCGTCGACCGCTGTCTGGCCAAGGGCCACGATCCGGCATAACCACACATCCGGTCTGAGTCATAATAGAATCTAATTTTATAAAACATTCAAGGTTAACGCGCAAGGTTAGCGGGTGAGTATTCACTTGATAGGAAGTGCACAGTAATTTTCACCTAAATATTGAAATACTTTTGCTGATTAATAACTCATTAACTCCAAAAGGCTGAGCCTGAACATGAAATGTAAACTTTCAGGTGGGATTTATGTAGCAATTATGTAACGAGCATTGTGTTAATTCAATTATATGGAAGAAGACTGTAAAAGTTACTCAATCTCATATAGTGATATATTTATTATTGAAAGTAATTTTGTTTATGTTTTGTTGGGTTCTTTTCCTTTTACAAATCGTATTTATTGATTTTTGTAAGTTTATTTCTCTGTAACTTTTTAATTGTACATTTATTATTGTTAAATCTACTAGCTTGTCAGACATGCTAGGAAATACTTTTTTATTCTTTTGTTGAACAGCTCTGAAAACTTGTTTTGTGTAAGTGAAGGTCATGAAATAAAATAAATTTCCCGTTGTATAAATTAACCTATTGAGGATCATTAATGGTTCTTTTCCATGAATGTGGAGGAACCTTTTGTTTGTAAAGAGAACTACATGCTGTAAAGTTCGTGACTTACGGTTAAATTTGGTTTAGATATTCTGCTTTTCCAGTGTCTTAGACTGTTTTGCGTCGTTCTCAACTAAAATAACTTTCTATAACAATTATATGGATTTATAACAAAGTCAACCTTTTTCCACTTAACCTTCCTTGGCAAAGTGGAGTTTAAATAAGGAAATAAAAAAATGAAATTAATATGTAGGCTATGTTTGTTAATGTGGTTAATTTAATTTATGTTTAGGTAAAAATCTCTCTTCATTTAACCTTTTTTTTAAATGGTAAAAACTGAGGTTGTCTCTTGCTAATTTGTGGTCTGTCCTAGAGATCAATCTGTTGAAAAATCTCATGTGCCAGAGAGTTCTTAACTGCAGTTTCACTGAACCCCAAGATATTTGTATGGATTTATTTACTAATATTTTTACCTTATTTTAAGTTTTTACAGTCCCTGTATCTTCATTGTTGCCATTGTTTTGGTATTTGATTATTTAGAATAATGAGGCAGACAGTCGATTTATATTTGGACATTAAATATTATACAAGGGTTTTAAGAAAGTAGGAACATTTTTGTCTTACGCCGCTAGGCGCGCGCGTATCGCCTATATTAGAGTATGAGAGTGCTATGGGCCTCAGTGCCTATCCAGCCGTAACAATAGGAGCATCATCGCGCTGCCCGTGTACTTTATTTTTAATTCAAAATGGCCACTCCTATACAAAATTCCGCCAGTTGCAAAGTGCATTTAGTAATACGGTTTTTGTTGGCAAAAACTTAAAACCGATAGATTTATCAACAAGTATGCGTGGTGTATGGGTTTATGTCATGTATAAAAGTTTTGTGCATAAGTTGAAATGGCCGTTCAGTTTAGAAATGGCTGTGTTGAAATTGAAAGTGCACGAAACTTGAGGGAAAGATAATGAAAGCTCCGTTATGGTTTTCATGGATCTTCTCGTGAACTTTAGTGACCAGTTCGTCAATCACAATGCTCGGTCGTCCACTCTTTTGCTAATAATGAACATTGGTTCGGCCATTTCTAAACTGAATACACAACTTATGCACAGAACTTTCATTCATGACATTGGTCCCATACGCCTTGCATACTTGTCGATAAATCTCTATCGGTTTTTAGTTTTTGCCAAAAAAAACCGTATTACCGATTGCACTTCGTAACTGGCAGGATTTTGTAAAGGAGCATATTGAATTTTAAAATAAAGATAACAGGCAGTGCGATTGTTAAGGCTGGATAGGCACTGAGTCCCCGACCCCTCTCATACTCTAATATAGGTGATACGCCCGCGCCTAGCTGCGTAAGATGAAAACGTTCCTTACTTTCAGAATAGTCCCCGTACAATATACCTTAATAAATGGTATTGGCAATGAGCCATTATTACTGTTGTCAAAACAAAGAATTATGGCTGTATTTTTGTTTATATACTAATACTGAGTTCCTTGAAAAACATACTTTTTCCTATCACTGCATGGAAATAATCACATTGCCATACCTGTAAACCCTATGCAAAGCAGTTCATTTCTGGTTTCCGTTTCTTTTCTGCTCTAGAGCGGCAATGTTCTTTTACAGCAGTAATCAAACAGCAATTTAAAGTCAGCTGTTATTACAAACCATGCCACAGCTGTTGGTCATAGTTGTCGTTTGGTAATTGCTTTTTTTAGTTTGAAGTTTGAGGCTATGTTTGATACTTAACAGTGTGTTCTAACAGAAACAAATCAAATGTAATCTAAATAAAATTTTCTATACAATAAAACATTTAATCTGTTGCAATTATGTTGGTAGGAAAAATCTTGTTTGTATTACGAGCGCAAATAGTCATTGCCGCTCTCGAATTTTTTGGCCAATTCTCAAGTGGCAATGACTTACTTTACGCTCTTAATACACAAATAGCTATTTGATTTAATACATCAGAGATAATGTACCAATGTACCCATCGGACAGCTAAATTGGATATTTGTTTTTTTGTGAATCAAGCAATTGTGTTTACAAGGAAATTATTGGAAACTATTTCCATCACTATTTATTTAAAGTTCATAATGTTTTGTGATCGGAACCTGTCTTTAGCTATGTATTGCTTTTAGCCAAATATTTAAAGTCTCAGATGCTCACTGATAGAGAATACCAGTTTATGAAATTCTGGAATTTGTGGTGAGATCTTACCTCTACTTGGAAGAATATGTATTAAAGCCTTAACATAGTTGATAGCATCAATCTAAGTGAACTGAGTAAAAGTTGGTGTTTTTAAGAGTATTATTTAAGTGCAGCTTGATGTTTTAAATAATAATTGAAAAACTAAGCAAATTTTACAGACTATGTTAAGTTTGGTTGTAGTACAACCAAAAAATTGCTTCAATTTTATGATAATAAGCTTTTTTCAGTGATTAGTTCTTAAATACACTTTTCTTTGGCTCTTATTTATCCCCAAATCAACAAATGTTGGTTCGTGTTGAGTTGACCAGGGGTGCAGAATATGTTTGATCCGGCGATTTAGGATCGGGAGAAATTTCCAGGTGTCTGGGAAAATTATGATTTTTTTTGTGCCAGTGGTATTTTTTTACTATCATGAGAGTTGAATATTAAAATTACAAATAGTTGTATAGAAATTCTTTTATCCAGGTACTGAAAGTAGTTTTTATTCGATTTTAAGTAGCCTTGTGTTTTAATATAATAAACTAAAGTTGAGTTTTAAGTCAAAGTCATATATGGCCACGTTGGGGGGAAATCATTAATCTGTAACAGTAGAATTGGGGGAAATTTTAGGAGTCAATACATTTTCTGCGCCCTTGGAGTTGACTGAGTGACACTTCATACCAGCATGACCTATACTTCAGGGGCTTGCATCTTAATGTACGTTTACACCAGAGTTGACAACCAAAAGGGGACAGCTTTTACAGGTATAAAGACGACAACTTTTGGTTGTAAACTCCTTTGTAACCACACCTTTATACATCAATAATTTATTCTGTAAATAGTTATGTTTTAATGTCATATTTGAATATGTTTTATTTAAAACAAAAATATTTTATTTCTTTTTTAGGCACCCTCATTAGTGCACTGTTTATAAAAAATGTACTCTAGTTAATGGTAATTTGTTATTGATTATTTTAACTTGCTAATATGCTTCCATTGTTAAATAGTTTTTGCATGGTAAATTGATTTTATTTTGTTTTAATTAATAAATATTATTTATTTTAATCCATTATTACCTTTTATTAAGGCAGTGATAAATGTTTCTTTATAAAATGAATAATTCACTATATGCATAAAAACGTGTAAATATTTATACTATTGTATTATATCATCTTGTGTAAAATATAAAAAAATTCTAAATTGTTATTATTTCATTTATTTAACCCCTTGCGGTCGAATGACGAGTATAGGTCGCCGCACCATTGCCGCGAGTGCTCGAATGGTGAACACTGCTGCACAGTGTAACCAATGTAAACAACAATGAAATCAATGTATTTAGCTGAAATGTTTGACACAGTGGTTTAATATTTATAATTGATATAATTTTACTACTCTATAGATTATTATGAAGGCAACAAATGTTTCTCTCTGCACATTTTTCTGTGCGTATTTTGTCGACGTTTTTGTGGATCACGTCTGTTGGTTTCAATTGAAGTGAGTTGATGTGGTTGTGGTTATGTTTTGTTGTTTACAAGTTACTGTTTGACAAAATAATTCGATTATGTCTTTTGTTAGTGATGAAAGTATTTCTTTATTATTAGATGAAAATGACGATAGTGATGTTAGTGGAGTTAGTATTGGGGACGAAATAAATATAGTGAAAGATGACGGACTAGACAAACCAAGTATGAAGAGGATGGGTGTATGCTGTTTGTGGATATTGACAACACTAATACTTTAAGTAATGAACCAGAACCGGAATCTAATGCTTTTTGTGATGATAATGTGATAGAAATACAAGACTCAATTCAGGTAGGTCAAGGTGATTGTAAAAGTTTCATATTTAGATAGGCCTAGGCATGTGATTGTGTAATCTACAGATAGGCCTACTGACGATTTCCATAGCAATGAACCTATGGATGTTACAGACTTGACAGAATTTGAGGCGGTGATCAAGATGACTGTAGTGCCACAGGTGAACTACATTCCATAAGAGCAATGGTGTAAGTTTCTGCAACATCTGTAGATGTCACAGAGTTTTTGTTGGTTAAAAAATTGTTAAAAAAAACCAACATTTTACTCTTTGTTACCTGCAAGTGTTGCCAATGCTGCAGGAAACAACAATCGTTCTCGTTTACGTAGGAGATTTTTTGTCTCAACTATTACTAAAATAAGGAATTTCAAAGCAAACCAGGATAGAATTTATGGTTTTAGATATACCTTGATTGATAATTGTCAATTCGGTCATTACTTAATCGTTTGTTATTAACTAATAATCCACATTTAAATAGAGTAATATGGTGTCGTTGCGATAAATATCTTACCCGTAAGAAGACAGCTTCATTCTCTTTTTCAATCAGCTGTGGAGCTGTGTAATGGTAAATATTATAACATCCCATAAGAGCAATGGTGTCAGTTTCTGCTACATCCGTGGATGTCACAGAGTTTTGTTGGTTAAAAAAATCAACATTTTACTCTTTGTTACCTGCAAGTGTTGCCAATACTGCAGGAAACAACAATCGTTCTCGTTTGCGTTGGCGATTTTTTTGTCTCAACTATTACTAAAATAAGGAATTTCAAAGCAAACTAGGATAGAATTTATGGTTTTAGATTTACCTTGATTGATTATTGTTAATTCGGTCATTACCTAATGGTTTGTTATTAACTAATAATCCAAATGTAAAATAGAGTAATATTGTGTCGTTACGATAAATATCGTACCCGTGGCAAGACTGCTGACATTGCCTAACATTGCTAAGACTACCTAGCATTATTCACAAAAATGTTCAGAATGAAGAGGTGTTTACTGCAGACTGCAGATGCTAATCAATGTCTCAAGCACAGTCCAATAAACATATGTAGGCCTAGAGCTACAAGCAATGGTAGAGGCAGAGGTAGACCTATTGGAAGAGGTTCAGTCAGAGGTAGAGGTAGGCCTAGAAGGGATCCAGGGGTAAGCCTAGAGCTGATTAACCAAGGCCAAACTATAACATTGGCTGGCAGCGTTGTGGGGGAAATGATTCGCCACCAGTGCATTACAACTATAATAATTATGCTCACTTTAGACAACCGCTAGGAAAAATTATGAGTACTGAATTAGATTATTGGCAATTATTTTTTTACTGATGAACTTATTCAAGAAATAACGGCTGAAACAAATAGGTATGTCCTTGAAAAAATACAAAAAAGTACTCCTCTTCCAACACGCTCAGTATGGCATACATGGAAATGTTACAATCTCTGAAATGAAGGCATTTCATAAATATGACCATGCACAAGAAATCTGAAATAAGGGAATATTTCTCTGAGGATTGGATGGAAAAGCAGCCATTTTTCAAAGATGTCTTCTCCAGGAATAGATTTTTTAAAATATTTTGGACACTCACCTGTGTGCTCCAGTCGAGGATCCGAATGCAATATCAAGTGGGACAACCAGAGCAGGAAAAATCAGACGAATCGGCTCTTACTTAGATGGCAAGTTTAGGGAACACTATTGTCTAGGACCTAACATATTGGTAGACGAAAGTGTTACAACAAGCTGAAGTCTATCAAATGAGGCCTATGTATTTATGTATAATGTGATTCCTCTAATGGGTACATTTGTGCCATGGAGCCATATTTTGGTTCTACGAAAACTAAGAACCTAATAAGAACTGATTTACTTTCACCGTCAGGATTGTTCTACATTTAGTTCATAAGCTACTAGAGGACGACCGTACAGGCCTCCGTATTTACCGACAGGTTTTATATCAGTTACATTTTAGGGCAAGAGCTATTCATTAAATTCATTGAAACTGAATATGCATCTTACCAGTACAATAATGCCAGGTAGATAAAGCCTCTTCCAATGCAGTAAAGAAAGATGCTGTCAAAGACAGAACAACATGACACTTTTGCTTTCCGCAAAGATGAATCTTTAGTTTTAGTGTGGCGGGATAAGCGATATGTGACAATGTTCTCCACTTGTTATGACAGTAGCAATGAAAAAATGACTAGATTCATCAAATCTGGTGTAATCGAAGATGTTATGAAGCCTAAGGTGATCTGTGAATACAACTGGTACATGGGTGGGGTCGGTTAGGCCAAATTTTGCCGGCCTAGGCCAAGAAAACAGGTGCTTCGTTGGTAGAAGTGAGTGTCGAAAACGGGTGATATCAATGTAGTGTGATGAAAAATATGTTTCTTGTCGATTACAGCCTATATTTTTTTTACACATAAATAAAGGGGTAAAATAAACAAATGATATTTTTCTTATTTTTTTATTGGTAAACAATATAAAATAATCATACAATAAAAAACAAATTATAGTACATTTAATAATGGATTTGGGAATTTATATATAAAAAAGTAAAATATGCGTAAAACAGCTTAAATTAATTATGTCCTGAGGGGAACGACTTAATATATTTATTGGACCTCAAGGGGTTAAAAGTTTAGACTCAATATACCCCTATTAAGAACAATGGGAACCCAAAACATTGTTTTCATTACAATTTTGTTGTTTGACGAGCGCCAGATGATGGCACTGAGAAAAAACATTTTATTGATAACAAGAACTCTGCTCTATTAATATAGTTATATTGAAGGTGATATGTTAAAAATTTGTTGATGCTGATGACAATTAAATCTGCTAAAAGCGCCTCTGGTACAGAACATTAGATGTACATAAGAACATAATGTAATGTTTATTGACCAGGTAACAGTGTAAGATTGAACCATAAGCAAATATCTTGGGGAGTATGCTTAATCTATGTTTGATCATTATTTGGAAACAACGGCAACAGCTAACTTTACATCCTTAGGGCTGTAAAGAAAAATCTTAATATTTAACAATGTAGAAAAACTCTCATGGTGTTAGTGAACAAATAATAACAAAATCAAAGGAACTAGGCAAAAATGAATATTTTATCAATCAAATTAACGTTAGACTTTAAACAGATAAATAAGTACAGACATTTTAATGGATAAAACATGTCTTTTTATTGAAAATTTATGTTTTACTTTAAATTTTATAATTGTCAAAAATTGAAAACCCAGAACGTCTATAATCCGAATTTGTATCTAGCAAGAAATAACACTTATATAAATTTAAAACTAAAACACAGTTACCAATATTTTTGAAATTTTAATTCGTTGTGAGGCCTTTCGCTAGCAAGGCTAGCATCGTCAGACAACTCACAAACTTATTTATTTATAGAGTTTGTGAGTTGTCTGACGATGCTAGCCTTGCTAGCGAAAGGCCTCACAACGAATTAAAATTTCAAAAATATTGGTAACTGTGTTTTAGTTTTAAATTTATATAATATTAACCAATATTGAAGCTCTTGATACAAAAAAAAAAAAAAAAAAAAAAAAAAAAAAAAAAAGAAATAACACGTTGTATACCATCTGCCAATACGCAATACTCTTTACGCTAGTGTGTAGTAAGGAGTGATTGTGGACAGGGGAGGGGGCATGTTCAAGGTCACAAGCAAATTTTACAGCGTGCAATATGGCAACCGTTCCACCTACCACCCATCAGTCCAATGACCCTGAGCAGTACCCTGTGCGTGCTTTAAAACACACAGAGTTATATTTCTGTTACTGGTACGTGTAAAGTTACAGTTAAGGACTTAGCCGCAAAAAAAAAAAAAAACCACTAACTTACCCCAGTTCAAAAGCCCATCACACATAAACAAAGACTCCAGAAATGTTTAATTTACTGTACATATGTTGCTACCTATAATAAAATACGGTACATTGATTTTTTTCACTTCAAGAACTTTAAAAAAAACTTTAAAAAAGAAAATGTACGATTTTTATCAGCTTTTTTACTTAAAAATTACTTACTGGCCATTTGTTTGGTAATTTTGATCATCCAGATGGGGTCCGTTACCAAATAATCCGGATTATTGACATGATATTCAACTGTAAATGAAATTAGGTTGAGAGAGCAACTAACAGCGCAACGATTCCTCTATAAATCAATCAAACATCTTAATTCATAATATGCACATTGTACAAGAATAGTGTCAGATGATAATGGGCTAACTCTAAACTAACAAAATCAAAATTATTACATGTTTCATTCCTTGCATTGGTATAATTAAAATAAAGTAAAGAAGGCCTATACATACATTAAAATAAAACAGGCATTCTTTTGAATATTTTTTTAAAACCACAGGTGAATCAGTCCTCCAGGAACAAACCTCAGTAGACCCTATGTTAATCAGCTCCAGATCAACCACTTCTGCCCTAACATAAAATAGGAGTCAGTTTGTCTACTCTGACTCTGAATAATGAAAATGAGGTAAGTTTAACTGACCTTTTCTGGGAATCGAGAGACATCAGTTCCCATCCTTATCAATTTACTAAAATAAAACCGTATCCGATAAGATTTAAGTTTTACATGGGAACTCACGACATTGTGGAATGTTATTTAAGTTAACATCAGTTATTTTTCCGCTTGTTCATCACAAGTGAGTACATCCTGTTTTTATAATTTTACATGTTTTATCACATATAATAAAATAATAGAATTACTTTACAGATTTTACAGGTTTATGTAGTTGCCCGCTTAAACCGACCTTTTAAGTTACGGTACGTGACATAGGCATGGTTCCTCGGTTAAAAGAGGGTCTACTGTACTTTGTTTTCTTTGATCAACCTGTCGCGACAATGGACCTAGAGCTCCTAATCATTGAAGTTGAAGTGTATGCGTGAAATGCCACACGGGAAACCCTATAGCCATCACAACAATCTTTGAGTGATATACAAGTTATGGAAAGTAAAAAAGTAAAGTTCATTTTATTTTTACTGACTTTCCTAATAACTGTCACAGTATTTCCTTGCACTAATTGGTTTCCTGAAGGGTATTTAGTTTTCCGAATAATAATGAACTTCAATTAAGATATAGTCAGAAGTTGTCTCTAACATGATTATGTACTGGGTATCTCAGACCAACCGTATATTTTTTTAATTTAAATGAATAATTTTCACAAAAATAAATTGTGCCATTAGGCCTATAGGTAAACCGGTTACGCTCTATCGATTGACACTAATTTCAATGTACAGGGTTTGGCAGAAAAAACCTATCCATACCCGAAGTTGTTAATTTTAAATTCAAACCTCGACTTTTTAGCCTATATAGCATTTTTGGATTCTTCACATATAATTTTAAGACAAATTTGCAATTTAGCCCAAATCCTAAGTGTTTAGGAGATAATGGCGATTGAAATTTAGTTTTTTTTCGAATAAGAATAACATGGATTTAATAAGTACGTATCAATGGGCTTGGCCTCAATGGTGATAGTGAGACCTCTGCTGTAGTGTAAAAGAAAGAATAGTTAGAAACATAATCAAGCTTAAGTGGTGTTTTGTGATCCTTAAGGAGACATCTTAACACATTCAATTGTTCCAATTTCTTTATGTGCCACCATTGTGAGTATTTACAAAGTTCTCATTACTACATAGCATGTTAACCAACATACAGCTTGTATATAACCTCTCCTCAGTCATTATTAAACCTTCCTAATTGTTGGGACACACCAAGCTATACTCCCATGTAAATTAATTAGGCCTAAGGAAGTTTTCCCCAATAGCTTAGGGATATACTTGAAAACGCTGTTAGGCTATATTTCTTGGAGTCAATTAATTTTTTAACAAGGCCTAATATGGTGGGCCTATTTTTTCTGTAAATAAACATTGAGCAAAGGAGTCCAAGCTTTCTTTTTGACCAATAACAGTTTTTACCCACACCGAAACTTGCTGCTTAAGAGAATGGGTCTTTTTCATGTTGCATTCATCGATTTTTATCGAGAAATTAACTTCTTTTGTGAGAGCCAGTATTCCATTACTTGTTGCTAGACTGAACACAATTTCTTCAGACATAAATGGATAGTTCCACTTCACTATTAAGGATCCTCCATCACATTTGCAGGTCAAATTAAATACTGGTGGTTGGGAATACCACTTGCTCAGGACCAACTCTTTTTTGTATTCAATAAAGAGATGATTGCTGAATCTGGTATATTTAGAAATTAATGTATGATATAAAATGAAGAAACTCTCATCAACTATTGTATCTTGATACATTCTAAACAAATATAGTGGATCATGACAACACTCAACAGATGGAACTGTTTTAATATTTTTTATGGCTTCCTGCTCCGTGTACTTTAGATGTGTTAAACCTCCTAGAAGAGGCGGATATTCAGGGTGTGTTCTCGTGTTAGATTCATTCATATTAACCCAGGATTCGTACCGATAATAGATATTTTTCAGTTTACATAAAGCCCTTAAAGGGGAAACAAACTCAGGTTGAATTCCAAAAGGAAAAAGTTCTATAATGTGAGATCCTGGTAGCATAAAAATTGCTAAAATCATAGCTGAACCATGCATACCAACTAAAACTTGAGATCTTTGAAGAGAGTAAATAATACTCTTAGAGTTATTGGATGACAAGTCCAAATTGATAACTGTTGTATTTATTTCCTGAAAGGTGTTTGTAATATCTTTCAACTTACTTTCCAAAACACCTTCATTTAAAATTTTTCTATTTCTTTTTCTGCTAATAAGTGTTATTGTATCAATGTCCTTAAAACTAACTTCTTCATTTATTAAACCAAACCTCTTACTAATAAATTCACTAAATTCCCTTAAAATGAAGCTGTTAACATGATGATTAACAACAGGACCCTGAGTACTTTTAAAGCCATACTGAAACCACACACTTGAATTCGCAAGACCAAGAACACCTCGTTTCATGCATATAGGAGAGTTTTGATTTGTAATAACCATTGTTTTCTTCATAGAAAAAAGCAAATACCAATCAAAGTAAGGTCCTTCATCATAAATATCAAATAATAACAAGTTATATGTTGATAAACAGCGGGAAATGTTGCCACTACAGAGTTGCTTGTATGTTATATAAAGTGGTAATAAATCATCATGAATTACATGCATAATGTTATCCGATTTGAAGCGGTTCACTATAAAAGTATCAGTATCCACAAATGAAAAACTTTTATTCAAAAGGTAATCCAATGACTTTATAGTAACAACCTTCAAATAAACTCCACTGTGATTTTGCACTGTCGATAGACTCAATTGTCTCAAATCTTTGACTCCTGACACAGTTGAAAACTCATTAATTAGGAATAGTAAATGTCCTTTGAAATCTGGTAAATAATATAGATTTTTAAAGTGACAAAGTTTAGAATCATCTTCTCTCTTGTAGCACCATATCGATGACGCTAATTCTTCTGCTGATGATTCTTCATCTTTATTCATATGCCCAACTTGTATTTTTAATAGCAAAAATGAAGAAAGCTCAATTTTAAGGATATAAATTAGGATCACTGTTAATATTCCCAGAAAACATCCCAAAATAGCTGACTTGAACAAATTCATGAGTACGGTACCCTATAATATCCAACGAAGATGGATCTTCCTTCCTAGATGAAATTTCAATCTAATGAAACCAAACTTTCAAAATTAATGAAAAACGGACAATTTTTAACATTAAAATTAAAGGTCATTACTGTGAACACTATGAGCAAACTAGCCTTAATTCGAAAATAAAAATACTACATTTTTTAAATAGAAGAACGAAGGTTATGTTTACGTTTACAGATATGTTTGTTTGACATTGATTTGACACCTTTTTTTCTCATTTACCGCGAGGTTGGCTTTGATGTTTTACCATGAAGCCACGAGGTTTAATATTATTATTATTATTATTGTGGTTGTTTCTTTTTACTTGTTAGGATCTAGTATGTAGTAATTGGTTTAATTCAGTTGGTTGGGGACTATTGTAAGCCATATGTTGTATATATAGTGTTTATATAGAATGTTAGTCACATTAGATAAGGATAACTAAGGTGGGGTTGGATTATAAGGAGGGTCTGGGTATAGGCATTTTTCACTGCTAGGGGTCTATCTAGCAGACTTCCTGATCCGAAAAATGACTCGACCACGGATAGAAGAAACCAGATACCATGATCACATACATGTTTTGTGTTAAATGTGTTTCCCTATTTGTGCCAAGAATTGGTTTATTTCTATGTAAATCTGTAGCTTTCCGGACTGAAGTAGATCAAGAAGTGATGTCATGCAGTTTAAGTTGTTTCCAGCCTCCGTTACAGTTCTGAAACAGTTTTCCTCTCATGATAAAAATGAGGACATTCCATAATCAAGTGTTCCAAAGTTTCGTGCTTTCCATCAGTACAATAATTTATACATAACGGTGTAAAATATTTTTTAATTCTAAATAGAGTAGTGTTTACATTAGCATGGCCGAATCTTATTCTACATATGTTTGTTATTTCAAGTCTACTAAGTTTTACGTTTTTAAACCAAGGGGTCTTCCTAAATTCCTTTTGTATATTTTTATACCACCTAGCTTTATTTGAATCTCTAATTTGGTCATTGAAATTTTTTATATACTTCCCAGACAGCACGTAAGCTTAAACTAAGCTTGGTTTTAGAATATTTTTAGCTTATTAGACCAAGCTTAGTTTTTGGAGTTCATTCCAAACTTAAAATAAACTTGGTGTAACTAAATTGTGTTACTACACTAACCCCAAGCTTGGTCTGAGCTTATTTTAAAATTGGTTTACCAAGTTTGTTTTTAGCCCATAAACTAGGCTCACAACAAGCTCACGAAAGTGAGTTTAAAATAAGCTGCGTGATGACGTCAACATTCATTCTGTTCTGCGCATGCGCTCTGTCCCTGGTCATTGTTTTCATACCCCCTCCAACGGTCTCTCTCCTACACAACGGCTTGCGACGTCCGCCAAGCCATCTTGAAAAACACGTTTGTTCGTTTGTTGATGTGAAAGATTTTTGTTCGACCTACAAATAATTCCGCGTTTGCCTTTTTATAAGTTTGAATTATTGTTTTTAAGTTCTTGTTAAGGTAAGTTTCAAAAGTTTATTCATGTTAAAAGCCTCTATATTTCCAAATAAAGTAAAAAATCCGTATAAACTTGACCAACATTTGCCATTTCCATGCAATTTAAGTTCACAATTCCAAAGAGATATTGCTGAAGAGTTTGATTGTAAATATCTAAAATATCGTAAATAGCCAATAATGTATTGTTTGCTTTCACAACTAACAACTTGCTTGAAGGATTTTTCAGATCAATCAGTGTAAGGTTATGCTACTGTTATTAATTCTGAAAACATTTCTACAATCTAATGCTGTAAGATTTGATAACAAAATATATTATGTTGAAATGTTAAGGGTATTTTGTTAATACAACGATTACCCTATACCTCATCATATACAAAATATTAACTTCTTCTGCTCAACATCACACCCATTAAAATCATTAAATATTTCAATCATAATTTATAAATCCACATGTAAAATAAATTGTGAAGTGGTGGAGGTGGCAAGCGTTGGCACAGTTGATTCACTTTTTTCATTTGTTACTTGAAAATATTGGATTCATTCATATGAATAAACTTTTGAGACTCATCTTTAGAAGAATTTTAAAACAGTACAAATGAAATACATGTCTAATAATACATTTCCTTTAAAAACTTTATGTGGGGTTTTAAACTAAAAGTAAAATATATTTTTCCTTCGATTGAAGTGGACCATCCAGATGTTTTAGGCTCTGGAAAACCTTAAAAAATTGAAAATAAGTAGAGTGGAAAAAATTATAATGTGAGATCAATAACAAATGGGTATTAATATTACAAATACATTTCCTTTATGTTTGTACAAATATTCATCCCAATGGGTTTTTGACAAACTATATATATTATTTACTGAAGTTTGGAGCAACTATAAAATGAGCAAAAATAAACCTAAAACTAGTTCACTCACATATATAAAAACCAAGCCTAATGTGAGCCTAAACCAAGTTCACTCACCTAAGTTAAAACCAAGCCTGATGGGAGCTTAAAACAAGTTCCCACCAAGCCTAATGTGAGCCTAAACCAAGTTCACTCACCTAAGTTAAAACCAAGCCTGATGGGAGTTTAAAACAAGTTCCCACCAAACTTAATATGTGTTTAGGAACGCCCTGCTTTATGAAGCTTGGTTAGCCAAGTTTGGAACAAGTATAAAATGAGCTTAAAGTGAGCCTAAAACCAGTTCACTCACCTAAGTTAAAACCAAGCCTGATGGGAGCTTAAAACAAGCTCCCACTAAACTTAATTTGAGCATCTTTAATCAATGCAACTCTGCAGCAAGTTAAAAATGAGCTCAGGACAAGCTTAGAGTGGGTTTGGTTATTTGAGTTTGATGGGAGTTTGGTGTTTAAACTTGGAATGAGCTTGGGAGTGGGAGCTTGGAACAAGCTCACGAACTGCCAACTTCGATCTTTAAAACAACTCCAAACTAAGCCTATAGACTTGGCTTCCCAAGCTTAAACCAAGCTTGGTAGCTTGGCTTGTTGGACTTGGAACAAGTTTGGAACAAGCTCCCTGTGCTGTTGGGGTTCTGATTTCTGTAAATTTTAAAGTCATCTGCTGGGATATGAATACTGGGAAGTCTAATTCCTGTTGATATTGCTTCCTTGGCTAGTTTATCGACAGTCTCGTTTTGCCGAATACCACAATGCCCTGGGTCCCACTTAAACGTGATTTGTTTGTCAGATTCAATGGCCAATTAGATAATCTTTAGGGCGAACCCCTGAATTACAAAACCAGAATTGGCGCTTTCTAAGGATGTTATAGCTGCTTTAACACCAAGTACATTTGTTTCCTTCTTCTCTTTTTTTTTGTCAAAGCACTCTTTAGTATGAACCATGCAACTTCTAAGTTAACTGATCTCGGTTGCTTCATAGATATAAAATCGTTACATGTATCGCTGACACAATGCTGCATAAACGAGTCGTTACCCCCAACACTAGTTAGTTGGGGTTAGTCGGAGTAGATCCATGAATAATAAAAGCTAAAATAAAAGAACAATGTAAACAAACCAGACGCACCAATAATAGTCGTTGCTACGTGCGTAGCTACTACCTACTATGATACCCCGTCTAAAACGATGCCCGCTGATAAGGCGGCGGTGGTAATCCCAAATAGTGGTGGGGAAGCCAGTTCGTTTTTAGCTCTATTCCGTCATTTCGGTTACCGATCCAGATGTTAAGCATTGTAAGTAATTTTATACTATAAAATCACTGTGTTACAGAGTTTTTCTCTGCATCTATAAAATTATAAGTTAATGCAAACAAAATGTATTTGATAATGATTAAAAATGAAATAATACATTAAAAACAACCAGGGAAAGATTCACAAGGAAATAAACTTTGCACTGAGCATACTCGCGAGATAGGACACACAGGGAGAAAACCTCCTCAAACTGACACCGCATCACAGAATTATAAATAAAAAGGAACGAAGGGGTTGGTGGGGGTTATAAATAGCTTACGACGAGTCCCAAAATGATGATAGATGCAGAGATGCAGGGCCGGCGACAAGGGGGGGCAGAGGGGGCAAATGCATGGGGGCCCGGGCTCACAGGGGGCCCGGGCCGACGAAAAACATTTTGTAGATTTAAAAAATCCAAAAATGTAAAATGAACACTCATTGTTAAAAACTAAAATGACAGATTAAGTTCGAATGTTTTACGGCTTCTCTTTAATAAATGAGCAGAGAATGATTAGTTTAGCTTCATTTTAAACCAATAATTGAAAACACTGAGGGTGGTGTCGCTACTGTGAGAAATTCCCTCGAACAAGAACTGTTGTGCCTGCCTGGCGCTGATCGCACACGCACCCACGGGCCCCGCGCAGGTGCGGCATGACTCTGGGCCTACGAAAACTAGCGTAGTTTTCGTAGGCCCCGTTCCCACCCAGCCTTTTACATACATTTAGATCATTTTGAAACCTGATCTAGATGTATGTAAAATTGCGGAGTAAATTACCTTGACTGCTGGAAACACCTGTTCGCCCGCTGGGATGTGCTAAAATTGAAACACAAAATGATGACTTTGCAAGGAAGAAGGCTAGAACAAGACCTCGCCACAGCTAGACAAGTTATATTGTGATGGTGTGTGATGTTAGAATGAACATAAGCCTAATAATTCTCTAATAATTTATATACTATTTTATGCTATTATAAGTTTTTTTTTTATAAAACCTATAAAGCGTTGTGATAACAAAATTAATTGTAATCGCTAAACCTCCATTTTTTATTTGTTTACTAATATTCACTAATATATAAATAAATACAAAAAATTAAAGATCATGGCTTTTGCATAATATTTATTTTGGAAGAAAAGTGTATAATTTAATAACAACTAAGTTAGGTAACAATGGTAAGTTTGGGTTTAAAATATTGCTTGCAATGTTAACATATATCCAATATGTAGTTTCGATGTGTTGAAGGGAAGTGAATTTTCAAGGTAGGTAGGTTAATTGCCTGAATCTAGGGGCCCGGACTTCATAATTGCACAGGGGCCCGAGAACCCTGTCGCCGGGCCTGAACGTGAATATAATAGGCCGGACACAACTAACTGCCGACACCCTGGATCGAAGATCTGTAGGCCTACTCAGTTTCCAATTATTACTCCGTCCGAACGGGTAAGCATAAACTCCCATAATCTAAAGCTCTGTTCTGTTAACGTTCAGTGTTTAAGAAACAAAACTCACGAGCTTGAAGTTCTTTGCTGTGCTAACAAAATTGACATTCTTTGTGTCTGTGAGCATCAGCTTGTTAACGGTGAATTTGAGTCTTTCACCCACCTCGGAAACATGGAACTTGCTGCCCATTACTGTAGACAGTCCTGTAGTGGGGGCTCTCTGCTGTGTTTATTGCAAATAGGTTTAGACATTTAGCCAGGCCACTAAACTTAACTGACTTCTGTGAGGACTTACATGCTGAGTTTGCAGGTGTGTTTTTCCCAAGCCTATCCCTGATTGTGTTGGCGTTGTATCGCTCACCAAATGGTGACGTGGGCAGGTTTTTTATCCTGCTTGAAATGTGCCTAAACTATGTATTGACTCTAGGCTTATTTGTGTTGATCGGAACTGATCACAACATAGACCTCCTCAATACAAAAAATGAGTCCCCTGAGTTTTTAAACATTTTGAGAAGTTTTAACTGTTACAGTACAGTTGCCGAACCAACAAGAGGAAATTCCTCATTGGATTCTTTTCTTACTAACCTTGACAAATGGGACTATGAGGTTGTGGTTAGTGGTGACCAGATTACCGATCATAAACACATATTCCTTACAGTTTCCCTTAACAGACACTTAATCAATGAGTTAGATAGTCCAATGAAAACTGTTTCATTTAGAATGACAAATGAATATTCTATTCAGCTTTTTTCTCAATTTCTTATCAGACATATTGGTACATGGCTTAATGTAGTAAAGACCCTTACTGCCAATAATGACTTTTCTTTCTTTTTTGAGAAATTTCTAGAAGCATATGAAAAGTATTTTCCTTTAAGAACCAAGGTTGTAAACAGTAATCAGTCTCTAAAGAAGGGGTCAAGTGGTAGACCTAAAGTGAAAGACTGGTTTACTCCTGAGCTTTCCAGGCTAAGAAATTTCATTGTACTTGTTAACGATCTAGTTGCTACTAGACAGGATTTATTACCTTTGTTGCGGAACCTTAAAAAAGACTACCGCAAAAAACTTAGGGAGGCAAAGATAAATGCTAATGCATTGTTCATTTCTGAAGCATCAAACCCCTGCAAGGCTGCTTGGAGCCTAATAAACACTAACAGGTCTGGTCGACCGACCATTGATTGTAGTTTTGCCTCCGCAGACGATTTCAACCAATATTTTGTAAGTTCAGTCGATAATATTTTGAATGATACCTAACTCAAACTCTAACCTGTGTGACCTTACAAGGAATATTCCAAGAGGTGCACTTGTTTTTGAGTGGAGCCCTGTAAATTTACTTAATGTCTTAAACACTGTACAAAGTTTTAAAGCATCGGAGAGCAAAGATGTGTATGGAATGACCATAAATTTCTTAAAACAGATTGTCCACATTATTGGACCCAGTATCGCTCAGTCGCAGTAAGACGCTCGGAGCGACTACGCGCCAAATCCACCGTCGGCGCAAATAATTAATTCCCCCCGAAGAGGCGCGATGTTTTTAGTTCGTGCGAAACGTCGGGACGGTAGCGAGTGATCCGGTTTTTGTGTTGTGTTTTGGTGTGTTTTAAAAACTTGACAATGGATCGCCGCTGCAACTACTTAAACCAGGTGGGTGTTGCTCAATAATTAGAAATAGAATTATTGGACCCATCTTAGTCTATCTTATTAATGCTTGTTTTCTGGAGGGTGTGTTTCCTCATGCACTTAAACTGTCTCGAACAGTACCAATTTATAAGAAGGGTTCGCATAATGAAGTAGCCAGCTACAGACCAATCTCTGTAATTCCTGTACTGGCCAAAATTTTTGAATCGCTCATGTTTAGTCAACTGTATGGCTTCTTTGAGGAGCAACACCTTCTAGTACCTGCCCAATTCGGCTTTCGAAAATCCAAATCCACTGTTCTTGCTGTTGAAGAACTCGTTTGTGAAATTATGAATGCTTTTGAGGGCCGGCAGTCAACATCAGCTCTGCTTTGCGACCTGTCCCGTGCTTTCGATTGTGTTCAGCACAAAATATTGCTTGAGAAGCTCAAAAGATATGGTCTAGAGGGTGGTGCACTCAAACTGGTTGAATCATATCTCGAAAATCGTCAGCAGGCAGTCAGCTGGAACGGTGATATCTCAAACCCTGTTCATGTAAAGCACGGAGTCCCTCAGGGCTCCGTGCTAGGGCCTCTGCTTTTTCTAGTCTCAATCAATGACCTGTATTACAAAGTAGGGGGTGGTGTGTTACTTTTTGCTGATGACACAACCCTGTTTTCAAGCCATGAAAATGTACAAATAGCTATCTCTAAGACCACCGAAATGTTTAAAACCGCCTCTCATTGGTTTATAGACAACAAACTGGCACTAAACAATACCAAGACCCAGGAAATTATTTTTAGTTTATGTAACAATGATAGAGTCAGTCAACCGGTTAAGTTGCTTGGTTTTACGCTTGATCCCAAATTGTCATGGGAATCACATGTTGACCAGCTTTGTATCAAGCTCAGCAGAGTTATTTACCTACTAAGGAGGCTTGCAAGTGATCTTCCAGGCAGCTTTGTTAGACAAGCCTTTTTTGCCTTTTTTCAGAGCCATGTGACGTACGGTATTTTGCTGTGGGGCCACTGTGCAAGTGTAAATAAGATCTTACTACTGCAAAAGAAAGCAGTTCGTGTCTTGTCAAATGCTGGTTGGCTTGATCACTGCAGGCCTCTGTTCATAGAAAATAAGATTCTAACGGTTTATGACCTGTATATATTGCAATGTATCATAGCCATAAAAGAAAGAACTAGCCTGTTTACAGCCATTGATGAAGTGCATGACCACAATACAAGGGCAAATCACAACCTATTTCAACCTAGAGTAAGATTAGAGAAGTCACTAAGAAGTTTTCCTGTTTCAGGTATACGTTTTTTTAACCACCTGCCTGTCCAAATCAGAAACCTGCCTCTCCGGAGATTTACTCAAGTTGTGAAATTGTGGCTCACTCTCAACCCTTTCTACCACACTAACGAATTTATAACGAAGCCGATCACAATACCATCCTACACTGTCTTAATCCTCTCTCAACTGCTCCTCAAGAATTATACTAACACACTAACTGATCACCACAATCCTTGTCCACAAAAACAGGTAGGCCTTGTAAAGTATTCGTTCAAAATGTAATTTATAATTCTAGTTAGTTAGTGCATAGACCCAGACAACGACAAAGCAAATCACATTTCATAAAAATTAAGTATAGTGTTGCTGGGAACCAAAATGGCGGATTACCGCGAACTGTAACAGGAGTGGCACGTGATAAAATGCGCCACGATATAAGTTCAATACCTTCATTCCCACGAGAACGAAATCAGAAACTTGTCAACGCTGCACCACGCCGCCATGATGGTCACCCGTGGGGGCAACTAACGGTGACGACATCATCGGCAAATCAAAATAAGGGGCGTGGTCAGAAAATCAACTGATTGGCTAATGTGATGTCTCGTGGGGGATGACAAAATTTTAGGGAAGGGGAAGCGAGAGCCGAGCGGCCGAAAAGGAAGAGAAGAGAACTTTAGTCTGGAAGAAGTTAGGATTTGGAGAGGATCAACCTGCGGGACGAGGTAGTAAGCCACCCCCAGCATCCGAACCACCTATCTCCAAGACTCCAACATCCATCACCCCGAACAACGAAGACTTACTGAAAACATCAAGTACTTCGACGAAGAAACTCAAAACCGGAGATCAACTCTCATCGTATCTTTGGAGACAAATCTTCCTGCTCTCTCCCAAAATTCGACGGCATCCCACTGCACAACACGGACTTCGGGGACCAAAGAGGACATCACCAGACGGCCCGGAGGACCACCCAGGAGCGGGGGCGGCCAACCAACACCGCATCCACGGACCAGGGTTGCAGCTGTACGACCACACCAGGGGGCCCCATCTTCGAGATCACCGTCCCGGAAGATCATCCCTTGGTGGACAACGTCGCCGCGCCCAGGAAAACACCCGCCGGATGAATAGGGTATGTGCCCTCCAAATTATGAGAAAAGGCCCAAGACAAAGTTAACCAAAGGCAACAGTAAATTAAACACAAAAACTTAATTTCGATTCTATTTAACCCTTGCTAAATATTAAAACAACCAAGAGGATATAATTAGGGTGTAATTAAACTAATTAAATAAAGGAGTTTTAGGGTTTGAACATAGGGAGAAACAGCTCGCGGGATATTCATTTGTAAATATTACTTTTAAATAGATAGCTTAGATTAATTCTTGTACAGATCATTTTATTATTAACCTTAGGTCTTTGTTTCCGTAATTATCTAACTAAAGTAAATGTGTCTCATACTGGGTTGGAGGTTCTAAATATTTTGATGAACTTTATTTTTATTGGGAACCTTATCAATATAATTAAATCAATTTATTCGATGTTTATAGTTAGTTACTGATTTTTCAAACGAACGGTTGTAAATATAATCTAAGTAATAAAAAAAAATGATTTAAAGCATAGGACTCTGAACTCCATAGATTACTTGTAAATGTAAATATAATTATAAATATTGTCTTTATGGAATTTCTGGTGACGACTATTTCAACCAAAGTGCTCATTGAGAGACAAAAGGTGTAAAGACTTTCGATAATCCAGTGAAACTACGATTTGTGAATTGAACTATAACAAAGGACTCCAGCGCTTCTGTGAGATTTGGATCATACTGTATTGAATCATTAAAGGGCAATTTCATTTATTAGGTTAAGTTTATGGTGTTTATTAAACATATGTTTTACTTACATTTGTGTTTGTTCAATCCCGATCCTTAACCTCTTGCATTTAGCCAAGCGAGTCAAGATAGTTTACCCTTTATTTATTTATTATTTTAATTCAAATATTAAATTTCAGTAGCCTACACACTTTACACACAACTTTACAGCCTACTCATTTTATTTTTATTTTTTTTTAATTTTTACTTCATTTCATATTGGCATTTGTATTGCGCATTGTATGGCAGTAAAAACCTAAGGGTTTTCTGAATGATGTACATATATGTAAGTTAGTTTTAGTCAGACAAAGCCTATTGTATTTCTGTAAATATTTAATGGCCAATAAAATCTTGAATCTTGAATCTTGAATCTTGAATCTTGAACCCATTATGAATGTTTTTAGGGAATTCCCCATAGGGAATATTATATAAGCTATTACCGTAGGTCTCATGGTAAGATCTAAGCCCGGGACCATATTACTTTTTCGTTTTTAGGTGCCCAGAGACAAAAAATAAGTCATAAAAATTTTTATGTATATCTATGTATGTGTCCCTGGACACGATAACTTTCGTAAAAACAGTCCGATTGAGACCAAATTTGGTAGAGATTTGTAATCCTACGTTTATTTTGATGAGTTCGTAAACCAGACATATCGACCTACCGGAAAGGGGTAGTTTTTTTTTTTTGGGGGAGGGGGGGGAGGGGGGGGTTGTACCCCAAAAATATGTTTTTTGCATTTTTCATATGTGAATTTTAAAAATTTCTAATTTTTATTTGACCATTGGATTTATCTCAAAACAACACAAAATTTAGTATTTTGAAGGTTTGCTTTATCTCCATCGGTTACCGAGATATTAAAAAGTCTAAAGACAGAACATTGTATTTTGGGGCTCTAATGTTAATCTTATGGAGCATTAGGATGTGTTAATATTTCACTTATTAACCAATATTTTTCGATGAAACTTGGAATTCAGCTTCATTTGGTTGAGATTCGTCCATTAATGGTAAAAAATCTTGGTTTTTGTGCTTATCATGGCAGAAAACCTGCATACTCTTTTCCGATGCTAATCATATGGACGGAGGATAGGCAAACTCCTTTAGCAATGGACAGATATTGATGAAATAATAGTACGTGCCTTCATTATGGTCGAAATAATTTTTTATGCTAAAAAACCTACTTTTAGTGTTCCCGATGGCAGTATGCATACACTCCCTATATTCATCATTAGGAAAATAGACATTTATTTCCCTACTTATGAGCATTTTATGATATTTGGTTTACAGGTTTATGTGGTCAAAATTAATATTACTAATTTGGAAATTCGCTGAGTTTGCAGGTTTGCTGCGACGGGGGGTATTTTTCTTTAATAAAAACTACATGTGCAGAGAAAAACTCCATGTCCCCCCGATCGAGGGTTAACTACTCTGTTTTGGTCAAACCTTTTTGTAAATTATGATGATGCGGACCAAATGAGCAGACAGAGCAAAAAAGTCAAAATGTCAGTGTTTGTGAACGCACCAGCTTGAGTACGTGGGGTCTCATAATAGCTACGCTCATAGCAACTACAATTTGAATGTTGACATAGGTACTAAAATGGCAGTGTGAATTAGCGCCTACACTTGTAGGCGCTGGTAGAACATTTCAAATTTGTGTAGGCGTTAACGAGAATATGACCTATACTTTTTAGAACATTGATTTTGACTGTTAAATTTGTAAAATATATTTAAATTGTAGCAACTAAAAGTGAAAAAAGCTTTTAGGTTTGACAAATTTCTATATATCTCGATTAGCAACTACTCTACATAGCCACTAAAATTGAATTTGTAACATAGCGCCTAGAGAGTCGTTCGGAGTGAACAGCTCTTTTACAGGACAGCTCTTTTGAACGACTTCCCTGCCATGACATTGGTATTTTCCCTTGATAATCCCCTTTCTTGTTACTTACTTGTTACTTGTTACTTATTTCCTCTTCGCCGCAATCGTAGGAGATTGGGGAATCGTCAATATTCTTCCTTCTCTAGGATTGAATTTTCCAGAGATTTGGCTTTTCAGGGTTGAACTCAGGGTGGCCTGTTGCTTTGGTAGGAGTGATCTTGTATGAACTCTGTTACGGCATAATATGGTCTTTCTATGAGGTATGATTTTAATTTTCTGGTGAATGTTTTGTTCTCTTGAATTGTCTTGAGATGGTCCGGTAAGAGATTGAAAAACTGTGATCCTGTATAGAGAGGTGTGTTGCTGAATTTTTTTAAACGGTGTTGAGGTAGGTCAATGTTTTGCCTGTTTCGGGTGTTATAGTTGTGCTGGTTAAGTCTGAGAGCTGGGGTTGAATTTGTGGCTAAGATGATTGTCTCCAGTATATATTGACTGATTACTGTGAGAATATTGAGTTTAATGAAGTGTGGCTTGCAATGTTCTAAGGGGGGCAGTTTGAGGATTGTCCGGATAGTTTTCTTCTGCATTACTAAAATTTTGTTCATATTATTGGTTGATGTGGATCCCCACGCTGCAATTCCATATCGAATATGAGAGCCAAATAGTGCATGATAGACCAGTATTGATGTTTCCTCATTTGTAATTTTTCTGATTCTTCGGATGACAAAATGAGCAGTTGAAAGTTTTTTACAGAGGTAGTTTGTGTGTTCTTGCCAACTTAGGTTTTTGTCAACTAATATTCCTAAAAATTTGGTTGAGCTGGCTGTTGGTATTTCCAGGTCTTCCCAATTTCCATCGGATCTATTTCTATTGTTTGGTGTAAAGCTGATGTGAATGGTTTTTTCTTTATTAATACTAAGATTTAGTGATGTGCATAAAGATGTTGCTTTTTCAAGAGCTGCATTTACTATGTTACAGTTGTTTAGTTGGCGATCAGTCGGTAGTAGAATAGTTGTGTCATCTGCAAATAGTAGGCATTTGTATCCATCACCTAGCCTCTCAGGGAGTGTATTGATATATATAAGAAAAAACAAAGGTCCGAGGATAGAACCTTGCGGAATTCCTTTGGCTGATTTTTTCAATGAGGATTTGGTCTTTATTAGATAATTGTTTTTCCGGCTCTCAACTTCCACATATTGCAATCTGTCAGTGAGATAGTTTTTGATCCAGCATAAGGCTCTATCTTTCACATTGACCTCCTGAAGTTTTTGGATCAGAATATTCCAGTCTAGCGTGTCAAATGCTTTTTGAAGATCTAGAAATAGTCCAGAGGCAGCTTTTTTATCTTCCCAGATGTTCGTTATTTCGTCGCAAAGTTTTGCGATGGCTGTGTTCGTGCTGCGACCTTTCCTAAATCCGTGTTGACTTGTTGTTATTAGGCTATTCGATTCTAGGTGTGCCACTAGCTGGTTGTATATTATTCGCTCTAATAGCTTGGACACAGTCGGGAGGCTTGATATCGGTCTGAAATTAGTGGGATCCTTTTTATTGCCTTTTTTGTGTTTAGGAATTATTTTAGCTATTTTTAAGTTTTTAGGGACTATTGATTGCTGAAGAGATGAATTTATTATGTGAAGGAGAGGTTCCAATATTTCTTCTTTACAGTGCTTCAAGATTTTCCCTGTTATTTCGTCAAAGCCAGCTGAGTTCTTCCCATTCAAGTTTATAAACAATTTTTTGAGCTCATCTTTGGATACCAATTTAAATGATGTGAAATCCGGAATATCATTAGGCCCATCCACCTGTGTGCCTGTTGAGTTTGTCCCTTCAGTTTGAGTTTCCAGTTTTGAGGATTGCAGGAAAGTTGTATTGAAAACATTGCTAATGTAGTACGGGTCTGTTATTTCTTTGCCGTTATGGATCAAAGTCAAGTCTTCAAATTTTTCATTATTTTTACTTCTTTCTGTGTTTATAGTTTGCCATGTTTGTCTTGCCCTGTTTGTTGCTTGCGTGATTTTTTCCATTGTATATTGTGCACGCTTATTTTTTATTTCTATGTCATATCTTCTCTTTATATCTATGTATGCTTCTTTATCAGCTTCGCTACCAGTCTTCATGTATCTTTCTTGTGCTTTATGTAGTTGAGATTTTGTTTCAAGTGTGTCATTATCCCAGAAGATTTTCTTATTCATGACTGAAACTTTTTTCTTTTCCTTCGGCATAACTTGATCTATATTTAGTTGCATAGTTCTTAGAAAATTATTGTATTTTCCTTCTACTGATGGTGTCGTGTAGACTGATGTCCAGTCAACCTGAGCAAGCTGCATTTGTAGTTCATTAAGTTTTTCTGTTGAGAAGTTTCTAGTAGTTTTATATAAAATTTTTTGTCGTTCTGTATAGTATTTAATATCACATATAAGGTAGTGGTGATCTGAGATAGTGTTTTCAAATGCTTTAACTTGTAGCTCCCGCTCAGGAAAATTTGAATAGCAGCCATCTATGCTTGAAATAGTAGTGGGGGTTTTCCTTGTTGCAGGTAGATGGTGTATATGACATCCATGTTCAGTCAAAAGATTATTCAAGTTTATTATACTTTGCTCGTTTGGTTTTAAAATATTAAAGTTTGTATCGCCCATAATTATTATTTTGTTAAGGTTTCCAGAGTAGTTCTGCAGTAGGTTACCTAGTTTTTCAAGATATTCTTCTTCGTTCCTTGTATCTGGTGAGCGATATGTACCAATAAGAATAATAGGCTTTTGTTGTTTCTTTGATTTGATTTTTATTCCTACTGTTTCAAAGTTTTTTTCCGTTTGTTGGTATGGTTCATTTAATTCAATTTCCTCAATCTCTCCATTTGTACAATTATTAAGGTATAGAGAAATACCACCAAACATGTGTTTTGTACGACAAAAACTTGATATCAGTCGGTAACCTGGTATATTGGTGTTCAGCAGATCTTCTGTTCTTAGTCCGTGCTCCGATAGTATCAGTATATCCGGTAGGTATTGATTTATTTCTACTACTACTTTGTCTACCTTATTTTGAAGGCCCCTTTGGATGTTGAGGTGGAAAATACGCAGTGTGTCCTTTTTGGGATTATTTTCAAAAATTGCAGTAGGCCTATAGTCGGTTTCATTTTCTAGGTGTTGTTGTTTTGAGGAGTTGTGATCGAGTTTTTTTGAGTCGATGGGGAGGATAGCCCTAGACTGTTATTACAGCTTTGGAGGTCATGTTCGTTATTGCGTTTGTCTGCAGGTTCATTTTGTTCATTTTTGGTCGTTTCATCTTGTTGTGTATCATTTGTTTCAGTGCTCTGTACCATGTCCGTCAAAATTGAGCTATTGTCCATGTCCATCAAAGTTGAGTTAGAGTCGTGCTCGATAGTTTCAGGCTCTGTGGTTAGGGTGGGACTGATATCCTTTGGCCCAATGTCAGACAGTACAAAATCAGCCAGGAGTTTCGATCCATATCGGTTCAAGTGAATACCATCCCGAGCTAAGCCTCTATCCGGTATTGTTGTGTTGGGGTCCCTATATACTAAGTGTAACTGGTCACACATAAAAGCCAAGGCCTGGTTTACTTCTTCAATGACAGTGTGACGCACATCTCTCCTATGCAATATTCCATGTACAATCCATATTGTGTTTCTAAATTTTTTTGCCGCTGATTCTATTGTATACCAAAGAGGTTAGTAAATTAGTAAACATAATTAGTAAAATCTTCAACACCCAGAAACATTCCCTATTATTTGGTAGAAATCCTCCACAGCTGGCAACACTGAGTGAGCTGTTGCTCTCTAGAAGGAATGTAAAGATAATGAACGAACCATTAAAGATTCGTTCTTTTACCTACCGCTCATTATTGTAGGCGCTATCGAGAAACTGAGATGTTCGGTGCTATCGAGAATTCAAGAAATCTAACAACGACTACGTAAAAACGAAATAGTCTACTAGCAACTACACTTTAGCGGCTACGATATCGTAGGCACTAACGAGAAATTTTAATGATTGTGTAGGCGCTAATCGAATATTTAAATTTTCATTTTTCCCGCCTTTTTGTAGTTGCTATGAGAACATTCAGTTTTAGTTGCTACGTTTATTTTCACTTTGTAGTTGCTACGTGCGTAGCTACTATGATACCCCGTCCTTGAGTACAGGCACACACGGACACACGGACACGATTCACCGAGCGCCGATACCACTCCACCGACTTTGTGATCACATGTCTCAAAACTTGTCAGACAAACTCCAACAGCACTCTTTCCTTTCTGTGCGATAAAAAAATCGGTCGACGAAAAATCCAATGCAAGGAATATGAAATAAATTTTATTTTAGATTCCTTGATCCAATGCAAATCTTTGGTCCTTCACTGTTTGACCGATTTTTTTTATCGTCAATGTGTCGCAGAAACTGACACCATTGCTCTTTTATGGGTTGTAGTTGACCTGTGGAGCTACAGTCATCTTGCATGTGCCCATGACTATTTTTTTGTTTCACGGAAAACGGTTTTTAGCTTTTTTCGGCTTGTCAGACGGCAGACGACCTTTTGTCTCTCAACATTTTCTGGAATCTCCTTGAGTAGACCTATCCAAATTTAGCAGCATTGAGTTGCCTTGCAGTTTTTGCTTATTTATCAAACTAAACTTACAGTAGTACATATTAACAAAATGCCTATGGGACCTTTTGCGCGGTTTGGTAAAAAACATATTGACCTACTTGTAAAATGGTAAGTTTGCCAATTTGTTTCTTGATCTGAATCAATAGACCTGAAGGCTGCACATTGTCTAGGCCTTTTTATAATTGTATAGTAGGCTCAAGCCTCATGCGTATTGACAATAACAGTTGTCACAGCTTTAACAACAGATTTATTTTTTAAAACTGATGTTAAGTTGGGTCAAAACTTTTTGAAGGCTTAACTTCCTGGTACCCCTTTGGCTTAGAGGGTTATTGTATTACTGGGAATATTTTTGGGATTATCTCCCAGAATTGAGTAATACCCTCATCAATAAACACTACCTGTGGTTATCTTACGACAGCAAGTACCGTTGCAACACATAACTTGGGGTAGCCAGTGGTTTACTACTTTATAACTTGAGCCTAGCTAGGCTGCACTTCCGCAGACTCCGGTGGAACTATTGAATGAAAATTATCGATTCAATCGGTATTCTAATGATAAATTATCGTATCTTTTATACATAACAATTATTCGTACCGTTACTCAATGTAGGCCTATCAAATCTGAGTAAATAAATGAAGTAAAACTTTTTAGCAAAGATTTTGGTGAAACTTCGTTATCCGTCTCCACCGTTATTATCGATGTGGAAATTTCGATATTGCGATTGAAATTGAGCGACGAAAACAATCGAGAATCAACAACGATACTGAGAAAAGATAGGCTAGGCCTAGTATCCTAATAATAATCTAACCTAACAGTTTAACTGTAAGTAAACCTCCGTCACTTTAATTGACAGCGATGTTTATAACAACAAAATCAATGGTGTTTGGAAACATTTAAAATGCATATTCATTCAAAGCATACAATAGCAAAATACCCCCGTCGCAGCAGACCTGCGTACTCAGCGAATTTCCAATGGAATCTTGGTATAGTTTCTATTTCCCCATAAAATCCATGGGGGATGAGAGTATGTAGGTTTGCCGCCATATGGGTTTGGTTGGTAAATATAAGTTAAACCCTACCTAGGTAGTGAATGTACATACCAAATTTTATCTGGTTATGGTGTTCTTTTTATTTTCCCCATAAACCCCATAGGGGTAAGTACGTAGGTTTGCCGCCATATGGGTTTTCTAAGCAAATATAAGTTAAACGCTTCCGAATGAATGTACTTACCAAATTTTATCAAGATATGTCAATAAATAAGCAAGATAGAAGATTTTGTTAATTTCCCATAACGGTCATTCCATATCAAATCAACACACCCATTTAACTTGACCTTCTCAGATTTTGATAAAAATTGGCACAAAGGTTATACTCATATAGACTAAGAAAAATGTCAAATTTTAATTTTTTATCTCAACCCGTTTTTGAGTTACGGCTATTTAAAGTTTTCAAAAATCTCTCAAAATTGCACTGCGGGCATTTACTAAATTTGTCATAGCTCCTCTCCTAATTGAGCTAGAAACTTGGGAGTTGTGTCAGTTTCTTTTATTTTTAATTCCCTTTCATTTGATATGCAACATGTGGGGGGTTGTAACAACAAAATTTTTCCCAAAATCGGTACGAATTTTTTGAATTTGAATTCCCAAAAAGTCACATAATCAAAAAATCTCAAAAAAATCCTAAAAGTAGTTTGCCTTAATACTAAGAAGTATGCAAAGTTTCAAAATGGGATGGAAATGGGAACTTACTGAAAAAAATGTTTTGTAGGTGAGGTTTTGTAAAAGGATCCGTAAAATTCAGATCAATGCTCAAGTTTGAAGAAAAAAAACATATTATTAATAAAGGTAATAGATAGTCTTACCTCAAGAATATTAAGTAGTATATTTAGATGTAAAGAAGTCTATGTTTAACTCATTATAATTCATTTTTCATGACATATAGTTTATGGAAGAAATCGAACATTTTTTGTCACTATTAGCTTATTCGACCTTTATTACTTTGTAATAAAGTGTAAACACTAAAGTTAAATAAAAATTTGATGCCTTACTGCAATTACATCAATCTGCACATGTTAACATTGTTAGTTTCACTGAAAACTTTTTAACAATGTCTCATTACTTGCTAATATGTCCTTTTCTGATAGTAGCTTCTTCCTGTAGGTGTAATAGGGCATACAAGGCAGAGTACATCTGTTATAGAGACCCACAGGACATCTGGTTTCCTTGGGTAGCAGAATGAAGGTGATGGTCCACATGGGTGGAGAAAAGTAAATTTAACTTCATCCAAGTCCCCATTTTTGTCCATTACATATCCAAGCCATAATTTTTTATCGTATACTATAGTAACATAACCATTGCAGTCTGCTGTCCTAATTTTGACTGCAGTTTGGGACACATTTACTTTAAAAGATGTGCCTGATTCACAAAAGTATTTGACTGATACTTAATTTTACGCTCAGGAATGAAGGAATGGAATTTTTTAGTACCTTTTATTGTTATTGCCTGATTAAAACGGTCTGCTAAAAACGTTTGTGATTTTTTGTGTATTCTACTTGTGTTGAATAATTAAAATTAATCCCAGAAACATTCTCTTTGGCCCATTCATAAAGTTCGAAAGCAGAAAGAATCTGATTCTCATAAGGGCGCTGTAGGCTCGCTTTAGCGGCCAAACGTTTCATAGTCCCACCTAGACCATCGCAATGTCCTTTGCCATGAGCAGTAGCAAAAAAGTGCCATTCAGCTTGAATGTTAAAATCTGGAAGATGGTAACACAGATTAATAATTTTTTTTATATTGAGCAGCACATCCATTTGAAAAATAAAATATCTTTTTCGGTGATATTTCAAATTTAGTTGTTAGGAATTCAATGAGTTCCTTTTGAGAATTGTATATACTGCAACCATATTGTGCTCAAGACAGTCTGATATGATGACGAAGTTTGTGTGAGTGACTTAATCATCTGCCTTATAGTAAATGACAAAAAGACGTACTGAGGCATGTGTACTGCCCAGTGGTAGCTTTGGGCTTCATCTTGGACTACCACACTGTAATGTTCTGAAAAATCCAATGTTACTCTCACATTTGTTCAAGTCTTCGTTCAGTTGGTTCATTTATGATGTTTGTTGTTTTGCGATAAAGTCGTGCTGTACCAGAACTTGTAGTTTTTCACAGAGGATATCAATAAACTCAGCTGAAGGCTTTTCTACAGTTTTTACACCTATCCACTGAAACCCATCGGCAAAACATAAATTTGGCAGCAAGATTTCCCTCAAATGACTTTTCTAAAATATTTCTTATTTCAGTCTCCCCTGGACACTGAGATGTTAATAATGGCCAGATACTTGTATGAATAAGTCTGTCTGGCTGACAAAGGGCTTCCTCTTCCTTTATATTTTTATATGTTCTATCTGCAAGACAGTATTGACCTGTATTATTGTTGATCTGCTATTCACTCAATTGGCAAAGTTAATCTGTCTTGTGTTATTTCTTAAATTCAAATAAGCTGAAGTGATGATAGAGTGAATTTTAGGATTTAGAGTTTAATTAATTGTAGATTGCTAAACCCTTAAAGTACGCCCCAAAACTATATGATTTTCAGTTGCGATAGGGTACATTATTCAATAACTAGGCCTACAATATTTTAATTAATTATAAACTCATTACTGTCCTATCATAATTTTTTAACAATCTTGAATAAAAACATTTCTAACTCTATAGAATTTTTTAAATTTTTGTATAAATGCGCATATTGAGAAATAAAAATTTTACATTAATTCAAATTTATATATATATATATATATATATATATATATATATATATATATATATATATAAACTACTTTAACCCCTGTTAAGTTGCATATCATATCAAAGGAATTAAAATTAAATTTCAAATGACACCAACTGCAACTCTCTATCTTGTCTAGGAGAGCTGCAATTTAAATTAGAAAATAATGTGACTGATCGTAATTCTTAAATTTGCTGAATGACTCACTTCTAATCATTTTTAAAACTGAGATTCCATTTCCATCCCACTTTGAAATTTTGCACACTTCTTAGTATTAAGGCACACTACTTTTAGGATTTTTTTGAGATTTTTTGATTTTGTGACTTTTTGGGAATTCAAATTCAAAAATTTCGTACCGATTTTGGAAAAAATTTTGTAATCACAACCCCCTACATGTTGCATATCAAATGAAAGGGCATTAAAAATAAAAGAAACTGACACAACTCCCAAGTTTCTAGCTCAATTAGGAGAGGAGCTATGACAAATTTAGTAAATGCCCGCAGTGCAATTTTGAGCGATTTTTGAAAACTTTAAATAGCCGTAACTCAAAAACGGGTTGAGATAAAAAATTGAAATTTGACATTTTTCTTAGTCTATATGAGTATAACCTTTATGCCAATTTTCATCAAAATATGAGAATGTCAAAAAAAAAAAATTTATTAAAGTGTGTTGATTTGATATGGAATGACCCATAAGAATAACATGGAAAACATAGTTTTTGGATTTTCTCGATAACCATTTAAGCTAGGTAAAAAATTCAAAATACTAGATTGTTTGATTTTTTAAGCTCTTTTAAATGGTTTAAGTTAAAATTGTTGAATTTTATAAATAAAAGTAAAAAAAGCCAAAAACCCATTTTTTACCCTTTTAAAACCCCATAAAACCCTGTTCCCATGGTCCGATCATTCTGGTTCGCGAACTCAACCTAGCAGACGCTGGCTTACACCCCTGCACCAAATTTCATCAAAATCGGAGGTTCCGTTCAAAGGTTATCGTGTTCACGGACACATACATATCTATATCTATATATATATATATATATATATATATATATATATATATATATATATATATATATATATATATATATATATACATATATATCAATTTGAACAAACGGTGTTTTTGGCTTCTAGGGACCTCAAAACGAAAAAGTATCATGGTCCCGGGCCTAGGTCTTACCGTGACTACTACCGTAATAGCGTATTCCCTATAGGGAAATTCGCTAAAAAAAAAAACCTTTCTGATTTGTATTTGGCAGCATTTGTGTGACGCCATTTTAGATCTAACGAAGTCTGCTTCTTCTCACAATTTGAATTTAGATAGGCCTACAGCTACATAACAAACTTGGTTAGTTTATTTTGTGTTGTTCTTTGTTACAGGTTACATTAGCTACAATTTTTACTTTTTCTGTTGTTGTTATTTTCAGTTACTTGTTTGAATATATACAGTATTTGTTTTATTGTCAAAAGGTTTCTTTCATTATATTAGAACGACAAACTAAATCACAAGATAAAATTGTAATTGTATCGTGTAATTGTATCATCGATATAATAGCTATATTATCGCAATATCAAAATTTCCACATCGATAATAACGGTGAAGACGGATAACTGAGTTTCGCCAAGATTTTATTGTAAATAAGTTAATTAAAAATATAAACACCAAACCAGATTAAATTCAACATAATCTACAATCAAAACATTAACAAAAACTAGGCTAATAACAAAATATCCAACCTTTAAAACAACATCATATAGGCCTAACTTACCATGAAGCAAACAACACTCCTTTTCAATTACCGGGACATAGGCCTACCTGTTTGTACCATTTAAAAATGCAAAAATGAATCAGCTCCCAACATGTAAACGTTTTTTTAGAGAGGTATTCTGCTAGGCCTAGATCTTCGGCTATGTTCAAAGATGATTTTGGAGTCCTGTTTTCAATTATTGCCTAAGCTTACTTTTTATGGCACTCCATGACTTTTCTATGGTTTGAGTGTTGGCAGACGTTATTAGATCTTTTCAGTGCCTGATATTTTCATTCATGAATTATAGATTCCATTGTACATCTCAATAGTTTTCAATCAATAGTTCCACTTTGGGCAATTGAGGAAGTGCAGTCCCTAGCTACCTTTGGCACCGCTTTGGCAAAACATACCCGTATTTTACTAAAGTATTTTTGGCGAAACTTCGTTATCCGTCTCCACCGTTATTATCGATGTGGAAATTTCGATATTGCGATAATATTACTATTACATCAATGATACAATAACACGATGCGATTACGATTTTATCACCTGATTTAGTTTTGTTCTAATATAATTAAACAAACCTTTTGACAATAAAAGTAAAAATTGTAGCTAATGTAACCTGTAACTAAGAACAACACAAAATAAACTAACCAAGTCTATTGTGTAGCTGTATCTAAATTTTAAGAAGCAGACTTCGTGAGATCTAAAATGACGTCACACAAATGCTGCCAAACACAAATCATAAAGGTATTTTTTTTGCTATTGTATTGAGGGAATATGCGTTTTAAGTGTTTGTTTCCAAACAACATTGATTTTGTTGTTATAAACATCGCTGCCAATAAAAAGTACAGATGTTTACGGATACACTGATAGGTTAGATTATTATTATAACACTATTCTTTTCTCAGTATCGTTGTTGATTCGATTGTTTTCATCGCACAATTTCAATTGAAATATCGAAATTTCCAAATCGATAATAACTGTGGAGTCGGATAACAAGGTTTCGCCGTATTTTTAACCTCAAATATGTTAGTTATATGACAGGGTAGGGTGACCATACGTCCCAGAAAACGGGGATTGTTCCGGTTTTTTATAATGTCATGCGATGTCCCGGAAAATTGTATCGGAACGCCCAAATGTCCCGGAATTCTGTTTTTAAGGGGATTTAAACAATATTCAATAAACTACAATAGGAAAACCTCTAAAATGATCAGAAAAGCTTTCATAAAGAATAATATACATGTAGCTTTTAGATCCAAATTTAATCTACAAAGGCTTTTAAAAGATAAGGTTAACAACAATCAATCCGAATTTGATAAATCTGATATTTATAAACTGCATTGCAACGACTGTGAATCTTACTACATTGGACAGACAGGCAGATCTTTTTCAATTACGTTCAAAGAACATGTATCAGAAGCAGAGAAATTAAAAAATAATAATTCTGGCAACCCAAAAATCAAATCAAAGTTTTCCGAGCATTTAGTACAATCCAACCACAGTTACAGTAATATTGAAAACAATTAGAAATATTGTATAAAGATAATAAAGGAAAAAGGCTTAGCAGAATGAAAGAATTTTTTTATATACGAAAGTCACAAAAAAAAAATAGCAATAACATATTGAACGACAAAATTAATTCAAGAGCAAATCCCATATACGAAGAAATTATAAAAATAAAAGGAAAAAGAAACACCTATCGAGGACCTGTGATAACATTCCAGCCGGTACAAAGTTCAACTCCCTCCCCGCCCCCTTCAAATCAGTCTGCCTTCGACCGTGTCCGGTGACACCGCGGCGGAAGTGAGACCCACGTTGGCGAAAGTGATGCAATGCAGTTCATTTTTAACTATCCGTTTATGGGTTATGTGTCGTGTGTGTGTAATTGTAACATTTTGACGCGGCTTCATTGCCAAGATATTTTATCAATTTGATGGCAACATGCAGAAAAACTAGAAGGCGCTGATGATTGTGTCTCGCGTAACACCGGTTGAGAAACACTGCTATAGAGAATAGGCCATTACGGTAGTACTCACGGTAAGACCTGAGTCCGAAACCATGATACTTTTTGTTTTGAGGTCTCTAGAAGCCAAAAACACCGTTCGTTCAAATTGACGTGTGTGTGTGTGTGTCCGTGAACACGATAACTTTCGAACGGAACCTCCAATTTTGATCAAATTTGGTACAGGGGTGTAAGCCAGCATCTATTTTAACGAGTTTGCAAACCAGAATGACTGGACCATGGGAACGGGGTTTTATGGGGTTTTAAAAGGGTAAAAAAAGGTTTTTGGTTATTTTTACTTTTATTTATAAAGTTCAACAATTTTAACTTAAATCATTCAAAAGAGCTTAAAAAACATACAATCTAGTATTTTGAATTTTTTACCTAGCTTAAATGGTTATGAAGAAAATCCAAAAACTATGTTTTCTATGTTATTCTTATGGGAAATCAACTAAATCTTCTATCTCGCTTATTTATTGACATATCTTGATAAAATTTGGTATGTACATTCATTAGGAAGCATTTCACTTATATTAGCTTACAAAACCCATATGGCGGCAAACCTATGTACTCACCCCTATGGGGTTTATGGGGAAAATAAAAAGAACACCATAACCTCATAAAATTTGGTATGTACATTCACTAGGGTTTATTTTATATTTACTAACAAAACCTTATGGCGGCAAACCTACATACTCTCATCCCCATGAATTTTATGGGGAAATAGAAAATGTACCAAAATTCCATTGGAAATTTGCTGAGTACGCAGGTCTGCTGCGATGGGGTATTATTTTTATTTTTCCACACAATTTCACTTTTGTTACTCTCAAATCTTTTAATTAAAACTTATGGGCAGCATTCTCTACACTTTGTCACCTAGGGATTTCAAGTTCTTCTATAAGTAGGCCTAAATCATCACAGTTACAGTCATTTCTCCTTTTTCTAGGGCCCCTTCACTAGCAGTCTTTGGTGGAACTGCAGGCACCACATTGGTCTACTTCACTGAGTGGAGACTAATAGCAGAATATATCCCTTTCTATGGCAGTAAATTTCAAGAAGAACAGTAAAGGTAGGTTATTTAAGCCTTTGTTATAGTATATTTTATTGTTAAGCTGGCAATTGCCGTTTACCTGGATGTGATTGAGTTTACGCATTTAAGGCGTTAGCCGAGTGCTGGATTTCGATCAGGGCTTGGAATTGCACTTTCAAACTGAGTTATGAAAAATATTATTCATAACATTGTAATCTATGGATTCTATAAAATTAATTAACTAGGTATACAATGCAGTTGTCTGCTTGCAATATTGAGCGGAGCGACTATTTTTTAAATCAATATAATAGCAAATGTTTTATAGGTAATTCAAGTGAGCTCGTTAGCTACGCTCACTCGCCACCATGGTTTAGCTCGTTCGCTGCGCTCATTCGCCATTTGGGTCAGCTCGTTCGCTGCGCTCACTCACCTTTAGGGTCGGCTCATTCGCTGCACACACTCGTCGCCAGATTTAGGTTGCTTACTATAGTAAAAAATGCATGATATAGTCCGATGGAAATTATAACAGCTGAGTCCCCCCCTCTCACACCACAATGTTTTTATTTATTGTTATGTTTACTATGTGTAATACAGTATACAATCAAAGCCGTAGCCAGTGAAAAATTTTGGGGGGGTTTGAGCTCCGCGAGGTTACAGGAAGTAACTTTACTTCCAAGCTTTCATTTTAACACAATTCTTAATATAATGTAATGTTAAAGTAATTTACAAGTTTTAGATATTTAAATACAGTGGAATCTCGATATATCGAACCTGAAGGGAAACATAAAAAATTCTTAATATCAAGGTCTTCGATATACTGAGATTCGTTATATCAAGGTTACTTTTAACAAACTTCGATATACTGAGGTTCACGACCTCCTTGTAATAGTATTATGTTTTCCAATTGGCCTAGAAATTGAGTAATAAATACGCGTGTACTGTTATTACATTACCAACATTTTGCTATTGCATAAAAGAATAGGAGTCCGCTGTAACATTATAAGTTGTTTAATGTTTATAAAACCTTCTATGGAATTTTTATCACTAGCTGATCAGAACAAAGACTAAGTGGTGACATAAAAAATTAAACAGTGCTGCAAACACAAAATGTATTTAGGCTAAAAAGCATCAATCGGGAGTAGAAGACGTTTATACTTTTACATACAGCAAACAGCAAAGACGGGGTTGTAAAATTAGTACTCACAGGAATAATGTAAAATGTATTCAAACAAAGGGCTAACGGACATTTAAGGTGTATTGAATGGATCAACACTATCACAATAAGTTACTGCAAACGCGGGAAACAAGAACAGAGTTGCGAACACAAGGCACGGGAAAAGGCAACGTCTGTAGAGCGACAGGTTGCAACATGAAAGAAAATGGATGAGCTCAATGATTCAACTTGTTGTTCTTTTTTTTAACTTCGATATGTTGAGGTTTTGTAGTCAAATCTTCGATATGTAGAGGTGGTTAGGTCGTGCATCAGCGCTCCAAAAGTTCGTTATATCGAGGTTATCCCCACTAATCCGTCGATATATAGAGGTAGAAATAACATTAGATTGATAGGCAGGTTCAAGGGGAATGAGAAAACTTCGTTATATCAAGGATTTCGATATATTGAGGTTCGATATATCAAGGTTCCACTGTAGTACTTATATGATTACAAAAATAATATTAATTTAGCCTATTATTAAATAACCCAGAAAACACAGCAGTAATCATTAAATTTACTGAATTCTTCTTTCTTCTTTTTTACTTCAAACTTGCAAATGTCTCTGGTAACGAGATACAGTATAACAATAACTTAACAAAAACATATTAATGTTCAACACAACAAATATGACAGTATCGTTATATCACTTGCTATATACATATTTTCGTTCAGTTCTTATAGTCTATAATAATCATTTGGTAGATAAAAAATAAAAATTAAAGTCGGAGTTTCTGTCTTTCCCTAGGAATTGGGACATCAGTGCTAAGCTGGTCATCACGTGGTTGACGGCTTTTGGCTTTTACCACTAGAATATTAATAAGAAATATTCAGTTGTCTTGCCCAAGGAGGTTATATTTTAAAACTGGAGACAACACACAAATTCTAACCTAGCGTGCCGCTGAATGCTCTGGAAATTCGCTGGAATGCTGGAATGCGCTGGAAGTAGTTACGAAATTGAACTACTTGCCGAAATGAACGAGTCGGCCAACAAGGAAGTCAAACAAATTGTGAATTAAGTCTTTTATTTCACTTTATCAGTCTCAAATTTACTTGTACAGTACTAGTACATCTAATATCAAGCTTAAATTTGTTGCACATGATAACAAAACAAAGAATTTGAGTCCAATTTTTACTGCATCATTGTCAATTAATTATTTGTCAGATTTCATAGAAGTTGCAACATATAATATGCCAGGAAATAAAATCCCATGGGCTAAATAAGTTATTTTCATTCTGGGAAAATAAATCTTAAGCTATTAATAAAGCAACAAACACTAACGTGGTTTATTAACCTAAACAAAACAATGTGACAAATAAAATCACATTCCTTTATTGCGTGAATGAGATAATCAGCGAGTACATATAACATTATGTTATGTTATGTTGTGTTCTCGCTATAGATTTAAATAATTATTTGATGTACTCGTTCATAGTTCCAAAAGAGAATATTCGAACAGCTTGTTTCTACCGTTAAAAAACAAACCAGTATTTCGGTGTTACCAACCCAACAAGATATACCGGCTAGCTTTTTGGCATCAACAACAAAACGGTGATCTCCCCAATAAGAATATAACCTCCTTGGTCTTAGTCAAATAAAGGTTAGGACGATAGCTGCCGATGCAGGACCATGCATAATTAAAATAGATTTTCACTGTTTTTGTTTTGTTTTACCAACCTTACTGGAGCATTTATGTTGTAGTGTAAGTCAATTTAACAGACTATACAAAGCTTTATGAGACTAACTGTCATATTATAAACAAACTGTAAACTGCACAGTACACACACGATTGGCGCGAATAAGTTCTGATGAGTGGTTTGACAGGTAAATGTTATGTCGAATTTCCGCTCATTCGTTGTCGTTCATTCTCTCCCGTGATCCCTATGGAATATGGCATTCCGCACAGCTGACTATCTACGACTTTCCTTATGACTTGAACATTTTAATTAAACAAATAAGTAATTTTGTATTTCCTTTTTTTAAAGTTTATTCCTTAGCATCATTAAATTTTCAAACGATGTTTTATAAAAAAATTGTACACGTTTTTTGTTGGGCTTTTTTGTGTCAAAATTTCAGGGGGGGGTTTCGACCCCCTGACCCCCCCCACTGGCTATGGCCTTGTATACAATACTCTTCTGGGTGAATTTGGCAGTATTGCATCATATTTTATTTTTATTTTATTTTTACCTCTTAACTCATATTGTTAATCTCAGTATTCGAAACGGACAATTTCCAGATAAATTAAAAACTGCTAAAGTTATTCCTATTTTTAAATCTGGACAAAGTAATTTAATGACAAATTTTAGACCAATCTCCCTTTTAACCTGCATTGATAAGATCCTTGAGAAATGTATCAAAATTCAACTAACATCGTATCTTGAGCAAGCATCAATTTTGTCCAATTCTCAGTATGGTTTTAGGAGTGGTAAAAATATATCCGATGCTTTGTTTGATTTAACAAAATTGATATCCAAAAAAGTCGGGCAAAAAAATTATGTTATGATTACCTTCTTGGATCTTGCCAAAGCTTTTGACTCTGTTGACCGTAAAAAACTATTCAAAAAACTTGAAGCTTGTGGAGTAAAAGATTTGTCCTTGAATTGGTTTATTAGTTATTTTGATAATCGAAAACAATTTGTTTCTTTAAATGGAATCAGTAGTGACACTGCTGCAGTGGACTATGGTGTTGTTCAGGGCAGCACTCTTGGTCCTTTGCTCTTTCTTATCTATATTAATAACATCGCTAAAATCACATTATCAGGTAAATTATTCCTTTTTGCTGACGACACAGCGCTTGTCTCTACGGGTTGCTCGTGGGATGAGGTGTATGCTGAGGCTTCCTCGGACCTTGCAAAACTAAAGACTTGGTTTGACCACAATACATTAACTGTAAATATTGACAAAACTAAATACATGCCTATCGTCCTAAGACCTGATCATGATCCTGGTCCGAGGGAGCTGCGGCTGCACTCCTGCGGCGACCCGCGGGCGGCTGTCTGTGGCTGTGGAATTATTGAACGTGTGGAGCAGTATAAGTATTTAGGTGTAATCATAGATCAGAGACTGTGTTGGTCTCCACACGTTCAGTATTTAAAACAAAGATTGAGGAAACTCATCTACGCATTTAGACAGCTCAGACAGGTCCTGCCCGCGGATCGCTGTAGGACTGCTTACTTCGCCTACGTGCAGTCTGTGTTGGGATATGGGATCCTGGGGTGGGGGGCGGCCTCTTCCTCCACACTTGAACCCTTAAACGTTACTCAAAGGACCATCATGAAAGCTATTCTGAATAAAAATTTGAGATATCCTACAACTCTTCTGTATGATGAATTTCCCGTCTTAAATACCAGGCAACTTTACATCAAGTCTCTTCTTCTATATATTAAAGCTAACAGAAATAGTATTTTTACTGAGGTAAATCACAATTATCCAACAAGAAGCAGACAAAATACAGGCTTCCAAGTTCCTAGATTAATTCATAGAATTTTTTTAACAACCTCGTTTTATATATCACACATTCTTTATCGAAACATTTCTCCTGAAATTGCTGCGGCTGAGGGTGATAGCGTCACTGCATACAAGAGGAAGGTGACCGATTGGCTTATCCGTCTGGGGGCGGAGGGTTCAGAGACACTGATAAAATCACATTACTTCTAAGGTTAATATTAGAGTCGATTTCCATAGTATGTTCATTATTATTATTTTATTTATGTTTATTTATTTATTATTTATTTTCTTGCGTTTTATACTTGCTGCTGGTTGTGAATGTTCTGTTCATTTAATACCTTTGTACATTATTAAATACCTACATAGTTTTTTTTTACACAACGTCAAAGTTTATTTATTATTTATTCTTAATACTGTATATTCCTAAAATTAGCTCTGATGTATTATTAAGTAAATAACAATATATATACACATATATTTTTAGTTTTTATATCATGTACTTAACTTTAGAAAATGTATTTTTATTTTATCAATACAAACATCATGTGTATAGTTAAGCAGTGAAGAGACTGACTGGACTCATTTCCACACACAGACCAATAGTCTATGTGGAAATAAATTCCTTTAATTTATATTATGTGTACACTGTACTGATTTCTTGTGGAATGAATATATTTGAATTTGAATTTGAATGTAGGCCTATCATCAGACTGTTTTTGTGCAATCTACTATAGTCAAGGATCATAACTAATTACGACTGTAGGATAATCACCAGCTGATTTGATCACTCTGGATGAGTGAGAGTGGTTTATTTTACCCACTCAAAGCTGATGTTAAAAGCAGCTGTTTCCCGTAAGAGTAATGAAGACACTATTTTTGAGTGCCTCAGGTCTTGACCCAGCTGCCAGCAGTCATTTAGCTAGTAAATGTTGATCTAACAACTTCTTTCTTTTAAACACTAGTGATACAGTGGAACCTCGATATATCGAACCTGAAGGGCAGGGCCGGCTCTACCATATAGGAGAACTAGGCGACCGCCTAGGGCGCCGAGGCCCGAGGGGCGCCATCGCGGCGGAAATGAGCGCCCCTGATCTGCAGTAAAGAGTATCCCTAATCAGCGGTAAAGAGCACCCCTGATCGGCAGTAAATCGCCCCCGGCCGGCGGTAAACAACGCCCTTGATCGGCGGTAAAGTGTGCGCCTGATCCCCGGTAATGAGCGCCCTTAAAAGATAGTTAATAGCTTCTTTATCAAGGATAAAAAGCACCTCTAATAGTCATAATGAAACCAGTGTGAGACAGTGCCTCCGATAGGAAAAATAGACCTGATGAAAGTTGAATTGCGCCCCCAACCGACGGTTGAAAGCGCCCCTGATCAACGGTAAATAGTGTCCCTAATCTTAGTCAAATTATGCCCCCAACCACTGGTAAAAAGCGTCCTCGAACTATGGTAATTATCACCAAGACAGACGTCTTAAGCAGAAGGCAGCTGTCAAGAGCGCCCTGACGAGAGGTAAATATTATACCCGGCCAGTCAAAAAAGCGCCCCTGATCAACGGTGAAGAGCGTGCCCTGACAAGCGGTAAACATTTGCCTTCTAAACAATTTTAAATAGCGCTCCTGATCGAAGTTAAAATGATCCCCCAACCACTAATTAAAAGAGCCCCAGATCGTTGGTAAATATCGCCGCTGTTCAACGGTCAAGAGCGCGCCGACTGTAGATAAATACCGCCCTCGACCATCTTTAAAAAATGCCCCAGATCGAAGGTAAAGAGCGCCACGACTGGCGGTAAACATTGGCCTTTGCCTTCTAATCAACAGTAAATAGCGCCCTGATCATATTAGAGTTAATTTGCGCCCCCAACTAGCGGTAAACAGTATCCCCACCGTCGGTAAAAAGCACTTATGATTGACAGCAAAGAGCGCCCCAAAAAAGCGTAAATAGCACTTTTGATCAGCGTTAAAGGGCGCTGCCGACTGTCGGTAAACATCGGCCCAATTGACGGATTGAGCCAATACGCCCAAGGGGCGATAAACAGCGCCCCTTTTGAGAGCTTTTGAATCGGCAGCATTAGAGAGCGCCCCCTATTGGTGGTAACAAGGGCGCTCCCAATACGAAATAATCAGCACTCGTGGTCGGCAGTAAAAAGAGTCACAAGACGTGAGTCTTGATGTGAGAGTCACTAAATAATCAGACGTGAAGAGCCCCCCCCACGAAACTGATTTTTTTAATTGATGTCTGAAATGAATAATAATAATCACCATTTTGTATCTTTGCATTTTTGCAATGGATAATTATTGTGCAAATTTTGTTTAATTTTAATCAAATTTTGTACAACAAATTATATAAAGTTTTTTTATTTTTTTTAATTTTATTTTTTTTTTATTCCAAGTACAGTATTTGTAATAAACTGTTAATAAAAATATTGTCTTGTTTTAAATGTTATTTTCTTTGTAACATGTAATAACGGCTATCAAAGAAACAGCTCGAGTAGTTTGGAGGGGGGTAGGGGGGCGCCTACCGTCACTTTCGCCTATGGTGCCAGAAAACCTAGGGCCGGCCCTGCTGAAGGGGAATGTAAAAACTTCGTAATATCAAGGTCTTTGATATACTGAGGTTCGTTCTAGCAAGGTTATTTTTTACAAACTTCGATATACTGAGGTTCACAACCAACTCTTAACAACATTACTTATTTCCATTAGGCTAGCAACTGAGGATTAAATACAAGTTTTACTGTGATTACATAACCAACAATTTGTTATTACACAAAAGAATTTAACAGTCCACTGTAACATTATAAGTTGTTTATGAACCCTTTTTTTATCACGAGCTGATCAGGACAAAGACTATAAATGGTGACGCAAAAAACTAAACAATACTGCAAACACACAAAATTTATTTAAAACATCGATCGGGAATAGAAGACGTTTGTACTCTTATACATGCAGTAACCATAGGGTTGTAAAATTAGTACTCACGCGAATAATGTAGGTAAAATGCATTTAAACAAAATGCTACGGCTACTTAGTGGACACTTAGGATAATAAATGGAACAACACTAACACAATAAATTAACTGCAAAAGCCGTAAACAAGAACAGCGCTGCGAACACAAAGCCCGGCAAAAGGCAACATCTGTAGTGTGACTGGTTGCAACGTGAAAAAAAGGATAAGTTCAATGATTCAATTTATTGTTCTTCTTTTAACTTCAATATGTAGAGGTGGTTCAGTTGCGCAACAGCCCTCCAAAAGTTTGTTATATTGAGGTTATCCTCGCTAATATGTCGATATATAGAGGTAGAAATAACATTAGATTGATAGGCAGGTTCAAGGGGAATGATACATCGAGGATTTATATATATTTTTGTTCGATATATCAAGGTTCCACTGTATTTTTGCAGTTTACAAATTACATCTGTAACAACTTTGTTTCGGTGTAGGAGCTGTGAAACTAATGTAAAAATTGTTATCTTAATGCTATATTTTATTACAGTAAGGGTGTATAAGAACATTTCATCAGAAACGATAAGCAGTTCTAAAATCAGTGTAAATCAGTTTCAGAATAGAAAATCAGGGTGTATACCAACCGGGAAACCGGGAATTAAAACAGGCTAGGAAAACCGGGAAATAACTAGGAATTTTGTGATAATCCGGGATTGTTAATCAGCGTGTGTCTGCCGATCAAGAGCGCTCGTATCCTAAGACCGAAGGCGTTCCCGACTGTCGATCGGAAACGCTCGTGACCACCAACTAAAGACGCTCGTGACCACTGACTGGGCTTGTGACCACCGACTGGAGACGCTCGCAACCGCTGATCTGGACGCTTGTGACTGCTTACCGGAGACGCTCGCAACTGCTGATCTAGATGCTCGTGACCACCGACCAAAATGCTCCCTACCGCCGATCTAGATGCTCGTGACCACCGACCAAAATGCTCCCTACCGCCGATCTAGATGCTCGTGACCGTCTAATGGAGACACTCGCGACCGCCGACGAAAGACGCACTTATCACCCGACCGAAGACGCTCACAAACGCTTATGGAGGACACTTGTTACCATTTCAGTTTTATAGTTTTAAGGCGAGGTTACCACTGTAGTTGTAGAGCTAGTAGTTGCCACAAAAAAGGACTTTAGTACGTAAGGGCTAAATTCAAAGATAAAAAATGAAAACTATGTTTTGTCCAACCAAAATTAAGAAAGGAAAGTTTGAAAACAAATTCTGTCAGAAGTAGTGGAAAAACGTGTGGGTGTGATGGCAGTGATGTTGTGAGTTTGAATCTGCGTTCTGCCAGTGACTTTTATCAGTACCTTTCACCTCTGTACTGTAGCGGGTCACCCCCTTACTTTGTCTAATACGATCCACGCACAGATCAAGTCTATGTGGATGGTCCAAAGTAAGGCAAAAAGAGGCGTGCCAACCTCTTAAAAAAAAAAAAAAATAATAATAATAATACAAGAGAAGGATAAAATAAATCTAATACAATGCCTATGATTAAAAATTGAATAGACTCGCTATTTTGTTTACAATCTTGAGAAAAAAAAAATTCAAATGTTATCTTGAAGTGACGATCCTAGCTTAAGAATATGTTGGTCATAGATAATAACAAAGCCACACAAGATACCACCACATCCTTCACTCATCATTCATTCACGATTTCCTTAAAATACACCCTTGTTGAGCCGTCAAGATCTTAATATTCTAAAGAAGCATTGATACTCTTGTTGATCCCCGATCAAAATCAATGTTCGGTCGAAAGACAAAATTTTATTTCCCACCATAAGGGAAATCCCTAATATCGTTCTTAATTCCCCTATTTTCTTCAAAATCATATGTTATTTTAATTTTGCCCTTGAAATTCAGAGTAGAAAATAGCGCTAATGAATACTGTTACTTCACCTCGTCGCCGTTGCAAGCGCTTATTTTTACATCTCAAACGTTAAAATATGAATATTTGTTTACGAAAAATCAAAACATTGGCATAAAGTGACATGAGATATTAAACAGCTGTAAAAATTTTTAGTGATTGCGATTGGTTGGATTGATAGCTGTAGGAGGAACGGGAGAAATGGGGGAATTAAAATCTGCATTTCGACCGCACATTTATTTTGAACGGGGTATAACACGAGCCTCTAAAATAAACACTAAACTACTTTTTGTCTTATTTGTTTCAGATTCAAGACAAGCTCTAGGTAGGAGATCAATTATGGATTTGTTTGCTAAATTATTTTGTAAATATTAATAAATTCTGTAGGTTCAACAGAACCACCTTCTGTTTTTCTTGTGTTGTTTTTATCCAAATTTCACCAATTCTTTGTTTTAATTTGGCCAACATAGTGTTGGTGAGTCACATGAAGACACCTGGGCAGTATGATAACTGCATTGTGGCCTGGACTCATCTTGTTACTCACCAACAGTAAAGTAGTGGTAAAGAAACATTAAACTGTTTAACATTTCTTAAACTATTAGTAAGAAAAACAAGTTCATCAGATCAGCCAAAACTTCAACTTTTTTCTCCTATTTGAAAATTTGCTTCTTCAGCTCACCATGCTAATTTGCACAAACACGTCGACTGTTGAATATTTTCAAAAACTATTATGCAAAGAATTATAGCTAAGAAACAGTGATAATTCAAGCAAGTGCCAAATATAGGCATTGCAAGTTTTTTAATCAAAATCAGCAATTTTACAATTTTTTCACTCCACCTTTTCATCATATTTGTTTTCACAAATAGGACTTAAATACTTATTTAATCACATACATTCGAGGAGAACTTCAGAGGTGTGTATCAATTAGGTAGTATCTATAAGTTTTTGTCACACATAGTTTGCAAGTTTTGATAGTGACAGTTAAAATGGCTGGCTCATTCACTGTAGACCTGATAGCGCTACTACTATGTGTTTTGGTTTGGGGGATAAAGTTCATAAAACATTTTTGCCACTTGTAAATCAGTAACCATAGGCCTACTAGGAGGATCATTGACATACTTGTTATGGAAATTATGCTTAGTGGTTAAAATCGCCAATTTTAATTCTTAAGATCAAAACACATAGCAAAGCACATTCATGCCCAATAAAGGCAGCCATTTTAACCCAATCGTGTCAGTGTGATTCACTAATCCTAACTAATGCAAGTAAGGTTTAAACGTATGCATGTATGCACACGGATCTTAAAAATGGCTCTAGCGATTTAAACCAAACTTTCTAAATAATTTTTTTTATAAGAATAATAATTTCTAGAATAAGAATAATATATTCCACAAGAGGACTTGCATTGGGCGGTAAGTTTGTTTTAGGAAAAATCTTATTTTATTGTAATCTCGAATTGAAGCTCTATGAGTTCATAATCAAAACAGCTGACTCGACCGTCAAAGTACAAACCAAGTGATCCAGCCTAATCAAATGGTTTTGCATTATTATCAGTTACTGAAATATTGATTGATTGATTGAATACTATGGTCGGAGGCAATAGAACAGGTGTGTCAAGGTCAAGTCTTCAAATAACTCTGGCGATTTTTTTCTCATTTAGCTATACTGTATGTTGAATTCATTAATTTGGTTTGACCTCCTCTTCTATAGCTGCCTACTCTAATAAAAATAATTTATCACTTTTTAACCGTACACTTTATGATTTATTGCTACTCTCACACCATTACTTTGTACCTGGTAATGATTGATGAGTTGCGGTATGTAATTTTTTCAATATGCAATCTATTCTTATAATAATTCAGTTTTGAAAATCTTGGCAGAATTGATTCTGGAGTTCCACTGGATCGATTTTAATTTTTAAGATGTCGTTGGAAAGCTCTCATCCTGTAGATTTGCCAAAAAATATGAAAGTTTGATGTTTCTTAGTATTTATGGTGAAATAATAAAAAACATGTTTCCCATAAGAAATACATTGGAAACAGGTTTTTACGATTTTTTTATTTGAAAGCAATTTTTGGCTGCTTTTATTGCGGTTATTCAAGAAATGCTTAGAAGTAATTTATAGGAAATTTAATTCTCTTTCAGAAATTCACCATCCACTTTGGCCGATTTCCTCACCATTCAAAAGTTATTTACAAAAAACCAAAGCTACTACCAGTTTTGTTTGCGTTTCAAAAATACTGAGTTAAGAGAAATCTTTGGGCAATCAAATCTGGAGTTCGCTGGACCGATTTTAATTTTCAAGATGTCGTTGGAAAGCTTTCATCCTGTATATTTGCCAAAAAATATGAAAGATTGATATTTTTTTTGTTTTTTTGATGAAAAAAAAATGTTTTTCATAAAAAATACATTGAGAACGGGGTTTTACAAATTTCTTATTTGAAAGCAATTTTTGGCTGCATTTATTGTGGTTGTTCAAGAAATGTTAAAAAGTAATTTGTAGAAAATTTAATTCTCTTTCAGAAAATCACGTTACACTTTGGTAGATTTCCTCACCGTTTTTAGGTTATTTACAAAAAACCAAAGCTACTACCAATTTATTTGCGTTGAAAATTCAGTTTTAAAAATCTTTGGGCAATCAAATCTGGAGTTTCACTGGACCGATTTTAATTTTCAAGATGTCGTTGGAAAGCTTTCATCCTGTATATTTGCCAAAAAATATGAAAGATTGATATTTTTTTGTTTTTTTGATGAAAAATTAAAAAAAAATGTTTTTATAAAAAGTACATTGAGAACGGGGTTTTACAAATTTCTTATTTGAAAGCAATTTTTGGCTGCATTTATTGTGATTGTTCAAGAAATGTTGGAGAGTAATTTTTGGGAAATTTAATTCTCTTTCAGAAAATCGCCTTCCACTTTGGTCGATTTCCTCATCGTTTTTAAGTTATTTACAAAAAACAAAAGCTACTACCAATTTATTTGCGTTGAAAATTCAGTTTTGAAAATCTTGGGGCAATCAAATCTGAAGTTCCACTGGACCGATTTTAATTTTTAAGATGTCGTTAGAAAGCTCTCATCCTGTAGATTTGCCAAAAAATATGAAAGTTTGATGTTTTTTAGTATTTATGGTGAAAAAAAACATTTTTTTTTACAATTTTTTCATTTGAAGGCAATTTTTGGCTGCTTTTATTGCGGTTATTCAAGAAATGCTTTAAAGTATTTTGTAGGAAATTTAATTCTCTTTCAGAAAATTACCATCCACTTTGGTCGATTTCCTCATCGTTAAAATGTTATTTACAAAAAAACAGAGCTACTACCAATTTGTTTGCGTTGAAAAAATTCTGTGGTAGCGATATTTTTATTAAACTTTGTACAGCTAAATCTAGAGTACTGGACTGATTTTAATAATCTTTTATGTGTTGCCGAAAAGCTTCGTCTATGTATATTTACTCAGAAATGTGAAAGTTTGATGATTTGCTTAGGAGTTATGGCGAAAAAGTTGAAAAGATAAACAGTTTTTTCCTTTAAACTGTGTCTGATCACATGGAACACATGTTATTTTTTAACAGCTGATTGATGCATTGTTGTGTCCTTGACTTTTCTTTGTTTACATTTTGTTGTTTACACTTGGGATTTGTGGTTGTGAGTTCCTTACGTTTTATTGGTGTTTAAATAAAGTTATGTGCTAAAGCAGTGTGTGGTTTTAAGCGGTATGTGAGTTTTACAATCATAAATTGTTATTTCAAAAACTAAATTAAATTAAATCAAACTAAATTAATATAAAACTGAACTAAATTAAATAATTACAAGTATGAATTTTAAATTGTTCTGGAAATGAATAATTTTACCATTTTATAATATAGATCGCGATGGAAACTGTTTGTTTAGAAGTTTATCTTTTCTATGCCATTCAACACAATCTAGGTACGCTTAAATACGAACCAAAATAATTGATGAAGTAGTAAGTAACTGGTACTACTATTGCCCTTTTGTAGTAGGAGATAAACATATAGATTACCAATACAAAATGCAACATATTATAAAAATCTAATGACTAAAGATGGGGAATATGCCGGTAATGTCGAAATTGAAGCTGCAGCAAGACTTTTTGACTGCCAGTTCAAAATTATTGCAGAGAACCTGAATTCTAATGTAACAGTTGGTGAGGGCACAGCAGTAGTATACAAACTACTATTCTCAGGGAATTATCTAATAGAAAATAATTTTTTTTCACAAATATTCTTTCTTTCAATATTGAAAACAAATACTACAGTATTTTTTTATTTATTTCACCGGAAATAGCATATAGGTACAATTTTTCTAGAGACCGTTGTATTTAACCACAACGGGCTTTGTTCCTAGTTTATTATAAAAACAAAAGGATGTTTAACTACAGTAAGATCAGCTAATAACTGAAAAGTGAAATCCACATGTTACAGTTTTAACGTGCGGTTCAGCAAATTAACTAATACCAGAGTGCAGCACCTTAAAGTGTTTGTCTGGAGAAACTCAAGATGGTGTAAGTGTAAACATAACAAGACTGGGGAAAACAGCCCTGAGACTTTTCTTTTTACCTCAAATAAAATGCAAAGATTTATTTTATTTATTACTATTAATATTAATATTATTATTTATTTATTTATTTATTTTTTTTTTGCCAACTGACAGTATTAAGGATTACTCTTTAGAAAGATGAGGATAAACTACGGTACTTGAGCATCATGGTCAATTGGTCATGGTATAAAAGGTACTGTAATTTGAAGAAAGGACAACAAAATAAATTTTTATCTACAAAAATGTTCAAATGGAGGGCCAGTCTCAAAGATCAGTTAAAGCAAGAAATGAAGAATGAGAAGGAGGTAGGTGACATCAACAAAAACAATAACAAAATCAATGATGTCAAAGATGCAGGACAGCTTCAATCGGCTGTTGGTATCACCTACCTTGGTTTGTTCTAGATACGTTGAATTAAAGTGTTTAACCTTTTTTTTACAAAATTGAGAAAATGTCACCCCCAAGATCAGTTATTTCTAAAAGGAGGGAGGAAATAAATGATCTTTCAGGCTTAAGAACTAAAATTTTGTTTCTTTACTTTATAGAACTTGAATAAAAAATCAGCATTCTGTGCTCTTTCAATCAATCAAGGTTGATTATTAATAATTAAAGAAATGCAAGGGAAATAAAAAAGACCAGCAACTAAAAATATATAACAAATTATTTATTAAAAATAATGTATAGTCATCAATGTATTTCACAAATATTGATTTTTAAAAATTATCATTTTAAATGAAACATTTATATTTCTTTTCAACATAAGGCAAGACAGTAGAGAACAATAACTTATAGCAAGTAACTCAGTCAAAGTGTCATTTGCTAGACAATATAGGAATGTCTGAAAACAAATACCGTACCGTACCATGATTCAGTTTTCATGCTCATGATCAACAACTTGGTAACACTAATTATAAGGAGCGTGTGAATGTTGCCTACATTACATGTACTACTAAAGTTAACACTGATTAATTAACGGTAACTTTGGTCCCAAGATTTCATCTTCTTATAAGCGTTCACCATCATCATCACCCTGTAACAAAAATTGAAAGTTGATCAACAATTATTTATAGTAATACGTATCTGCAAAAACTGTAAACAATGATGAAGCTAAATACCACGATGCAAACTTAATTATGAAACGACAAACTTAATTATGAAATTATACAAACACAACACTTATTTATTTAACAAAAATTACTTAACAAGTCTAAAAACATTCTTTTTGAAAATCAGTTTGGTTTCAGAAGGGATAAAAATATTAATGACGCTCTATATTTGCTTTAAAAAATATTCATGATGTAGTTGGACGAAACAAAAAACCATTGCAAATTTTTATTTATTTGGCTAAGGCTTTTGATACTGTTGATAGGAATATTTTAGTTCAGAAACTTGAACGGATGGGAATTAGAGGAGTTGGAGTTGCATTAAACTGATTTAAGAGTTACATGAGCGACCGCTATCATTTATAATCATTATTTGATTATAAACCGCTTTTATTGATTTTATTGATTATTGACCACTTTTAATCATTATTTTGAATGTTTTACTTCATTACAAGAGTTTTGTAATTTATTTCAACCGGTAAAGAACGAAATGGTGCATATTAAAATGCATGTAGACAACAGACAATATATCCTTAAGGAAAATTTCATTGTCTTTCAAACAACCGAAAATTGATATTTTTTTACCTCAATCAATAAAACTGCTTGCACTGAAATTTTTACTTTGCCGCGAAGAGGTCCCTTTTTTCTTTCTGCCTCACAAATAGGTATTGCCAAAACATTAATGGCCTTCGTCCCAAACTGCATGAATTTAATCATAACTTGGCATGGTCTTTGTATGATGTCGTTCTCCTTTGTAAAAAAATCGCACACCTCGCATTTCAGACAATGAAACGCATTTCAGGTTGTGGGAGAGACAAATTTATCTGTCTTCAGATGTGATAGGTCTGAAAAGAATGAATTGTCAAAAGTCATCCTGTGGTGGTACTTTGATAGCAATCCGAAATGTTCGTACTTCCAAGGAGCTTCTCACTAAATCCAAGCTCACTGAAAGACTATTTGTTCTTCTGTCTTCAAGACCTAGATGTAATTTTCTTTTGGGCAGTGCATATCCAACACCTTCAAGCTTACCGTGCATTGATCTCGACCTCTGCGATACTGTTAATGAGGAAATTGAAGAACCTAGCCATATAGCCATCCAGAGAATGTCTATCTTTTTCAAGCTACCGGATTTTGATTTAGTTCCCACATCATCGGGGTCTTCATGTACTGCTGTAGAGTACCACAAAAATATGTCTGCCCGACATGGTCTGAACCAAGTCAACCACATCCGTGATCATAGGGGCATCACCCATGACTATGCATTCTGCTCAAACCATCAGCTAGATGTCCCCATAAGTGTAACTTTGTCTATGGAGACTTTGTCGACACTAGACATGTCATTTATCTACAAGTCACCTTGGTGAAGACTGAGTTTGACCTACTGCTGAGCAAATTTGAGGATCTTACCCTGCAGCTTTACCAATAACCTGTTTTGGGGTTTACGTTTGTAATGTTTTAACCTCGTGGAAGTATGCGCTGATGATGCCCCTGGGACAGAGGGGCGAATCAATTGTTCACATCTAAACATAAAGGATTGCTGTAGAGACGGTGAGATTTTACTAATTGTAATATCAATTCCTTGTCCGCCATTTACCACAATATGGTTAGAGTCAGTCAGACTAAACTGGCAACTAAGTAAAAGGCCAAGGGGTTAAACCTAATTAAAGCTAACATTAGATATAACAAACAGTGCTTAAAATGCCACATTGTACCTGACTACATTAATATTAAAACAAGTTCTAAAAGTGTATCTGCCCAAGAAGCTATCAAAGTAGCCAAAAAAGTATGGATATAAGAGGAAATAAGGCAACTTCATATAAGATGGGAACAATTAACCAAACAACTTTATGACACCTATTTAGAATTGGCTAAAACACAAATATTGACACAGCAATCATATTAGATTAGATAAATGATCAAATCAAACTCCAGTTATAGAAAAACGAGAAAAAGCAACACAAAAAGCTTTACAAAACTAATCCAAGGTCAAGTACCTAGAGAACAGATTATATAGATTGCAGCCACAAAATTTAATGAAAACATATCTTGATTGAACTATAACACAGCCAAAATTAAAATCTTTTACCATTTTGTTTTTTCACTTTTGTCATTCCCCAACATGGACATTATCATGGACATCTATGAATGTTGCAAAGAAGAGTTTGACTATAGACCCACTTTGGCACTACTTTGGAATCGGCCCGGATCGGCCGAAATCGGCATTCACCCGCGCACTACATCGGAGTCTCTGGATCGGAATCGGATCGTAGAGCGCGAACTTTTACAATACAACAACACAATTTTCAATATTTCAATAAAAAATATTGAAAAATGTTATTGGATTCAGCCATTCCGTCAGAAATCGCCTCCCGGAGCGAATCGTCAAAAATGCAGAACGGCAAATGCCGTTCCATCCCGTGCCGTCCGGATGCAGTGCGCGCGTCTCCATTACATTACACGCAAAGCAAATTTACTCATTAAGCCGATTCCGGCCAAGCCAAGCCGACTCCGAAGTATCAAATCAAATTATCTTTGTTCATAAACCAGTATTTACAATACATTGAATAGTGTCAAAATTGTTTATATTATTCATAGGAGGAGCCTTATCACTAAATAACTTTTAGAGCTGTTAACTTTGAGGTATCGTTGGTTGTTGGTGGAAATTGAATAGCTTTATTACCATTAACTATATCAAAAGTGAATTAAAACCAGCGAGCAAGGCTCGGTTAACCTGTTACTTGAGTACAATAAACCCTATATATTAATCATCTACATTAAATTCAGTTTCTAATGGTATGAATATATTTTCAAAGAATAACAGCAGTGAATTTTATGTTGATGAAAATATTAAGTCCGTTCTATAAATACGATCAGTCATAAAAATTTACCGTGAAAGGATTTTGTTATTTTCTTTAATAAAAACAAACTTAAAACCAAGAAAATTTCAACTAATGAGATAATCAGTGTATTATTTACTGAATATATTCAGGCAAATAATTTGTTTTCTCATTCAATCATAATTTAAAAAAAAGAATGGTCACTGCACTGCGTTGCGTTTTGAGTTCCACACATTTCCTTTCTAACACAATAATTTTCAGAATAAGTATGAAATTGCGCTACGAGTTTACCGTTTCTGATAATGTAATTATCATTCACAATTAAGTGATTCACAATTTGATATAGAAGTAATAATAGACTTAGTATGACTCATTGTTTAGTACAATAATCAAATTATTGTACAACAATCAAATTATTGTACAACAATCAAATTATTGTACAATAATCATTAATAACATTTAATTGTGAATGTGAAAACCCAAGTAAGTAAACTTGAACTAATTTGGCTATTGATATTCAAATTGTTTTAATGAAAATATGTACCGGTATAAGATAAAAATATATCACACTTACTGCTTTGCTTAAATGTTTAAAAGTAATAGAAAATGCAATAATTAAAAATGACATAGTAGGATTTAACACGTTGAGTGCGGCAAAGAATATCGGAAATCTTTCCCGCGGGCCTGAAAATTTTTTTTTCATAAAATCTTACTTTTTGTCTCCAGAAGTCCAGATCAAGGCGGCAAACTGGCGTTCTTGCATTATTTCACCAAAAAAATGGCGTCCAAAAGTGCAGGTCTCCGGTGACCGAGCCGGCCCGCGCAACGACAATACACAGTTTTTTGTAACACAATATCGAATTTTTACATTAAAAATGTTTAATATAATTATAATAACTAGTATACGTGTTGCTCGAAATAGAGCATTTTATTTTAATACAATACAAATGTTACTTTTAGCTCTAAATCAATGACATCCAACCAATACAATATTGTGAATATCTTTAATCACCAAAACTACATGTATTTACAGCTGATTGTTAACAGATGTTTAAAATGCTTTATTTAATCCCAATGTTATTTAAATGGGAAATTTTGAGATTTCAATTATGAATAGCGCCTTTATTTTCAGTCCGATTCTCATCAGTTTTTGGCGGAAACAACTACAGACCAAGCCCTATCCAACGACACCAAAAACTTGAAAATCGGTTGGAAATTGTAGGAGGAGTTCTCAAGACAAAAAAACCCTTAGCGTATTAAATAAGTATAGATGTTCAATAGAATTGTAACTAATATTTCCAACTATTTACAGCCCCTTCCACCCTCCCAACCATTGTTTTTTTACTCAAACTTCGTCAAAGTACTGGTCGAAGCATTTCTATTATTGGGGGTCCATTTTAAAAATACCCCCGTCGCAGCAGACCTGCGTACTCAGCGAATTTCCAATGGAATTTTGGTACATTTTCTATTACCACATAAAATCCATGGGGATGAGAGTATGTAGGTTTGCCGCCATATGGGTTTTGTTGGTAAATATAAGTTAAACCCTACCTAGTGATTGTACATACCAAACTCGCCTACGGCTCGATGGGGGCTCCGCCCCCATGCCCCCTTAGGGGGTTGCCCTGAATTCGTTAATTTTTCTAAGTCTTAAGAACTGAACAGGCTAGTTGAGGCCTCCACCCCAACTCTATACTTATCTTCTCTGACTTAGTTTAATAGTTCAGGAAATATAAAGCATTTAAGATATTCTCTTGATATTTAAAGTTCAAATTGATACTTTTGTTTTATATTTTATATTTAATGCTCAGGGTATGTGTGTGTAGCTAAATTACATTCATCTAAGTGTCATAACAATAAATAAAAAAATATTAAAATAACTCAATTTTTGTGAAAGAATATTGAAAATACGCCCCTTTTGGGGCGAAGAGAGTGAAATGCTACAAAATCTTAAGGCCCACCTTATAGAGATATCTAAAAAGAATATAATGCTGAAAAAAATATATCGGTATGGCCATATCTTTACCGGGTTCAACAAAATCACCAAAAACTGTACATATAAAGGTTAATAATTTAGTTTTTTTTCAGTTTGTTTACTAATCTTGGATTGAAATCGGCAAATGGCTGCTACTATAGTAAGAAATAGTGTGTATAGTAGTGTATATTCATAGTATACACAAAATTTGAGGCATGCATGTGTCATAAAAGTAAACGATAAATATTGAAATAGAGCAATTTTGGTGAAAGAATTACGATATTGTGAAAGTACGCCCCTCTTTACGAGTGAAGAAGGTGAGATACGGCAAAATTTACAACACTTTACACGAAAGAATTTTGTGTTTTAAAAAGAATTTTAGACTTAATTATAATTGAAATTGGTCAATGGCTGCCGCTATGGTAAGATCTATTTGAGGTCATAATATGTACTAAAGTTCAAGCATCCGTGTGCAATATTAGTAAATAAAAAATATTAAAATAGCGAGATTTTGGTGAAAAAATTGGAAATGTTGAAAGTAAGCCCCTTTTTAAGGGTGAAGGGAGTGAGATACGGCAAAATTTCACAGGACTAAACTTGTAGAGTGTCTAATTCCTGACCATGAATTATACCTCAGATTCGAGATAGAACCTCTCGTTCAAAAGTTACAGCGTATTTAGAAAATGCCTTACATGGTGTAGATTTTACCATACAAAATTTTAGGGGGTTAAAATTTGAAAACTCAATGTTTTGCGATTTCCCCTTTGTATTAACCATACAAACTACGTGTGTACCAAATTTCAAGTTTCTAGCTCATCCGGACCAAAAATTACGATTTCTCTATTGTTCCAGAACCGGCAAAATCCCACTACTTATGTTCAAAAATCCGGAAAAAGTGAAAAATGTATTTTGTGAGTAAACGAGAGGAGATACGGTGAAATATGTAAAGATAAAAATTTTAGATATTTAACAGATCTATCAAAATTGTTATGTAAAAGTTTTTGTAGAACAAACCGTTTAGTCACTAGAGCCCGAAAACCGAAAACGGGGTTTCATTAAAAACGCTCTGGAGGCTTAACGGTGCGAGATGTGATAAAAAGTCACAGGACCAAAGTTGTAGATAATTAAATTCCCTATCGTAGTATTGGTATCAGATTTTAGATAGGACGAAGCGTTTGGCCGCTAGAGCCAAAAAACTAAAATTAAAATTTCGGAAGTCCGCCATTTTGAATTTTTTTTAGTAGGTTAAAACAACAAATTTGCAAGTTTAAGATTTTATCCTTAGCATTGACCATTCAGGCTAGACGTATGCCAAATTTCAAGTCTCTAGCTTAAATAGTTACGTCAGAACTTCGTATCCCATATAAGTGAGTGAGTGAGTTACACATGGGGCCGTATATATTATAGATTTTATAAGGCTATGGTGTTCTTTTTATTTTCCCCATAAACCCTATAGGGGTGAGTACGTAGGTTTGCCACCAAATGGGTTTTCTAAGCAAATATAAGTTAAACGCTTCCTAATGAATGTACATACCAAATTTTATCAAGATATGTCAATAAATAAGCAAGTTAGAAGGTTTTGTTGATTTCCCATAAGAATAACATGAAAAACATACTTTTTGGATTTTCTCCATAACCATTTAAGCTGGGTAAAAAATTCAAAATACTAGATTGTTTGTTTTTTTAAGCTCTTTTAAATGGTTTAAGTTAAAATTGTTGAATTTTCTAAATAAAAGTAAAAAAAGCCAAAAACCCATTTTTAACCCTTTTGAAACCCCATAAAACCCTGTTCCCATGGTCCGATCATTCTGGTTCGCGAACTCAACCTAGTAGACGCTGGCTTACATCCCTGTACCAAATTTCATCAAAATTGGAGGTTCCGTTCAAAAGTTATCGTGTTAATGGACACACATATATATATATATATATATATATACATATATATCAATTTGAACGAACGGTGTTTTTGGCTTCTAGGGACCTCAAAACGAAAAAGTATCATGGTCCCGGGCTTAGGTCTTACCGTGACTACTACCGTAATAGCGTATTCCCTATAGGGAAATTCGCTAAAAAGACGATAAAACTAAAATAAAAAGTATTAAACATAATATTGTGTCACAAAACACACCAAAACACGGAAGAAACACTTCATAAAGAATTAAAAAGTAATTAAAAAAAGTTCAGGTCACAATGGACCGGAGCCGGCCCACGGGAACGGCGGGCGACGCACAACCGAAAGAAGGCAGGTTGCCCTGGTAACGCACGTATAAACAACTCCAAACTACTCCGCAACCCAGGGCCACACTGACTGGTTCATTTCGCCGAGGCATGGCCGGCGACACGTGACCGGGCAGGCCGGCGCGCGCGTTTCGCTACCGGTCACCGGTGACCGAGCCGCACCCAAAGTGTTAAATGTTAAATAATATGATTATTGTTTGCACTTTGGCTGATAACATGTGTTTTAAGTGAGACACATTGTTATTTGATGTGGCAGTAAATTAAACTTTGTTATGGCGGTTTTATATATTTTTAAAAGTATATTATTCGTCAGTTAATAATTTATTATAGATTTACTTTCTTTGCGGGATCTCACGTTCAACTCTAATACAAAATTCAATTTAAAACCAGGGGTGTCATGGTGCCGGAACGCGCCGGAACGATGTTCCGGCACTGGTTTTGACAAAAGTGGAAATTATGTAATTAATTGTAAATAAATAAATATTTCTCCATGCAAACAAAACATAATGCTGTACAACTAAAAATAATTTTGTGTATGATAATAAAATTTAGTTACCTATAACAAGAATTAATATAAATGTTGCCAAAATCTGGCGAACTACGTCACTTCAACATGAGTAAACAGAACGCGAGTTATCTAAAGAACAACGTATACTGCGGATCAGGAATGTCTTCGAATTTAGCAATTCTGCAGCTCGGAGTAGGCTAACGTCGTTTGCCCAGTGATGTTTAGAGTATGAAAGTAGTCCGATGGAGTCTTGAATAGCTGATTCCCCCCTCACCACCCTTATCTAACATGTTGTCAGTTTTTATTAACAATGATTTAGTCTGCTACACGTCACCAAGATTATATAGTACGGTACAGAAAAGCACGATTTGGCAACACCACACTGACTCTCATCGGACTACTTTGGCGTGCTTACGTGCTTTACTCTAGTATGTCTGCTTAAGACCTCACACCACTATTAAATTGTACGACCTATGAATTGTACTTTATTTAGAACCCCGTTTCATGAACTATAAAAAAAAATTTGTAAAGCAATGGTTTTGATTTGTTTAACAGCATTATGAGTGTTTGCCACATTTATCTTTATTTTTATCCTAACCTAAAATACACTATATAACAAAGAATATTTGTCGGTAATAAATAATACTCGTGTGAGTATGTCTGTATTATTTCTGCAGTATTTCAATATACTAAATATGTAAGTTTTGACTCAAGCTAGCAGAGAGCATAAATATAACCTCAAAAAGCTTTTCAAAAAGTAAAAAACACTAAATTGGCTTTTTTCAAATCATAAAAGAAATAATTGAGCTACATGTTGGTTGGGGAGGGGGGGGGGTCGTGGGCCGCCAAATACCTCAGTTCTGGGCTAGGTGCACTGTTCCGTCACTGCAAAACTTGCCATGACACCACTGTTTAAAACTCCAATGAAAATTGTATATTATAAACAATCAATAACTTAGAAAAATATCAATGATAATTTACCTGTGATAATGTACCGTATAAAAAAACCTTCAATTACTGTTAGCATGTTTGCCTTAAGCCGACTTAAAAAGCATGGTTTTCTCTCTCTCGGTAATAAGTTAGAAACTGACATTTTCATATGTTAATTGTCGAATAAACCCTAAAACCAATGGGGAATGGTCAAAACATAAATTTGGAACAAATGGTTACTGTCACAAAAATATAATAAGTAGAATAATTCTTGTATGCCTATTTGATATTTAATGAGTCTGACTTATCGTGTATGACATCACAGTAAATTTTCATTGTTTACAAGTTTTTATGTCAATTAATCCTTGTAAGCCTTATAATCCCCCAAAACTATAACAGATAATGCAATTTTTCGAAACTAAACAAAAATTTTTTTTTCATATGAAGTTGTGTAATATGTTTTCTACCTAAAATTTAAATTTCGGTGCATATTTCTTGAGATTTTCACCCAATACAGAAGACTTTAGTCATCTATGGGTATTTTCCTCAAGATGCATATTCGATTTTAATTTTGAGTATTTTGAATTACGATAAGAATTTTATGTCAAGTTTTAATTCAGAATTCTTCGTTTCTGTAATATTTATAAGTATTGATTTCTACGTAATGCATTGTAATAAAATTTGAAAAATTTATTTATTACTATTAATTACTTATATTATGCCTCATTTTACTTCAAACATCATTTGGGGGCCTTTGGATAATTTGAGTTAAAAATTTTTAAACGGATGCCATTTAAAAAATACACATAGGAAAAAAGTATTTTTTCATGAAAATGAGCGTTGGTGTTATAAGGCTCATGCCAAATATCAGCATAATACAACTATCCGTTATGGAAATAAAAAATATTATGTGTTAAAAACAAAATGATGGCTGTGTGGGTAACCGGTGGCACTAAACGCTATTATTACGCTACTCATATATATATTTTTTTATCTAGGAATAATGCCCTAAAATATTGTGAAGAGTACCGAAACACCCTGAAGAGTAAAGGTAATAATAATAATATAAATGAAAGGTGCTGATCTCAAAGCGACACGTTCGAGACAGGACTCCGCATTTCAAATTCTAGTATTATGAGAAAATAAATTATTTTCCCAAATACCTTGAGTACGTAAAATTTATTATCTCATTGGGTACAACTTTCTCGTTTTTAAGATTGATTTATCTAAAAATTAACAAAACCCTTGCATGGTATCTTATTTTTGATAGTTGGTATTCATACAATGGACTTAATAGTTTCATCAATTTTAAATTCACTGCTGTTATTTTTTGAAAATATATTCATACCATTAGAATATAAATTTAATGGAGATGATTAATATATAGGGTTTATTGTACTAAATACACTAAACTGAGAGGCAACAGCTTTTTAAAGATAGTGAGTTTCACTGTAAATGCGAGGAACTGCAATTTTAATTTGCAATTAATTACAAAAATGATGTTTTCATCAAATATCATGATTGCATATTATTCATAGTCTCATTAGCTAAATATTTTCTGCTGTGAGATTGTTTTCATCTCAAAAATAAAAAAAATCCTCGCTTAGTACTTTTTTACGTCATTATAATATAGTAAAACAAACTCAATATTATCATTGATTAAAAATTCAAAATTATAGTTATTTAAAAATATATTCATGCTGTTGGATTCTTTATTTAATGAAAATTACAAATATATTGGTTTTATTGCACTCAATATGTAATACAGTACACTCTCGTTCATCGGACTCGGCGACATCGGAACTCCGCTTCATCGGAACTGAAAATCTGGATATTATTAATTTTTTTTTTTCTTATGAAATAAATAATTTTTCCGTTTTAGCGCCTTCAATTTTCATTCGTTCTATCCGCACAACAGTGAAGCATCACATTTTGCATCAAACGTCATCATTCGTTTCCCATAATCTGTACCCATCGATGTGATTTACGAGGCCGTGGAGTATTCGCACAAAACTAGAAAGAGGAAGGGGTAGGAAGTGAACATCCGGTTCGACCGCTTCCCAAACTGTGTCATTCAGTCTGTCTCGCGTCGCGACTGCAGTGACTGCACCTGTGTTACGTTGGACGTCAGTTGACTGCTGGGTTAATGAGTAGAATATGAATATGGAATATGAGAATAAAGATTTTGGATCTTTATTTCCTGCGTTGTTTTTATTCCTATCTGTTCATTGTTACCATGTTCAAAGTTTGAGTGCCTTATTTTCATAAAACCTCTTGTGTGATTTTAAAAACAAGAGTGAATACAATCACGATAGTTCACCGTACGGGCGGAAATGATGACTCACGACGGACTCCGCTTCATCGGAATTTTTTGACATCCGATCCGGCTGTCCGCCACAATAGTTCCGATGAACGAGAGTGTACTGTATTAGGTGTGAGGCAGCGAGTTAAAGACGCCGTGTACTATGATGCATGCGTGGTGCGGGTAGCCGTGAGGACTGCAGTGACGTCATGCGCCCGGACCCGTTGTTGCTGCCTGACCTACCTCCCTCATCTTGGTTGTCACCTACCGTTAGAGTATTCTAGTTCCGGTGATTAACATTAGTGAGGAATTTTATTGATTATAAAGTTTAACAGCTGTAAAAAGTAAACACAGTACACCAACGAGAGCATCTATCTATTTTTACACCAGAGGTTATATTAAATCATGCAGGATGGTTTACAAACTGCATTAAAGAGTGTAAACAGTAAAAAGTGTACCCAAGGAGTAATTTTTGTATCAATATCCAAATCCATACTAAATTGCTTGATTTTGAGCAACAGGGAAACCTTACTTAGTTGCCGTGGGAGAGGGGCAGATTGGCAGCAGGTAAGGCTTAATATGGACAGTGTCTTGTATTTTATGCAGATGGAAATTGGAAAGACAACAGATCAGAACTAGGAGTGTATGGCAAAAGAACCAGCATCTCACATGCCCAAGGAAGCACAGCAACGGTGTTCTGTATTGGAGCACGGCAGAGTACTGTCTGGAACATACTAGTTAGAGAATGAACATAGAAGAAGAGGAAGGATATTGATCATAACAGAGTGATAGCCAAGATGTTTTGAATATTATAAATTTTAAGACTGAAATGCTTTGACTGTCAATAATTTTATAGTTTAGTTTAATCATGCCATTTGATGTATACCACCACTGTATACCTTATGAATAAAGATATTTTCAATTCAGTTTTATACCAAACAACAACGTCGTAAAGAGTTAGTTAATAAGCTCGAAGGTTCAAATACTGGCATACCCCTATATTAATGACTCTTTCAGGGTATCTATCGGTCAGAAAAAGTCGGGATTTTATTTGTTAGTTGGGGAAAAATTCAATTTTGAAACAAAAATACAAGAATTTTATGATATATTTAAAAAAATTCATATTATTTTGGAGAATTTTTCAAAATTGCAAGTGGTGAGTCTGGTTTTTTGGTCTTAAATTTTCATAAAAGTGGTTTGGAAAAGTCGGGAAAAAGTCAGGAATTTCATTTGTGAAATTGGATGGACGCCATGTTATTGTCAGACTCTTTTTACCATTCCTCAAAACCCAAACCAGTTTTTTAATGTATTTTTATGGACTTTTCAGATAGCTCTATGTGATTAATGGTAAAAATGTATGACTATCAAATAATAGTTTACATTATCATAATATATTATGAAAAGTAAGTCTTCAAGTATATTGAACATCCATTACAGTTCAATATGAGCTCTATTGATTGCCTTGAAAATGTTTCTGTGATGATTTGGTCCTCCCATGGTTTTGCCATAGCAGGCAGGCCTGGATTAACACTTATTGACGCCCTAGGCCAAAGGTAAAAATTACGCCCCCCTCCCCTAAAAAAAAAAAAAAAAAAAAAAAAAAACAAGCCGCTATATGGGTTTATTTTAATTTTTACTATGTTGCCTGTTATATAAAAACACAGAACTAACAAATGAATGCTATAAATATACATTTGGATACAAATACCAAGGGACAACTTTTTTAAAAGAAAAAAAAAAAACTGTTGCCCCACAAAACAATCTTAAACATTAGAAATGTAATAATCTTAAATAAATAATAAAATTTAAAATGGGTCTATAGACTGACACCAAATCTATTCTTGTGAAATACCTACAAATGAAATGACGTAAGTATTACCGGTAGCCTATGCATAATCATAATCTACATAAGAAACTGTTCTTTCGTTTCTATTTAGTAAGAGGGTTTAGTGCAAATATATGTTGTGATTATGGTACAACTTATAGATGTAAACCTATAAAATAGTCTAAACGTCAACAACTTGGGTAAAAAACCTAGGGCCTATATGGCTTTGGGAGCACAGCAATTGCTTGAAAAGTACAATAAAAACTGTAATTGTTTACAAAAGTTTGAAAAATTTAACGCTTGACCATTCTATAAAAAAATAAAGTTATGTATTAAGCCTACTTAAGAAATAACTTCCTATTTTCCTTCTTGGAAAATTTGTCTTTTATGAATCTAAGTTTAGATTCTTAACTAAATCGGATTCTAAAAACAAAACTACCAAGTTTGAGAAACATTGAGTAGCTGACGGGTGTGCGGTAGAAGTTCCGTAAAAATCCACCAGTCCTCAATCGGGGGTGTTTTACAAAGCAATTTTCCTAAGCAGAGGGTTGGTACTTCTCAAATTACTGGGAAAATACTTGCTCTAGTAAATTTTTTTTCATCAGATAATGATCTTGAACAAATAATATAGGTTTTCAAACGGAAAAACCTTCTAATTTTGTTATCCGTTTTAAGCGATTAGACATTGGAAATGGTCATTTTTAATTATATTTAACATGTTATGAAGACAGAAGTTATATTTAAAAGACGTGTATTAAAGTATTGATTCGTACTTCAAAATTTAAGTACGTAGGCAATTTTTCAGCCATTTTTCTTAGGTTTATAAGACCATCGCCATCCTATTATGATCCTATTGAGACAAACGCCATGCGGTGCACTGGTGCAGCCTGGGTAGTCTGCAGACACATTTCGGCCAATCATGCGTAGCTCCCAGTGGCAATGCCTACTCCCAGACAGCTGTGTGGCACGGCACGGCGGCCACGACGTAATTCGTTATTCTCAGTAGCTCATCGTCTTCAGCACAGGACTTTGTACGGAAAACTGTGGTTCACACCTATTGTTGGTATTGTCCTAGTATTATTTGCCATCAGCTATCATTCTGACGTTGCGTTTATTTTAGTTATCTCGTGATAAAACTGAGGTTAAGATCTGGAAGTATATATAAAAACTTCAATTATAATAAAAACGGATTAAAAAATAATCTATTTAAGTTGGGGGAGCATTGCCCCCCCTTGCCCATAGTTTGACGATGTACCTAATTTTAAGAGAATATGATATGATAACGACAGGTCAAGTGGCATCGGGTATGGCTATGTTTTGATGAGTGACCACCTATAACCTAGAATAAAATTTTGACATGTTGATTACTGTGATTTATTAAGTTTAAGTTTGTCATAGATAAAGTACTGTATGCAATGATTGTATTCAACCTTCAAGTCACTCGTTAGATATTTAGTACACTTGCTTCACTTGTGTTCTAACTTACATATCACTTGTGGTTTAAAGGCCTTCATAATACAATCGTTGCATAGACAACTATATTATAATAATGGAAGCAACTTCTGCAATAATTCTCTCTTATAAGTGATTAAGAACAGGAATATTGATATAATATTGACTCATGAAATAGCTATATATAAGGCAAAGCCCTCACTCATATATAGTTTGGATAAAAGTCCCGGAACGCCTTAGTAATTTTTGAACCAAGTCTAAGGAACAAAACTGTGTACCTGTATATAAGCTATTTAAATTTTTCAGACATGAATAAGATTTTTACCTCTTCAAGGGGTAACATTTACTTTATTACTAACTATATTAACTTTACTTTATTTGGAATCATGTTGTACAATATTTGTCTTTTCAATTCTGCAATAAGACTCCAATGTGACAGCTTGATTACAAAACCACTGAATTTATTTTACATAATTATCAAAATCCTATTCGAGCTACATGATCTCCCTGTAAGTAAACAACCTGACAAACACTGGGGCGTATGACAAAAATCTTAAATGTAAGCATAGGACAGTTATGTACATAAAATTAAAAATCTCTATTACAGAACAATGCTGCAAACCCGACCTTAAAGAATGACTGAGTAAAAAACAGCACGCGATCAAACTTTGCATTGTTTAAAACAGAGAACACTGCCAATACACTAGAAATTTTGAGGTTGGGTTTGTAGCAAATTGCTTGGAATGCAAAAACCATTTAATATTATGTGTCATATGACGCAGGCCAATAAAGTTTTCTTACGACTTCTGTTAGGGATATCCCCCAAAAGGAAATCTTGGGAAAAACTTCTAGTAATGGGAGACGTGTGAGTGAAGTGAACGTGCTCACCCAGAGTGAGTCACGCGAAAACCTAATCTGTGACAAGAGTGTGCAGAATGAACTAGCTAACCCGGCAGTTTTCTTATTTTGTTCTTGCTAAATATTCCACTTTAAAGCATGGTTTACAGCTAGTATTTGTATATATTCCCTCGGTTAGGCTGAAATGAAATAATTTTCATAGCTAAATATTTGTCAAAAATATTTTTTTATTAATAAATGTAACTTAACCAACATTTTTTCATGGTGAAATTTTGTAGGTACATAAAAAAACTGAATAAACAAATTACAAAAAAAATTACATCACATTAATAATTAATCTTAAAAAATTTTTAACTAAACTTTATTTTTATAGTTATGATTTAATTGTTTTTGTTTTAAACTGTATTTCTCCTTTCTTATCTGTAATATAAGACTCCAATGGAACAGCTTGAGTACTGAACCACGGGGTTTATTTTACAGTAGAACCTCTCTTAACCGACCCCTACGGGATCAAACTATGGTCTGATAACAAAAAAGGTCGGTTAAACTGAATAATACCAGTAATAAGTTTTAAATAAAATAAAAAAAAATAAATAAATAAAAAAACAAATGAAGAATTAAAAAGTAATTAAAAAAAGTTCAGGTCACAATGGACCGGAGCCGGCCCACGGGAACGGCGGGCGACGCACAACCGAAAGAAGGCAGGTTGCCCTGGTAACGCACGTATAAACAACTCCAAACTACTCCGCAACCCAGGGCCACACTGACTGGTTCATTTCGCCGAGGCATGGCCGGCGACACGTGACCGGGCAGGCCGGCGCGCGCGTTTCGCTACCGGTCACCGGTGACCGAGCCGCACCCAAAGTGTTAAATGTTAAATAATATGATTATTGTTTGCACTTTGGCTGATAACATGTGTTTTAAGTGAGACACATTGTTATTTGATGTGGCAGTAAATTAAACTTTGTTATGGCGGTTTTATATATTTTTAAAAGTATATTATTCGTCAGTTAATAATTTATTATAGATTTACTTTCTTTGCGGGATCTCACGTTCAACTCTAATACAAAATTCAATTTAAAACCAGGGGTGTCATGGTGCCGGAACGCGCCGGAACGATGTTCCGGCACTGGTTTTGACAAAAGTGGAAATTATGTAATTAATTGTAAATAAATAAATATTTCTCCATGCAAACAAAACATAATGCTGTACAACTAAAAATAATTTTGTGTATGATAATAAAATTTAGTTACCTATAACAAGAATTAATATAAATGTTGCCAAAATCTGGCGAACTACGTCACTTCAACATGAGTAAACAGAACGCGAGTTATCTAAAGAACAACGTATACTGCGGATCAGGAATGTCTTCGAATTTAGCAATTCTGCAGCTCGGAGTAGGCTAACGTCGTTTGCCCAGTGATGTTTAGAGTATGAAAGTAGTCCGATGGAGTCTTGAATAGCTGATTCCCCCCTCACCACCCTTATCTAACATGTTGTCAGTTTTTATTAACAATGATTTAGTCTGCTACACGTCACCAAGATTATATAGTACAGAAAAATGTTAAAAATTGTTGTTCTTAATGCAATCAATTAGTTAATAAAGTAAATAGACAATTATGGTAAATAAAACTAATAAGAAAATTTAGTTGAAAACACAGTTAACACAGTAAAAACTGCCTGCAAAAAATATTGTGAGCTACTGACTTAATTTGACTTGCTACAGAAACAACTGATCGACCAATTAAAACATAAGTTATTTTTAGATCATTATCGCAACATTGGTTTGCATTGCGGAAGTTTTTATATTCCTGGAATATGGTCAGTCAATCCGACAAGCAGCTGATCCGACTGGCGGTTAAGAGAGCTTCCACTGTACAAAGTCATGGCAATCTTATTGAAACAATATGGGTCTTCCTAGAAGGGTGTAAATAATAAACCTGATGAACACTGTATCAACTTGAATATGTTTTTAAAACATTTTAATCCATAAAAATATTAAAAGCAAGATACCTAAAAATACAAGCAAAGCATAAGGCTAACTACAGAGTTTAAAGACATTGATGTAATTATAACAATTTAACTGATATACACAATATAAAAAATCTTAAAAAGTTTTTAATACCATTTTGCGCCCAATATCATGGGTAAATTCTGATCAAATCTAAGAATATGTCGAATGTTTAGAGAGTTTTTGCACATTTCGGTAAAATAGTTTTAATAAATTATGCTATTGAAGTGTAGAGATGTTAATTCTTCACGCTGCCGTCTGTCGACCCTAACAATTAAACCAACATCAGTAAATTAATCATAAAAGAAACTTCATCACTGATTTACTTCTAAATACACAATCCAACTTCTTCGTTTTCACTGTTACACTTCCCATTTGTGTCCCGCACAATAAATTTAAATCTTAAATACGATCACCACACATCACACATATAAGATTACTCTGGTAAGATGGAATATCACATGCAAATAAGCAATGTGAGACATAAAATGAATAAATGGGACATTATCTTAAAAGTAACTCAAGACATTGGAATGACTATAATAATATGTTCAACCAATTAAAAAAGTTTAAACAGATATAATTTGATGTTGGTAAAGCTTTTTTAATAAAAACCTGTTACCTATTGAAAAAAATATAACACATGTATCACTACAATTAATAGACCAACTAAACATTGCAATGTTAAATATAATATTGAGAATAAAATAAATACAATAATACCAAATTAAATGCATAAATATTTCAACTAAATTTATAGATTCATTATAATTTTACTAAACAGTTAAGGGCATACCAACATTTTCTTGGGAAATCTGAAGCATTCAAGCATCGGGGCTGTAGTGATGCTGATGGTTTCCCATCAATTGGTGGGCAAAAATGTAGTTAAACTCATAGATATTATTTTCATGACTAATATATAATGCACTATATAACAAAACAATAAGAAACTTTTTCATAAATGATAAATTCATTCATACTCCTGTAAGAGTGAAAACATGAAAATTACACACTCTTTAATCCTTGTCTTCTTTTATTCTCGGTATCCAATTGAGAGGTCCAAACTATAAAGCAATTTAATAAGAGAGAGACCAAAGACGTGGAAGGAGACACAGAAGGGTTAAAGGAGGGAAGAGTAAAATATGAAAAAGAGATGGGAGGCCCTATACAAATAAGAGATAAAAAGTATAGTCATGACAAAAGAAGAAAGGAGAGAAACAACAAAAGGAGGTTAAAATAAAGAAAAAGACTGGAAAAAGCTGAGTAATAAATTAATGAAAATGAATTTGGTAAAAAATGTGAACTTGTAAAGTGTAAAAATTTTGTTAACCCTTAGGTACATTGTTAAACTTAGTCAGTGGAATAAAATTATTGTTATTATGTTTCCAACAGAAATAAACTATCTAATTAATAATTCTTGAGGAGTCCCACGATGTAATGCTTCCTAAGTGCAGTAATATCGTTATGTCATATATTTTAGTGACCGACAGAGCCCGCTATGGTGGCCTGTACTCACCCTGAGCTGCAGGAACGCGTACGTGGCCACCGCGCCCAGCAGGAACGAGACCAGCTGCGTGGCGTATGGCACCCTCAGCCCTCGCCGCTTCCTCATCATCATCTGGATGAAGCTCATCTTCTTGTCTGAGTATGGCGGGTACCGGCTCCTGACCACACCAAATATTCAGTGTACTACATTTTGGTTTAAAAAACACTACACTGGATTTATTTGTCCATTTATTAGGCTTCTCTTTGCGAATTTATCATTAAATTACTTTAAAAAAAAATCTTGTACTTGCCAGAGATTGAATCAACCCATTTTCAGTTTAAGATAACATAACTATACAACAAAAACTACTAAATCCATTTACTAAAGTGCTTCATAATTCATATTGTTCAATAACTGAACATTTAAAAAATCACTGAGCAACTGAGTCAATGTAGTCACAATTACCCAGTTCTCTATTTGATTGAAGGTTTCACATTTAATAAATGTATTTTTCTCTTTCATAATTGATTAAAGCGTGTTATGAAACAATTTAAAGTAAAAGTATTATTTTACTAGCCACCAAACATTACACTTACGATGCAAGAGACTCGAGTAGAGGGTTGAAGTCTTTGACGAGTGCACTACGTTGATGTGTGAACGTGTCAAAGCTGTACTTGCCGTGGTATGCTCCCATTCCACTGTTGCCAACTCCACCAAACGGCAGACTTTCAACTGGTCAATGCAATAATTTATTACTTTTTGTTGTTATTTAACAAAACTAAACTGGTTATCATACATTTACAAAAATAAATTGACCACTGCTGGAAATATTCTCCCAGAAATCTACCCCAATTGACAAGGGTAAAAAACTGGTCCCTAAATTGTAACTCCTTGTATATAGCAACAATATTTTAATCTTATTCGGTTTAAATATTAAAGAGTACGTTGTGAAAACAATGGTTTTTTTTCATAAACACATTGACATTGTATCATTTGATTCTTTTATACAGAAAGATAAGTGTCAAGAATTAAAATATGAATATACAACCCTTTTTAAAATTGGATGTTTCATATGTTTACTTGTAAAAAATCACAACTATGTAAATTCTGTATGACAGATAAAGAATTTCATTTCATTTCAAGGCAATCAAAAAAGGCTGTCTTTGTTTGAAAAACTTCCAATTCATATAAAATTAACAAATTAAAAACTGAGCCCTACAATCCAGAGTTTTTAAAATTACCAAGCCACCAATGCAAATTCCAGAAGATCTGTGACCTAGAAATAATGTGTGATGTGTTCTGCGTACTGTGTTCCCTGTCAGAATCTATCTAATGGCTCGTTTCAACCAATATGCAGAGCGATTTTTTTAAGCGAAATTCACATTTTATCCTATAGCTTGCCCAGATTTGGTCCAATTCTCTTAAAATTAGGTGCCTTCTTTTGATAGTTGGACTCGTTTGTTAAACACAAAAATCAAAAAAACCTTAAGCCCATTTTTGGGGCTTTTCATGTCAAAATTTAGTGATTTACCCAGTATTTCAATGTCTACCATTAAAAGAAAATTATTATTAAGAAGCACTCGATAATTTATTATACCTTTTTTCATTTATAATAAAAACTTGACTAATTTATAAACATTTAAAAATGTTATGTATAGTTTTGAATTAAGTTGTTACATAAGTGCAAATTTATTAATATGGTCATCTTTTTTGATGTCCCTGTAAATAAATAATTTGACAAATAGTAAAATTAGTAATATGAAATGAGCATAAAAACAATACTGTTAAAGTATATAAGTGCACAGTGTCAGAAAAGAGATAGATATAAGTGGCAATCGTGATCCTTAGGGCATGCACACCAGCAGAGTTTACAAGACTAGGCCAAGCTTTTACACTCTTTCTCAGCCTACTGATAAGAATCCTGTAAAATGTGAAAAGCGCCAATGTGCTAGCTTAATAACATGTTATTGCTTCATTTAACTCATCATGTTGTCAAGTCATTTGAAAACCAAAAAAAAAGTCATCAAAAGTCATTGAAGATGTTGAAAAGTCCTTTGAAGTTATTTAAAAAAGAATGCTAAAAATAATAATCTGAGCAAAAAATCTTTACTATTTTCAGGTATTTTGTTAATGGCCATTCCAGAATGGTCCTTCTAATTTGATGTAAATTCTAAATATCCGTCAAGGGATGAATAAGAAGAAGTGTAAGACTTATATGGCTCTACGAGACTAATAAAAAGTGCTAAACTAAATTCAAAATAACCATTTGATTAAAATTTTTATATAAAAAAAATAATAACTTGGAAAACATATTACTAAGTGTAGAGCTAAATACTGTATCATCTACTTATCTTAAAGTCTGATCATGAATCAGTGAATGATTTTGAGTAACTACTAAATCAAGGTTAGTTTTGTATTAGTGGAAACAGAAACATGCTTGACTAATCAACAAGTAACTACAGTAGAAGCCCTCTAGTCCGGCCTCGCATGGTCCGACTGCCGGATAATTCGGTCGCGGTCTTCCGTAAATGATATGTTCTGCCGCGGGCGATTCCTAAACATATACGAGTCAACAAGTTCTATGTTATATTACTAAAATATCAGTTCAAGAGCCCATTTCCGGACTGTTCAATTTCAAATGTCCTCACACATTGTTTTTGTGTTCTATTTTCGATCGTTATCATTTTTTGGGTTTTTCATGGCCCGATAGTTGCTGTAACACGGAATTTAGGTCACTATACGGATTCCTTCACTACTACTATTCCATTTATACGTTAGACAGAAGACTTGGCTTTCGTTGACAGAGGACCAGTATTAATGCCATCATCGTTTCATCGCTAGGGACCACTTGTCTGTTGTTTGGTTGTCATTCCTTCTGCATTACAACGTCTGAGCGAGCAAATCATTATTGTTACAAAAATGAAATCCAGGATTGATTAGGCAAGTATGATACCCTTTATTGTTAAGTACACCCTAATAAAAAGTTCATGTTCTGAACACATATATAATAAAGGTCTCTGTTCAACTTGTTTAATAAACCACCGATTAATTTGGCCGGTAGTCCGGTCCCGAGTTGGAAGGATTTGAGGGCTTTTACTGTAATAATAAAAAAATATATAAATAGTATGTACTAGGGGTGGGCGAGTACTCGAGTTTCGAGTAGTGGCTCGGGTAATTAGTCCTACTCAAACTCGAGTCGAGTAGTTGCAAATACTCAAGAATCGAGTTGAGTAGTAGTCGTCGTCACTCCCGGCGGCGCGCGCCCACAGCCGTGACAATAGTTGTTTACGTCTGGCGGCCGGCGATCTCGCTAACGAGCACAAAAAGCCGGCCGCCGAGACGATCTATTGTTCAGCTTATCTATCGACGCCCGGCAGTAATTTATTCAAGAGGGGTGTTTTTGGCTCCTAGTAACAAATGCCACTTTCTGAACCAATTGTTGTAGAAAACTAAGGGATGGCTCGTTTAATTCGTCTAATTCTTACAAATTAAACAAAACGTCAACCAAAGTTGTGGGACTTTCCAAAAGGAAAGTGGCAAAGTGTTGTTAAATAAATAAATCTTTAATTGAATTACTGTTTCATAATGTTAAAAGTATCTTATTATAATTTAATATAATTTTTAAATGAAAAACTTCAAATCCCATTAAATATATATTTTTTTCATTAAACATTACAAATACATTTATTAGATTTTGAGGTTCATAACTTAAAACCTTCATTGTTTTTTTCATCATACACTCCTTTTTTAATATAGCAAAAAATAGCTAAATGAATAAATAGAAATAAAAATAAAAATAATTAGGTCTAATAGTGGATATTTTCAAAGTTCAATTTTTATGATAATCTCTAAGTAAGAACCTGTCTCAGTTAAATCAATAAGTAAAAAAAGAACATTTCTTGGGATTATAAATGGCGTTGGTTTGTTGAACCACTTCATTCCTTAGTGTTAATATTTATTATAATTTCAATTTCTTGTTTTTTTTTGTTTTTGTTTTTTTTCAATTGAGCAGGCCTTAGGCCTATTTATGTAATACAGTTTTGTTTTCTTTACAATTTTTCCATCTGTTTTAATCTATATTTTGATGTACATAATTTTTCTGTTAATTCTTTGTACAAAACGTTTAATATTTCATTCAACAAAACTTTTATAAAATTTTAATGGACATTTTTATATGTATATTGTTTAGTGATTTGATTTTAATTTTTTTGGTTACAAGAAAATTTGTACTGTATCCTTATCTTATTGTATACTGCAAATATAAAAATTAGATATTTAAAATTTTTTCAACTAAAGGAGGTTTATTGTAACTTATAAAAAAACAAGTGGAACAGTTTGGAAACAGAACCAGTAGATATTTAACATTCATTTTTCTTTATACGACACTCAGATAAAAGTCAAAACGAATATTTCCTGATAGCGTCGAGGAGAGCAATCCCGTCCCGAAATTTGACGGGAAATAAAAATTCCCGTCCCGAACTAAAAATCCATTCCCGTCCATCCCTAATTTTGTTGTTGATGAAATTTTTTACTAAGGCCTAATTCTCAGAAATTGATTTGTACTACACATTGTAAGAGGAAAACTGTAAATAAATATACTTACTTTTTTATCAACTTTTATCTAAGTAGTTCTTATTGTCGTACCCTAAATTGATGTTATCTTTCAGTGTTCTCATGCATAAAGATGAATTTAATAATACTTTTACTTTTATTATTTAATATTATTTTTAAAAACTCATTTTAAACTTTTTCACACTACTACTCGACTCGACTCGATACCCGAGTAGTTGATGCAATACTCGACTCGACTCGACTCGACTCGAATCGTAAAACCACTACTCGCCCACCCCTAGTATGTACACTGTCCCAGAAGTCCCTTCTTTTCTGCAATCCTTCAATTATATTTATACAACTGAGATTATATAAGTCTTAGTGATCAAAAGGATAATTCTAATTAGTAAAAATATTCCCTATTTATTTATTTATTTTTTTATTTTCTCCACAGGCAGTCATGTTGGACAGGATGGAGATAAAGACTTAACTTTTTTACATCAATTATTGATTACAATGAAGTATCTATTTCTCATGAAGGGTTAAATATGAACCCCCCCCCCCAAAAAAAAAATAATAATAATAATAATAATAATTAATTAAATATAAATAAAGTGATAGATTTTAAAAGTATTAGTGAATTATTCTTAGTGTGGGTAACACACAAGTTCGGGCTAAGTAATTTTTACAATTTGCTATTGCACAAAGCTCAAATTATAAAAATTAAATCAACAATTACCAACAAGTTAAATCAAGCAAAAGAAGACCATGAAGATTAACAAAGCAAAAGTTCTTACCAACAAAGAGAAAAAACTACTTAAAATAGCAAAAATTTCTTCTCTTACTGCAGAAGAAAAATAGTTGATACGTCAAAACCATGGAAAGAACTGGAAAGGAGTACGGCAACTGAAAAAGCCTTATCACCTTTAGCATATTATTAGGTTTGACATTAGACATCAGATACTCCTTTACTGGATTATAAAAATACAAGGGATCCTCCACTGGTTGAAATTCAACCAAAAGCTCAGTTTATCTTGAGCAAAAACTGAACCATCTGTTCTTCCTATGTTATTATAAAAGCTGTCTAATGATTCAATTAATTATCCTTCTCCCATAAGATTAACATTGAAAATTTAAAAGCCTGTAGGGTGGAGCCCTGGGGGCCGATGTAAATAGTAATTGGATTCTACTCATCTACAGGATAATACCTTTCTAACGGTATGCAAGTATTTCTCCTATGTTGAACACAAGCTGAGAAAAAAGGAGGAAAAGAAACATGCTTGCTTATTAGTATATAGATAGACGAGGTGGTCCATGCACAAATTGCGCATTTTATGATTCTGTATGAGAGAAAATAACCTAAAGTACATGTATGTTGGTTATGAAGTGACAGAGATCTATTTTTGCTTACTATCTATCTTTAAAATTAATCTGAAGGTAAGTTTAATCAGCTGTTAAATTACAATTCACATTAAAGATCTTGTAATAAAAGTTGGTCAACATTTTAAAGTGCCCTCTAGAAACTAATCATTGGCCGGGGGGGCGAAGCCCTAAACGAAATTACATTTTTAATCATCATTCGCCCACGCGCGATATCCTGAGCTTTAAAATGACACCTCAATCTTAAAAAGTGGTTCAGTAGGTCGAGAAAAAAGGAAAGTGACAGATGAAACCCTTTTTGATTGGTGATTTAATTTAGTAGTACATTTTAGGTGATTAACTTTTTATTGCATTGTAAGTTGAATGCTAATTCAATGACTAAAACTTTTATAACTCAAGATTACTTTCAAAATTGAAATAAATTTAAATTTACTGAAAAACTGCCTCTACTAGTTAGTTCAATAATTCTAAAGCTAGCTAGGCCTAGCACACTCAGTTTTGTGTTCCATTTATACCGTAACATTTTGAAACTCACATGCAGGTGTTGGACAATGCATAACTAAGCGGACAACGAACGACACAGATCTCTGATGTAAACCAGACACACAGACAAACCTGACGCATGTAAGATTGAATCATTGACACAAACACCACCACTCGTGGTCCGAGAGAGAATGTCATCCAACTGAGCACTGTCGCCGGTGAACACGTATAGAACCAATGGATGCGGTCTACAATAGCAAAGACATAACGGAACACATTCACACTAAAGCTTAACTACTAACTCAGCAAACTTGATGTTTATATTGGTACGATTCTCTACAAAATGAAAGATGGTACTACAGCAATCCTCAGTCCTAGAACAAAAAAAGTTAATCTACTGTGACAGGCACCACTTAAAGTGTTGGATAGGCAGGAACAAACTACAGATGAATCAATATAACACAAACCCAACAATGTAACTGGTTTAACATTCATGTATTTGCACGGATAAAAAAAACAATGATCAAGTAGTAATGGAGAACCTGTCACGAAAGAAACAGGAGGAATCTAGGCAGGGCCGGCGACAAGGGGGGGCAGGGGGGGGCAAATGCATAGGGGCCCGGGCTCACAGGGGGCCCGGGCCAACGAAACCCCTTTTGTAGATTTAAAACATCCGCAAGTGTAAAATGAACATTCATTGTTAAAAATTAAAATGAGTAAGTTTAAATGTTTTACGGCTGCTGTTTTTTTTACGAGCTAAATTAAATGAGCAGAGAATGATTATTATAGCTTCATTCTAAATCAATAATTGCAAACACTGAGGGTGGCGGCACTACTGTGAGAAATTCCCTAGAACAAGAACCTTTGTGCCTGCCTGGCGCTGGTCGCACACGCACTCACGGGCCCTGCACAGGCGCGGTGTGACGTGACTCGGGGCCTACGAAAACTAACGTAGTTTTCATAGGTCCCGTGCTGCCCAACCAGCCTTTCCATACATCAGATCAGGTTGCGACCTGAGCGGCAAACAACACTAACACAATACTAAGCTTATGTTTCTTTCAAGCTCGCATTTCGGTGCTGTTGATGTTTTTAGGTTCTCTTGTGATTGGTTTTGTACAAATCTGTGTTGTTGTAAGAAGATTAATTAAGACTCTAAATAAAGGTAGGCCTAAGTGAGCAAATATTTTTTAGTTTTTCTTCATAAAAGTGTTAAAAAAAAAACATTTCTGTTGACTAATAAACCTTATGTTTTTATTTTTTTATTTTATTTTTTTTTTTTTTTTAGATTTAATGGTCCACCGACTGACAACAACATTTTTATCATTTACCTTATGACGTAAAGTATTTTAAGGCCTCATTAAAACGGGTATGATGATGTGTGATGTTAGAATGAACATAAGCCTAATAATTCTCTATTAATTTGTATACTATTTTCATTAGGTATTTTTTTATAAAACCTATACTGCTTTTGTAATAAGAAAATTAATCACTAAACCTCCATTTTTCATTCTTTTTACTAATATTTATCCACCAATATATAAATAAATACTAACAATTAAAGATCATAGCTTTGGCATATTTATTTAGGAGGAAAAGTAAATAATTTAATAATAACTAAGTAAGTTAGGTTACAGAATAGTAAATTTGGGTTTAACATATTGCTTGCAATGTTAACGTATATCCAATACGTGGTTTTTTTTTAGTTGAAGGGAAGTGGATTTTCAAGGTAAGTAGGTTGGTTCCCTTAATCTAGGGGCCCGGACTTCATAATTGCAGAGGGGCCCGAGAATCCTGTCGCCGGGCCTGAATCTAGGGTGGGAAGGCAAAATAATTTGTAAGGAGCAATTATTAGTTTTTATGCAACTGTTTGTCTTAATCACATCATTCAGGATTTAATCACATCATTCAGGATTTAAATTTGATAAGGGGCTTTACACATTTCTATGTACTCAGTTATGTTGAAAATACCTAAGTGAAAGACGTTAAAAAACAAGGGAAAATTCTTATATATGGCCAGATGGAAATAAATCTATAAATACAAGATTTTATAAATATTTTCAATGTAACCTATAAAATATCCGTATTATGGGATGACATATGAAAAAATTATATAGGAGGTGCGACTAGAAAGTACAAGGACCAATTTTTTCAATGGCAACTGTGCATGCATCACAGTTGCAACGCTTCATGCTTTTGTCACATTAAATGTGTTTTTACTATTTAAAAGGTCATTTTCTTGGGGAAAGGTCAGAGATCTTGGGGAAATGCATCACATACAACATTATTACAAATACAGACTGCCCAAACTAGGTTGTTAAAAATTATAGGGAAGCTTGATTCTGCTGTTGTTGAGGCAAATCCCTCAGTTTGCTTTCAAATTACAAACACATTACCTGTTGAAAAATTGTTTAAATATTTGTTAATTATAGATTATTATTTTTCAAATAGATTTAAAATAACCAACATACATGGGTACAATTCTAGGAAAACATTTTATGTGATTCCTAGAATACATAATAAATATTCCAAAAGAACTAGGAGTTTTTTGGTACCATCATTGTTTAATGAATTACCTGTGAGATTGACAACATTCACAAGATATAGTCTGTTAAAAAAAGAATTGAAACAGTTCCTTATTTCTTGTTAAATTTGACATATTTTTATTGCTGTTAATTTTGTTTTTTTGGATTTTTTATTGTTGTTCTTGTTGTTATTGTTATTGCAGTTTTTGTTATCTATATTTTTGTGTAGCTATATCACTGTTATATACTTGCAAGATTACTATTTTTTGTGGTTATTGTGTTTTGTTATAATTTATTCATATTTTATCTTACATATTCAGTTAACAGTATTTTGATATGATCTACAATGGTTGTTGTTCTGTTTTTTGTGTAAGTTTTCTAGCTTTATAGGGTAAGGATATATCTACTACTGACTCTATGTTATATAAGTTATAAATATTTTGAAATTTTTGGAGCTGCAGACAAGCCTAAAGAGGCTTTTGCAGCAATGCTAAAATACACATGTTTGTAACCTTTCTGTATTATCTCCAAATTTAGCTGTTCTGAATCATGCACCCCAGAATGTCAGAAAGAATGCTGAATGTTTTAATGAGCATTTGTTATATGCACAATGTTTCCATATATTATAAAACCAGTTCATATAATTTGCATTACAGTCGTGTTAAACTCTAGGGGAGATTAAATGTTACTAAAAACCTAAGTCCAACGCTAGCAATAAGTCGAAGCAATCTTGGAAGATCATTGATCAGTTCCGCAACAAGGGCCCCAAGTTGGTCAATAACCTGGCTTTAAACATTGATGGTACTCTCACAAAAAATCCAAAAAAGACATGTGAAGCCTTGAACAATTTTTTTGTAAACATTGCCAATAATCTTAAGCTGCCTTCATCTGTATCATCCGCAAAGAACCCATTGCCTGCCGTGAACAACAATAATTCTTTTTCCAATTTCAAAAAAATCTCCGAAACCGATCTTTTAACCATTCTTTCCAAATTTTCTCTCAAAACTTCAACCGGTTTTGATGACATCAGTATGAAGATTTTGAAATTCTGTCAAAATCAAATTTTTCAACCATTGACACACATCATTAACTCTTCCCTCAAAAAGGGAATTTTTCCGCAAAAATGCAAGATTGCCAAAGTGAAACCTCTTTTCAAAAAAGGAGTGGAGTCAGACATGGGAAACTATCGTCCTATCTCACTTCTTCCCGCCATTTCAAAGCTTTTTGAAAGAGTGGTGAGTGAGCAGCTGACTCACTATCTCGAGTCTAATAATCTCATTTGTAAAAAACAATATGGATTTAGGAAAAATAAATCCACTAAATTGGCCCTTATCGACTTTGTTAATGAGTGTATCGATGCAATGGAGGCCGGTGAATCTGTAATTAGCTGCTTTGCAGACTTATCCAAAGCCTTTGATTGTGTGGATCACCAGATCCTCCTAGGTAAGCTGAGGGACCTAGGAGTGAGGGGGGAAGTTTTTGGGTGGATTGCCTCCTTCCTCTCTGGCCGCTCTCAGTTTACTAAAATCCAACACCAATCCAAATTCAAAATTAAAAAAATTGAATCAACCAGGCAACCGATCACAGTCGGAGTTCCTCAAGGATCGATTCTTGGTCCGATACTATTCCTGACGTATATTAATGATATGTCAGGGGTGGTGTCGGACAGAAATCTATTCATTTTTGCAGATGATACCACCCTTTTCACCAAAAGCAAAAATTTGAGCGAACTAGAAATAGAAACTTTTTTCAAAATTAATTCTCTCGCTCAATTTTTTTCCAGCAATTCTCTTAAATTAAACGCTGATAAAACTGGGTATCTTTCCATCAGCACACACCAAAGGAGGAACGCCTGTGATATTGATAAAATTAACGTTTTCATCGGGGAGGTAATGCTGGAACCTTCTACTTCAGCGGATTTCTTAGGGGTGAGGCTGGACGATGGTTTGACATGGTCTGACCAAAACGGAAAAATCAAAAAAAAAAACTGGCAACTGGGCTTTTTGTCTTAAGAAGAGTAAGCAAACTATGTAACATTAGTGTTTCAAGAACTGTTTACTTTAGTCTTTTGGAGTCTCATATTACTTACTTTATGGGGTGGTTATAAATCACACTGTGATAGAATACTCCTCTGGCAAAAAAAAGCCGTTAGGTCCATTTTCGGGCTCCCTCCTAGGGAACACTGTGAAAGTTTTTTTTATGAAATTAGGGATAATGTCTGCTCCATGTTTATATTTTTATGAATTAGTAATTTTCATCAGGAATAATAAACTCTTTAACTTATGTCAAAAAAATCACACTTACAACACCAGGTTCAAAACAAATTTTGCAATTTTCCATAAGTTGTCTGTTTTTGAGAAAAAACCGGCTTATGCTGGTTTGAAATTTTATCAACTTCTGCCACACTTTATTTCTGAAATCACGGATTTCAAAAAATTTAAAAACTCTTAAAAATATTATCTTGTTAGGCATTGCTTTTATTCTGTGGACAGCCTCACCAGTCACTTAAAAGATTGCAAACCTGACTCTTGCCCGTACCTATCCTCACCCAACCCTTAACTTAGGTCCAACTTTGAGTTGGCATATTGACCAGTCCAACGCATCTTTGCCAACGGATGGAATCTACAAAAAAAAAAGTAATAATTTGAAGCAATTAATAAAAAATTATTCTTCTTTTTCTTTTGAATGAGATCAAAATAAGGGTTCCATATTATTTTTTTCTAAATTCTTTTAAATTCCAGTAAGCTTGGGTATAATTTTACTTTCTAGAAACTTTTAATAAATATTATGTTAATAAATTATGTATGTTTTAAGAAACTCCATTTTATGGAACCCTGTACAATTCATAAAACAACCCAATGTCACAATAAAGACTTTAAAAGTCAATTTGACATCTGATTTTGAGAAATAGTATATATAAACTATAGTTGGGAGCAATAGAACAGGCGTGTCAAGGTCAAGTCTTTGAATAAGCCAGCTGATTTTTGCTCATTTAACTACATGTTAATTAGCTTGACCTTCACCCGCATGTTCTATTGCCCCCGACTATAGGAGTAAAACATAGGGACAAACATCTAAACATTCAGCAAAAAAATCAGTCTTGTTATTTTCTAGCCACACTTTTTAATAGGCTGTTGGCTTTTTTTCAACAAAGATAACTTTTGTTTTCTTTACTAATGTAACATATAACTGATGAATTATATGACTCATATTAAAATTATTCAGAATTAAAGCACTGTTAGATGTCTGTTAGTGTCCAATCTCCAAAAATATTCACACTGTAACCACCCAAAAGAAGTAGGCTATATAATATTTAATAGATAAAATAAAAATGTAAAAGTCAAACGAAGAATTCCATCACCAGAAAGGCACCTGAAAGAAGAAAGTTGAGAGGGCAAAACAAGTGTCATGTTACCAGCGTAATGCATGACGACTTCGTTAATACTGACGGAACCACTGTTGGTCTGCTCTACAATCACATCTTGCACCTTCTTGTCCGAACTGAACACGTACAGTGTCAGAGGCTTTGGTCTGCAACAAACACTCTTGAATCAAACCTTATTTGGAAACATGTCCAGTTTCTGGTTTCCCTCCTTTGTATTGTTTGTAACAGTGAATTATAACTCTTTTCATTACTAATTAAGTTAAGGACAACAACAATAATTTAAGTTTATAGAACCAACCAATTATCAATATACCAAAACAATACAAAAAGTAGGCTAAAAACAAACTACATTTAAAGCAGACCTCTGCACTAATTTATGCATTTCCATTAATATATGTATTTATTGATTTTTAAAAGGAATTTAATAGACCTAAAACCAGGGGATTTTTTTGTGTATTAGGGATAGTTAATGAAAATATAAGATAATCAAACCAAGTTTGATTAGTGTTTGTAAGTAGATAGAAACTGTAAAGTAACTGTAAAAAATCACTGAGAAATTACAGTTTACTTCTAGCAGACAGAATAACAGAAATGTTTTTCCCCTTTCGTATAGTGTGTACTAAATTTGTATTTAAAATGCAACAATTAAAAATATAGAAACTAATCGCTATAAGAAGTATTTTACCACATTTTTCAATTCTTTTATTACAAAAAGTATTTTTCTACAAATTCATGCGATGAGTACAACAAATATTTAGAAAATCTTCATAGTAGACCTACGAACCTGCTGTTTATAAAGCTGATGGCCTCGTAAGCGTTCTCCACCGTTACAATAGGTAGGATGGGGCCAAATATTTCCTCTTGCATTATGGGGTCAGTGGGCTTGACGTCAACCAGGACGGTGGGAGCGATGAACCGGTCCGAGGCGTCCCGCTCCCCTCCGACGGCAATCTTGCCACTGCTGTCCAGCAGCTCAGACAGCCTCCTGGGGGGGGCAAAACAAACGAAACCAGTCACAGCACAAATATCATATAATTAAGGATTATTACTGATTTTGTTCCCTCTTCCCTTTGGTAAAAAAATTAATCAAAATCATTAAAACAATTCTTAAAATTTATTTACAAAGTCTAGTGATGCTTTTACATGCATACGTTTGCCTGGGCAGTAGATGTGTCACTAACTTGTCTTAGAATAATACTCAAATCTAAATCACATGAGTCTTAATATATGATAAATAGCACATTCCCTATAGGGAAATTCGCTAAAAACAAGGAAAAAATACATAAAAAGAAAACAATTGCCATAAACTCGGAAAACTCTCACAACATGGTTTATGACATGGAGTTTGTCAAGCCCCTGGGCTGAGATTCAGGTACTCAGCGAGACTAGCAGTTCCAAGAAAGATAATCGAAGGCCAGCTTTTTGAATTTTTTTATCAGAAGGTTCCTCTAAAATGCAATGTAGGAAACTGTTGTACATCTTTAAACAAGAGTAAGAAGGTGATTTTTCTAAAAAAAAGTCGTTCTATGAATTGGATATTGCAACATTTTTGAATTTATGGTTGAATAGTTGCAACAACTCATTTGTTTATATTTTAAAATTTTCAATAAGTAATATACATTAGCCATAGATATAGCCTGAACAAAAATAATTTATACCCACCATTCATCATAAAATAAATAGACCTAATATATGCCATTTTAATTTTAAGTAAATCAACATAGCCTAAATGAATAATTAATATAGCCTACATACCATAATGTAATAAAATTGCTTCATATTTAATAAAATCCATAATTATTTAATCAGTCTAAATTAATCTCTATGACAATAATTTAATATAGTATAATAGTGAAGTGACACCAAGATTAACAGTGATACAGTGTGCATTAACATATGTGATACAATCAAGCAACAAAGAACAATCCTTCTTCTCAATTTGAATGGCCTAGTGATTAGATGCATTTTTAAGGGTCTCATCCCAAGTTAATATAATAACCCCATAAAATAGTAATTGAACACCAAAAGTTCAATTTTTTTTATAGAAGAAGAGCTACAGGTAATAGACACCCATTTTGAAGGCCAAGAAGATATTAAAACCTGTAGTGAAGAAATTTAAAATTGGTAATATCCCTCCATTTTATTCATCACCTACTGGATTACATTGAACTACAAATCAAAGGACTAAACAGTTTTTATAGCCAAGAAATTTATTAATAGTAATTGAATCTTAGAGAAATCAACTTAGATTAACTTTTGAAGAACCTTTTTGAACTTATTTAAACCTTAAAATTATATTGATTCAAGAAGAAGCTTTGAGCCTAGATTAAACTTACAGCAAGCATTGTTGAGACAGTGAACCTACCTTTTGATTCAATAATACTTAATGTCATAGAGAATTTATCCAATTCCATCTAGAAATTATCTCTATATTGAATTCAAATTTTATGATTTTATTTTCCAATATAATAATATTAATTCAACAAGAATTTATTCGACCCCGCACGACCACCCCAACCCTGAGAAAAGTTCCATGTTCGAGCAATAGCCAATATTAAACAGAGACATTTATTTATGAAGACAGTAATTAATTAAATAAAATCCCCATAATTTGTGTAATATCCATTGTTAGTCCCTTTTCATACACCAGATAACTTATTGTTTAATTTAAAATAAACTCAGTTTTGTTAATTGTATTTAAGTGTTTTAATATATCCAAAGACGCCATTAAGTCTAGATTAGTCCATCTTCCTTCATAGAGGTATCAGCTGTTAGGATAAGGAAGTAAAGTAAAAGGCCACAAGTGTAAGTGTACATACAAACATAGGTGTGTGTGGCATAGTGATGATGATTATTGTAAAAAAAAATTTTGCGGATTGGATTTAACAAAGAGCTTAAAAAAGCACTTTAGTAACAGCACTGTTGGCACTGGAGTATGAAAAATGAAGGAAGTGGGAGACTTTGAAGTTGTCTGAAATGTGGTTTCCAGGGTTCTCTTGGACCAATAATGTGGTAACCCTTTTATGAGATGTTTTTTTTCCAAAACTTTTTAATGGTTTATGAGTGTAAAGGAGTCCTACCCTTGAAAATGCGGGCCTGATAATATTGTTAATTTAGGGAGTTTATTCTAAATCTTTATTAAAATCAGAGCTTCTTAAGCTCCATCAACATCCAAATTCATTCAAAAAAATTATGTTTTCCTATAAGCATTTGTTTTATTATTATTATTATAAAGATTTATTATTATTATTATTTTAAAATTTCGACTAAAAACTCTAAACTTAGAAATTCTTTTTTATACAGGGTGATTGATATAAGTGTGCCAGCTGTTTTACATAGAAACTGTAAGAGCTATCGGAAAAAGTTAAATAGTAACCCCCCTCGAAATTAAGTCTAGTTTTTTATAATGATAATGATTTTTTTTAAAGTAGGCCATTTTTCCAATATGGCGGCCAAATTTAAAATTTATTATGGAACGCCTTACATTTTATGGTGTTTTTGAAATTTTCATGTGATTTTAAGACTTTTTTATTCTTAGCAATTTTTCTCTAAACGTAATGGTTAGGGAGTTAGAGGCAATTAAAGTTCATTTTTAGTTCCATAAGAATAACATGGGGCAAACTTTATCTGCCCATATCTCTTAAACCATTGATTAAAATAAAAAATACTCAAGAATAAAAGTGTCTTAAATTGATGTTTTAAGAACATTTTTTCATAATAACTAAAATAATTTTGAAAATTTAAGTTTTTGACCGAAATATTGGAAAGAATTTAATTAATGCGTAAATTATAATTTTTATGAGTGAAATGTTCTTAAAACATCAATTTAAGATGTCTTAAATTTTTAAGATATCTTAAAAAGTCTTAAAATCCTATGAAAATTTCATAAACACCATAAAATGTAGGGTGTTTCAAAAGAAATTTTAAAGTTGGCCGCCATATTGGAAAAATGGCCGACTTAAAAAAAAATTCATTATCATTATAATAAACTAGACTTAATTTCCAGGGGGGTTACCATTTAAATTTTTTCGATAGCTCTTACAGTTTCCATGTAAAACAGCTGGCACACTTATATCAATCACCCTGTATATTACATACATATGGTAAAAAACTGGAAAGTAAAAATTTAATTTCTACTTTCCAATTGACAATTTCATGACAATTTCAATTTCATGACAATTTCAAAGGACATTCTCAAGGACAGTATGACATTTTACAGATGAACATGGAATAGAGCAAAATCAACTTGTCGAGATAAATTGCCCTTTAACTCATACAGTCCAAAATGCAACTGAATGATTTAATTGAGAACTTAGTTAAGAAATTGGTTATGAATTAGTTAAGCATAACTTACTTGAAATGCTTGTCGGAGATGATGCGGCAGAGATCGGGGGAGTCCTGCGGACGGTCGCCGTACCACTCCCGCAACACAAGCTCTGCCTCCTTCAGGAACTGCTTCTGCACCTGCGGGGGACAACTATGATGATCACATTACAACACAACTAAATCTGAGGAATTATAGACTAACTACAGTAAAATATTACAAACTCTACTCCCAATAACTTTACACTCTAAGTTTTTCGACACCTCTTTAGGCCTACCCCTACGCCCATACAATGCTCGACAGTGTTCAGGGTGAATTGCTTTCTAATTGCTTTTTGCAGCATTTTTATGCGTTCCGAACCACAAATTATAAAATTCTCACTATTATATGCAGTTCAGTCATTATTGTGTCTGCTTTTCTGTGCTGTGGCCATTGTAAACACATGATATTTCAATATAACATCGGTATTTTTTGTCATTTGAAAGGTTCCATTGCTAGCAGCTCGATTTCAGAGGTCCAACCAACATTGCTGTTATTGCTGTATAATCCAGTAAGCAGTAAACCGTGGGATAATATCAAGAGTAATATCCGAACTTCAAATTAGACATTCAAATAAGTTTTTCATTTAACAAGGCCGGCGCACCCATTAGGTGAACTAGGCGACCGCCAAGGGCAGCACTTTCACGGTGGGCAGGAAAAAATAAACAAATTGTCATCAAAATTAATATTTAAAAAATGAAATGAAACACAAGTAAAAAATTATAAACCGTCATAGAAACTTATTGTTGATACTTATTTATTTTTTTAGTCAATTTATTTTTATTGCATTGCGTGTATTAAAGTGTTTCCCTCATGCGTTGTGATTGGCTGCAGAGTTAACTAGGATGCCAAACACAACACACGCTAGTTAACTATCACTAGTGCTCCACGACACCGGTACAAACTTTACTGGTATATCTGGTGGTTTCGGGGGACAGGTGAAGTGACCGAATGTCATGACTGTCTCCAAATACCTTAGATTAGTAGACTGTGTTCCCCTTCAGCCCCCACGTGTGCAGCGTGACTTGACACACCGGAGTTTGTGGCTGGCATTGCACAGCGAGAACCGACCAATCCCGCAGGTCGGTTCCCGTGCGGCACTTGCAGCACTAAACGCGTTGTGCTACTCCAGTCTGTAAAGTCACTTACTCGTCGCTTAGTCTTTTTGATTTCATTGTTGACTTACTGAACTAACTGTGAATGTGAAAAATAGAATAGGGAGTAAATAATATCATCTCTTCCAAAGTGACGCATCGTCACAATCTTCTAACAAATGTAAATTTTTGTAAATGTTTTAACGAGGGTTATGGTTGTAAGGGGGAGGGGGAGGGGTAAGTCGGGGGCGTCAAAAGTAACCTTTGCCTAGGGCAGCAAAAGTGCCTGCGCTGGCCCTCTCATTGAACAATAAAAACCAAATGAACATAGGATTAGAGAAATTGTGAACAGCTTTGCTTTTTAACTCAACAGTAGACTCCTTAAGAATTTTCTTTTAAAAATTTAAGTTGTCGATTAGAAAAAAAGTTAACAATTTATTTATTAATAATGGTTGGACATTTTTATATAAAATATCAGTAAAAAGGGATAATAGTTGTAAGAGGTGTATTGTAGATAATAATATTAAATCTCTGTTATAATGTTTCTCTATGTATTATAAATTTCTGTACTTCTAAATTTACTTTTAATCAAAGCACCCTGGTTTTTTTAAAGTTTTTATTCAATAAATCTCTAATAATAATAATACGATTGTGCTATCTCCACTTACATGTTGGCTACAGAGGATGTAGTCAGGGGCAATGCATGTCTGGCCAGCATTGACACACTTGCCCCACATTATGCGCTTAGCTGCAATCTTTATGTTGGCTGTGCTGTCTAGGTAAACTGGGCTGTCAACAAAAACAAAAATACCGTAATAAGTTTAAATTAAAAACTCCAAAAATTAAAAAAAATTTGTTTAATTTTTGGTTAGGCCTTTCGTTATCAAAGATAACATCTTCTGACCAATACAATTGAACAAAATTGTTTTATAGCTGTAAACAAAACATATGATTAAATTTACATGTGTTACAATTTAATTTTAAACAAACTATGGGCTTTACTTAAAAAACTTTACAATTTGATATTTAGTCCAGTCAAAATAGGTTCGTGTCGGATTAATTCCGGAGGAGCTGAATTTTTCACAGTTGATAGATTATGATGAGGTGTGCATTTTACCATAAGTCCCGAAAAATCCCCGCCCTACGACCCTTTAAAGTTAAAGTTACAGTAAGTTAGAAAATCAACTTCAGTTTCGTAAGGAGAAAAGCAATCGAAGTGGCATTGCTTTTATTTTATTCCCAATAAAATTTGCTACTAAAATTGTCATTAGCACTTATTACAAAAACCTTAAAGTTTTGTGGCAAAATCGACACAAACGTAAACATTTTTTTTTCTTTACATCATATAAAAATCTGCCCTTACAGTTCCTTTGTTTGAAGTTTATATGTAAAACCGTAAATGTGAAGTGTGTAGAGAATTATTTTAGCTTTACAATGATATATAACATGACTATGCTAGGTTTTAGGATAATGAGCAATATTGCATTTTATTTTATAGTGACAGTGAAAAAAGGTTCCGTTCTTGGCTCCATTTTAGTACAGACATTATTGAATTTTAATGTCTTCCCCTCTTATTTTTTCTATAAGGGATGACTTAGAGGAATGGAAATTCAAACATCCATATTTGGCCATTAGTACTTCATTTTATGGTACAATGTAATTTTTTAGCCCCAATGGGGGACTGCCCACTAGGAGACACAAGAAAATCTTAAATGTAAGCATGGGGCAATATGTACCTCATAACATGACATATTTCAAGGATAATTCAAGGAATGTTTATCTATCTCAAGGATACATATCTCAAGGAACTTTTGCACAGGGGCGTACCCAGGGGGGGGGGGATATCGGGATATATCTGAAGGGGAAATTCTGAAGGGGATATTTAATTTATTTTTATTTAAATTTTTCAAGTAAAACATTATATAATTTTTTTTCAATGTAAACATTTTTCTACTCTTAAACTTGAATGGTTTTAATATTAATATGTTCATAATTTAAGTTTCAAATGGGATGATAGATAGGGAGTAGTGGTAGCGGGATCAACTCAAAGGGACAACTATGTGACCAACAGCCCCGAGGAGTATTACCGGTGCAGCGTTTTCATTCCCTTCCTCGACCATTTCCTTAGTGAAATGACGCAGAGATTTTTGAAGCATCGGGATGTTCTTCAAAAAATATCCCTCCTCTTTGCCGCAGAATTTAATTAAATCTGAGAATACAGACTTAGATCTCTGTTCAATAACATTGGCCAAACAGTGGTCATCAATCATCTCCGACCCAGCCCAATTTTCCACCGAATTGGCGATGTGGAGGAGAGTGATGAAAGAAATGGGAAAGGAGAAGCTCTCCACTGTATCCCTGACAGGCTTGGATCATTGCAACGAAATGTTGTTCCCAACATCGCATACCATGCTTAAGGTATATGCTCTGAATTAATACATTACAATATCAATGTTTTTACTAGGCCAGTCAGTTTTTAAAGTAGTGGTTAAGTCTTAAATACTTCATGTTTACATTTTATTTAATGTTTATTAAGAAAACCATTGAGTCAGTATCACGTCTGGTATACATTAAATAATTTTTTATTCTTTCCGTGCCTATTTAAATCAGAAATCTTTCAGAAATCTTTATTCACCATTGATCATTTTACAATGAAATAGGCTTAGTCAAGGTACATAAACAGGTTAAAAATCAATATTAACTCTAGAGCATAAAAATTCATTAATATTATAAAAAGGGTTTTCTAATAGCCAGCTGTACAATCTAGATTTAAAAATAGAAACAGGTGCAGTTCTAGCAGTCAGTGGGAGCTTGTTAAAAAATTTTACATAGTTCACTTTATGAGAATTGCTTGTTTTAGCTAACCTGTGCTTAGGAATATCAAGTCTTAATTTCCCTCTTGTGTTATGGTTATGTATGTTAAATCTTGTAACAAAATCTTGCAAATTAATTTTAACATGAAGGAGAACACAAAAAATATACAAGTTTACTACAGTTAAAATTCTGAGTCTAATGAACAGCGGTCGACAGTGATCCACAGGGCCAGCCCTGCACATTATCCTTATGACCCTTTTCTGAATTAATAAAATGTCATTGACTAAAGGAGAGTGACCCCATACAAGCAAGCCATAAGCTATATGAGCCATAGCTGAAAGCCATAGCTAAAAGTATTGTTATAGCTGTAAAGTTGGCTTACAGACATTTCTACTACGATTTTTACAACTATTGAAGTAATAAATAATCTTTTGTAATGATTACCATACAAAATATAAGTTTACAAATAAATAACTCTTAGTAAGACTTGTTGTGGTTTATCTGTGATTTATTAATTTTAAGATGAGCGTCACGTTGCCCATCACAACGGTGACAGCAGAGCGATCATTCTCCACTTTGCGACGTCTGAAATCATTCCTGCGCAATTCGACGTTTCAAACTAGGTTAAATGGTCTAGCCCACCCCTCTATTCACATAGACATTAATGTTTTATCTGAAGAGGTCTTGGACGTCATGGCTAAGAAGCCAAGAAGACTCGATATTTTGTTAAATTAAGTGTCATATGCTGGTGTAAGAGGGTATGTAATTATGGTAACTTGTATATAATTGCGGTGTAGGTTGTATACAACTATATAAACTTTTCCATGTGTATAAAAGTCTATCCTGGTATTAAAATTAAAGTTTTATGGCCTACCGACGTATACATGGTTTAATTTAGTTTTAACACCTATGTAATTATAGTCAATGGTAATAAATTGTATGTTATTTCATGCATTCCCTTTTATGTACAGGTATACACATACACGCACATATATGTACTAATACACATACATATGTATATATTGTCATACACATACATATAAATCTTCATGGAATTAGAACTGATAATATCCCCCCCCCCCCCCCCCGAAAAAAATTCCTGGGTACGGCACTGCTTTCGCAACTATTGTGTTATTATATATATTCTATCTTACTGTTAAGACTGTATCAGATTTATTTTTAAATATGTACTTTTTAAATAGATTTATTCTTTTTACATATTTAGTATGGTACATTTTCCCCCAATATCTCTACAATGTCATGAATAAGCGTATTACGATTGAACATGGAAAATAATTGTGCGGTTTTGCAAACAATTCAAAGGATATTGTCAACTGACTAAATAGTAGTAACCTTATCTAGATAAAATGTATTTCTGAATATTTAATTCCACGCAAGCTTTGTGACCTTTTGGAAAGAGAAGAGTTTACTATAAAATTTCATGAATTAACAGGTAATCTATTTTCTATTCATCTTGACAAAATCATGAATAGACACAAGGTATTGTAACCTTACTTTTCAATTACCTAAAAACTAAAATTGGTATAACTAAGTCAGTGAACAGAAAAATTACTTGACTGAATATACTAATACACAACCTATTCTATCATTGTGCGCAGGAAAATTCTTATATTTTATTGTTGCTCTGTAAGTAAAAATTAGTCAAATAAACAGCCATTTGTTTTTAATATACATTTCATTTTCTAAATGAAAAATATATTTCTCTAATCTTTATAAGTACCAAACTGCCACACTAAAAAAGCTATGTATAAAACTGGTATGCACAATGTGGCGTACGCGGCCATTACAAGTAATCAGAAAACCAATTGTAACTGCATAAAAGGGGTGGTTTGGAGGGGAAGGACTGTTTTAGTCCATTGCCTTTCGGTTGGACTACAACAAGATTTGGATTGTGGGTGTGCCCACAGTGACCAAATTGCTTCTACATTTGACACACACAAAGAGATTTTAACCTTTTTCATCTAAAAAAATTAATTGTAATTTCACTGTAATAAGTCTTGTATCTGTTTTTCTTACACTAACATAATGGTGTAACTAACTCCTGGTGTAAAGGGAAGCTATTCTAGAACATAAGCAGTAGCCTACCTCAGCCATGTAAACCAAATCGTAATATCAAGTGTTCTTGACACACAATGGGTTTTAATATAGCATGTTAATTTATATTTGGTTGATGAGTACAGTTTCCAAAAGACGCCTCATTAACAGCTTTCATTTACTGCTACCTTTTGCCTCCCAACTCTAGCGTAACGGGAGTGAGGTGCTCGTTGGCTGCCGCTCGGACGATCTTTCCCACTGACGTGGAGCCCGTGTAGAAGATGTAGTCAAACTTGTGCTTGAGAAGCTCTGTAGTCTCTGAGACTCCTCCGGTCACCACGTGGAAACATTCCTGACAACGATAACATGGATAAATATTCAATGTATTCAGGAAGAACTCAATTCAGTGTCAGACCGACAGTTCAGGTGGGAAAAAATATTCCTTTAAGATTTTACTTGAATATGTTTGAAAAATGAACCAATGCATAACTGATAATAAAGAGACATGTTGGACCTTTGTCAAATTAGTGTTATCAAAATATTCTTTGAGTCATGAATATGTATACCAGTGATTCGCTTACTATTTTAGTTCACGTCACTCAGTCACACCTATGCTAACCTACAAAAGGTTAGGAGCAAACCTAACCTTGCCGCTATATCTTTATTTTGTGGTCCTAGAATAACTGCCCCATTTGTTTTTATATCATCAAGTTGCATTTCACAACAAATATTAAATATACTCTCCACGTAATAAAAAAACATTACATTCTAAAAGACACATAATTTATTCCATCTTATTAGACAAGCCAGCCCTAGTCAAATACAGCTAGGTTCCAATTACAAAATCTATTATTTGTTGTGACATATGGGGTGGATGTTTTTCCACTAACTCTATTTTTAAGGCTTTAAAACTAATAATGCCAATCTCATGCCGTGCTCTACTGTTTATAGCTGTGACCTGTTTTTCACTTTTAGGCCTAGTTAGTTTATACAAAAGAGGTGTCTCACAATTATAGGACTTGAAAAAGCAGCAATGCTTTCATTGCCTTTTTGCTTGTTGCATTATTTCCATTCATTTGAGGCAACCAATAAGCCTGTGTCACCAACCCAGACAGTATAGTGCCAGCTGTGTGCTTTGCTAAACTGACAGTCATACAAATAGTCAGCTAAGTTGTACAACTAGTTATAAAATCCAAAACAGGTCAGAAGAATGTCTTAGTTGTCTGCTTCAAATGTCTATGAACCAGCTAGGCATTTTAGTGTTCGTAACTATTTATTTGTACTACTATTTTCTCTCTTTGTTGATTTTCTCTTGTTCCACGGCAACTTATGTGCTTCACAACACACCAGTGTGCAATAGCACACAGTTTTGGGACTCATTGATGTATACAGTTTTGATTAATTGAGAAGTTTATAACTGACTATGAAAAACTGTACTTATTTTTTTGCACAAATAACCTAGTTTTGATGTCAAGCTTTAAAAAAGGAGGTTTGTTACCATGCAGAGGCAACGGGAAAATTCTGTTAGGTTGTCTGTTGATCACTTTAATGAGCTAATTTAATTGAAAGATCTCTATGAACAATAAGAAAAGGACACAATTTTGTTAAGGCTGCAAGTTAATTTGAGGTACTTATCAGTTATAGGCCCCACCCATTTAAAATGTTTTATAGTTTGGTTCCGCCAGGTTAAAATTAGGAACATTTAAATTGGTTCCTTTATCTTTGTTATCAGGGGTACTCATATTCAGTCTAGCTCTTATGCTACTCGAAATATGGTGTTTGTGATTTACCAGTTTACACTGTAGATTATATATTTTGATGTAGTTCTACTATAAATGAATGAAAGAAGATAAATGAACTAATTTTGACTTATACATTCTAACCTAACCAACCCAAACCAAACCAGAGTAGCATTCTGCACACTCCTTGCCGACATTCCTGCTTTCAGGGACACTTTTGTAAGACCTGCGTCAACAAAAATACCTAAAACCTGTGCAAACATATTAACCAGGTCAATAATTGACTTCCATCATACAGTATAAAGTTGAAGTGATGGGTGGTATCTACAACCAACAAGTATCTAAATTGATTATTTGCCTTCATGTATTCTTCAGTTATTTACAAGTGTATCTGTCGTACGTTGCGGCTGAACCTACCGAGTCGAGGTACTTGGGTATGAGGCGCTCGACGAGCGCGGCGCTGGCCTGTGCCACCTCGGAGGGCTTGATGACGACACAGTTGCCCGCAGCGATGGCGCCGGCCACCGGCAGCAGAGTCAGCTGCACTGGGTAGTTCCAGGTCCCCAGCACCAGCACCACGCCGTACGGCTCCTTCAGGATCTTCACCCCATCAAACATGTTGGCCAGCCCCTTCTCCGGCTAATATGTACACACACAACATGCTAAACAACTGTGTTGAAGTGCGTTGAATCTTAGACTAAACAAACACTATTTAAATGAATAATTTTTCCATCCTAGGGTTCTTTATTTTTATGTTTTTATATGTAGTTTTAACAAAGACTGGTAAAAGCCAGTTTCTGTTCTTCAGCTCTTCAAAGTGCCCAAGGACATTTCATTAGGGTCATTTTTAGTAGCACCTCAATTGAACAAAAATCAGCTGATAAAAATAAACCAAAGTGTTACATTTCAACCTGAGGTCCACTCATAGACCATTCCATTGCATTCCTGAGGTCTATTAATTCATACACAGTCATCTATCTGCATTATGTTAACTGTCCCTTTATGTATCTTTTAAGAATAATTTTTAAAAGAGTAATTGATAACAGAACATTAAAAAATTGCTCAGGTGCAAACAAAAATGAAAACGTAAATTTTTTATCAGTGTTTTTTATTTATTATTTTTTCACAGTAGGTTAATAGAGCATTCTATAATGAATTTTGTAATGAATTTGTAACATTAATTTGCTCTTTAAATTGGTTAACGGTCTTATATTTCAACATAACTCATTAAACTAATGTCTTACTCACCATTTCAGGTCTCATCCAGTCTTTTAAGTGTATCAATGTGTTTCTAATATCATTTTTAAGCAAATCTATTTCCATAACATAAGATTCCATCTTGCTCTGAAAGACAAAAGGTATATTTATTTAACGATTAAAGTAGATTGGGGAAAACGATTAATTATTCACTCTATTTTGTTGACGCCTATTACAATAAAACTGAGACACTCTAAACTGTTTAAATTGTTAGCTATATTTTTTTACATTATTCTACACGACAATACAAATTTAACAGTGATAACCTTTAACATTTCTATATAGTAAAAACTTGGTTTGTCAAATTTTACCAAATATATTAAGCTACTTTTGATGTCAGGGGCGTACCCAGGGGGGGGGATATCGGGATATATCCCCCCCCGAAATTCTGAAGGGGATATTTAATTTATTTTTATTTAAATTTTTCAAGTAAAACATTATATAATTTATTTTTCAATGTAAACATTTTTCTACTCTTAAACTTGAATGGTTTTAATATTAATATGTTCATAATTTAAGTTTCAAATGGGATGCTAGATAGGGAGTAGTGGTAGCGGGATCAACTCAAAGGGACAACTATGTGACCAACAGCCCCGAGGAGTATTACCGGTGCGGCGTTTTCATTCCCTTCCTCGACCATTTCCTTAGTGAAATGACACAGAGATTTTTGAAGCATCGGGATGTTCTTCAAAAAATATCCCTCCTCTTTGCCGCAGAATTTAATTAAATCTGAGAATACAGACATAGATCTCTGTTCAACAACATTGGCCAAACAGTGGCCATCAATCATCTCCGACCCAGCCCAATTTTCTGCCGAATTGGCAATGTTGAGGAGAGTGATGAAAGAAATGGGAAAGGAGAAGGTCCCCACTGTATTCCTGACAGGCTTGGATCATTGCAACGAAATGTTGTTCCCAACATTGCATACCATGCTTAAGGTATATAATTATGCTCTGAATTAATACATTACAATATCAATGTTTTTACTAGGCCAGTCAGTTTTTTAAGTAGTGGTTAAGTCTTACATACTTCATGTTTAAATTTTTTTTTAATGTTTATCAAGAAAACCATTGAGTCAGTATCACGTCTGGCATACATTAAATAATTTTTTATTCTTTCCGTGCCTATTTAAAAGTATTGTTATAGCTGTAAAGTTGGCTTACAGACATTTCTACTACGATTTTTACAACTATTGAAGTAACAAATAATCTTTTGTAATGATTACCATACAAAATATAAGTTTACAAATAAATAACTCTTAGTAAGACTTGTTGTGGTTTATCTGTGATTTATTAATTTTAAGATGAGCGTCACGTTGCCCATCACAACGGTGACAGCAGAGCGATCATTCTCCACTTTGCGTCGTCTGAAATCATTCCTGCGCAATTCGACACCTCAAACTAGGTTAAATGGTCTAGCCCACCTCTCTATTCACATAGACATTAATGTTTAACCTGAAGAGGTCTTGGACGTCATGGCTAAGAAGCCAAGAAGACTCGATATTTTGTTAAATTAAGTGTCATATGCTGGTGTAAGAGGGTATGTAATTATGGTAACTTGTATATAATTGCGGTGTAGGTTGTATACAACTATATAAACTTTTCCATGTGTATAAAAGTCTATCCTGGTATTAAAATTAAAGTTTTATACCGATGTATACATGGTTTAATTTAGTTTTAACACCTATGTATATAGTCAATGGTAATAAATTGTATGTTATTTCAGGCATTCCCTTTTATGTACAGGTATACACATACACGCACATATATGTACTAATACACATACATATGTATATATTGTCATACACATACATATATATCTTCATGGAATTATGAACTGATAATATCCCCCCCGAAAAAAAATCCTGGGTACGCCACTGTTTGATGTTAATTTTCATAGTTCCAATTGGTTGATTTTTTAATGTAAGTTAAATAGAGTTCCATGGCCTTTAAATGAAAATTTTACAAAAATGGCACGAACAGATGACAAATTACAAAACACATTTGATACAACCAAATAAAAATAACAAATTCCACTGACATATTATAGACCCTGTATATTACAGGCATTTCTTTAATATATAGTATGTGAAGCCAATGTTATATTTTTTTATCAAATTTATCATTTGAGATATCAAAACATTTGTCCAAGTTCTTGGATTTGTAAAAAAAATTTTACATTTTAGATAAGCCTATTTATTCTGAAGAGAATGGAGAAAACCTAAAAGTTAATTTCTAGTATGTAAGATACATATTAATTAATTTGTACGTACTAGAAATCACTGATTGAAACTCGATTAAAATATCAGTTGATTTAGACCGTTTGGACCCTATTTGTCAGAGAAAATATTTTTTCATCATACCATTGCGATAAACGTTGTTTTCGGAACGGTCAGCTGTGATCGAAACTAGTTGATTCCCGGTGGGTTGGATAAACGTGTTGGTAAACAAAGTTTTCGGGACTAGACCTCGAAACAGTGGTTTTCGGGACTAGGCCGGAAAAAAACTTCCAATGTTTGACACCACTAGCGCTGCTATTCTGCTTACAGTAACTTAAACCTCGTTGACTCCAATATATAAATGTCAAACAGCTGATTGTTTAGTTGTAAATAGTTCAAATACAAGATAAACAAATAACAACGTAAGAGGGGTATATAGGTTAAAATTTATTAATTTTTATCCAAACTGTATATTTATTAAAGGTGGTATGATGAAAAGTACTGTTCGTAACTCGTCCAAAAGTGGTATATCGGTGCTCGATCGAATTCAAGTACTCGGCTTCGCCTCGTACTTGAAACTCGATCTTGCACCGATAACGACCACTTTCCGGACTAGTGACGAAATATACTATATCACTGAAAAATCTGTTTTCTAGCATTTATTATTACAACAGCCAACAGCTATCTAATGATTCAATCACTTGCCCTTCTTCCATAAGATTAACATTGAAACTTTGAAAGTCTGTAGGGCGTAACCCTGGGGCCAATCTGAATTATAAAGGGATTAAGTGTATTGACACCTTTCTACCATTATGCACAGATTTCTGCTACAATGTCCACAAGCTGAAAAGACATGCTCGCCTATTAATACATAGATTTGAGTAACAATTTGTTTTTTACTAGCGTGAACAACAGAAAATTTTATCAACAAAGTGCATAATTCCAAGTTATTAGTTAAAATTAAGGATAATATTAGGATACGTATTTTTTTACGTACTTTATGAAGGTCAGATGAAAGTGCTGCCACAATATCAGCTCCATTTTCCTCATAAAGCTTCAGTAACTGTTGTAACTGTTGTTTACGAAACTCGTAGGGTTTTGTTTTACCACTGTTAAATGCATTTCTTGCTCGTTCAATAATCTGAAAATTTGTAAGGAGTATTGAATATAAAGAGGCGCTAAGAAATATAGAGGAATAAAAAAAGTTAATGGAATTTATGGGCCAATACTTTAATTCAACAATTACAATCCCTGAGATGTTACAAGAAGGTTACAAGTATAGCAACAAATGTAATTAAGTCAAAAATTTAAATACTGTACAAAGCTTATGGTAAATGTTCAAGCATGAGTTGGATTTTTTCAAAACTTCGTTCATGTGAAAAAATTTGTAGCTTTAGATATGTAACGCATGTCCCGTGTACCTAACTATATCTCAGGATGTGTGAAGCTACAAATTTTGTTGAAATGGCTGTTAAAATGAAAGTTTATAATGGGTAATACACTCAAGAAATAGTCTAATACTACCGACCAGACCAATGCACTTTTTTTAACAGGTATCACATTTCATTGTTAGATATTTTTTTAGCCTGTACCCAGGTTTTAGAGTAACGGCAGTCCCCAACCAAATTAGTGCACTTCATTGCTACCAAAGTGGCAACAGTACTTCAGTCAGTGATCAGACGTGAACCTGAGAGGTCGAGTTGTTAACTTGTGGCAGTCAAACATTTTAAATTACTATGATGTCTTTGTATTATAAAAAAAATCTCATTAAAAATGCTTGCGTATATATTTTTGTTATGTAATATCTGTCCGTTGATAAATTGGTATTCTGGATAAAGGAAATTTAGGCCTAGATTATTTTATTGGATTAAGTAGTTAGACAGAGTATTAGTGTTATAATTTGGCTGTCGTCAGTAAAGCCGTAATTTTGTGAAAAATCTTTATTTAATACCTAATTTGTATCAGCGGTCCCTGAAGATTAGGAAATATAATTTATTGGGGACCGCCGTTACAGTGACTGCCGTTATATCTTTTAAAAATTATCAATTAAATTAAATTCTTCTTTCAATTAATGTAGCCTATATATGTAGTCTAACGTGATATGTTGTAGTTAAATTGACAACCCCTGAATACCTGGAGTAGGTAACTCCAGCAAAACAAGCAAGGTGATATTGCATGATACACGTACATGCAATCCGTCGTTTTGTATGTTGTAACAACGTGTCCTAGTCAAAATAATAAAAAATTCCTCGAACAAAGGAGACACACATTGTATCATGATCAGGCAAGTCAATAGTATGTATTAAAAATATAAACTTGAATTTTATTGCAATTTTTTTATTTTATCTTCAATGTCAATGTGTCCCGAATTAAAATATCGGCCCTTACACAAAAGGCACGGAATATCTTGAATCCTAATTTCACAACAGGAGTCAGATTTACTTACCAATTGAAATAATGAAATTGGTCTCACCACATCTGTTTTAACTTCAGTTTCCACAACACATTTAAACAGTGATCTATTGCACTACTAAATCTGATGTACCCTATGGATGCCGATACAGTACGGATGACGGTACTTGTGTGTTATACTTAAGCCTGCTACTTTTTTAAGTAATTTTGAACGGGAACCTTTAAAAAACACATCAATTGAAAGAAGACTATTTACTGAGCATTGTGTGACGTCTCTTAAGTTTTACGGTTTTTGAGTACTGCTTCCTTAAAGTCAGCTATATCACCAATGATTGCGGTGAACGCATCTCTCCCCGCGGCCTCAACACCAGGCCTGCCACACGCACTCTGCCAAGTTTATATTGCGCTGCAGCAGTTAGGTTATGATTGTTATTGATACATATGTTAGAAATACTTTCAATAATTAATAAAAAAATCAACTGATAGCCTGTAAACTTGGCTTAGTAGGTGTAACTAACGAAGTGTCGCGGCCTAAAGCAGAGATGTGTTCACCATGATCATCAGGGACGTGGCTCACTTAAAGCAAGCAGAATTCAAAAATCGTAAAACTTATAAATGTATAATTTATACTCAACTGTCAGTAAATAGTCTTCTTTTAATTGATTTTTTTTTTTTTTTTCTTTAAAGACCGCATTTCAAAATAACCTAACAAATAATAGTGGCTTAAGCATAACAAAAAAGTACCAGGACGACAACATTTTGGAGAGTGAGTTTTTTGTAGAGTGACATTTTGGATATTTTATGAGATATTAAGTTGAATGCAAAAGAATGCAAAAATTTTGCTTGTTTTAATTTTAAAGTTCTCAGAAGTCCAAGATATTGCATGGTGTACCTACTATGTAATCTAAAGTATATTTGAATTTAATATTATTATTTATATCGGGCACCTATTAAAATCATGAAACTGTTGATCTAAAAAATATAGGCTTAATTTATGAAACAATAACCTACCTCCTTTTGGATGTCAATAAAAATATCTGGGTAAAAGGTCATTGTAGGAAAGCTTCATAAAACATCGGGGAAAACATCGGGATGTCAGGATGTTAAAGGTTACAAATTCTAGATAAACATAGATCTGAAACAACTAAAAATGTGAAATTTAAAACTAAGTCTAACTGGTAGTACAATTTTATAGGACCAGGGAAAAATTTTAATGTAAAGAACAGGGCGTCATTTAAAAATCTCACAAATAAAAAACCTGATTTTTTCTGACTTTCCCAGACCGCTTTTTTGAAAATTCCTGACCAAAAAACTAGCTTTTCCATCTGTATATTTGTAAAATTCTCTAAAATACTGTAATTTGTCAAGTTTGTAAAATACTGGAAACTGCTTGTATATTTGTTATAAAATTAGTTTTTCTGACCAAAATTCCCGACCTTTTCATTACAGTAGACTCCCTCTTAACCGGCCTAGTTTGTCACAAAAACAACTTTGTTTTAATCAGCCATTTTTTTAACATAAGATCGCTTTAACCGGTCATGTTTAGCCGGAAATTTTATTTTCTATCTTTCAAATCAATTTTTCTTCATATTGCAGTTAGTTCCAGAAAACAATTTAGACAAAATTCCCTGAAAAGAAATGAACAACACTGGATGTGAATACGTTTGTTTACCTCATTAATGGTTTACAATCATTTCGGTAGATCACCAAGTTTTTTAGTCGTATCAGTCTATGTAGATGTGATTTGTTTTTGCTACGGTACATCGGAAAAACAAATTTAGAACGTGAGTAGGTAGCTAAAAAACCATACAGTATTTAGTGTTATTTTTCATCTTATTCCAGCTATGGAGAACTAAAATTTAAAGTTTTTCCAGCTTCAACACTTTAACCGGCCAATTCTTTATCCAGGCACTGACTAGTCCCGAGGTGGCCTGTTAAGAGAAAGTCTACTGTACTTTACCTGAAGTCACAATTTTTTTTTTTACTTTTTCACGACGTCCTACCTTTTCTTGACTAGTAAAGAAAAGAGGACTGTCTCATTTACTAACAATATAGGCTAATGTACAGTAGAGTCCCAGTAATCCAGACATTAATTACCCGGGTTTCTGATAGTTCGGAATCCTGCCTGAGCAGTAAAATGCACTGGGTTCCATGGCACCAAGCGCCATTGCATTGCTGGAGCCTATAGAACTAAATTTTGGATTTTCTTTAAGTTTGTTTTAACAGATAGATAGGAATGTTAACTATTGGTAACTATTGGTACTTTTCTTATGTTTACTAATTTCCCATTAAACTGGAATTTTTATAAGCTAAGACACTGTTAATTGCACATTTGTCCAGGTTTGCGGGACTTTACTACTGTTTACCCATGATGTCACTATTCAGATCACACACAAGAAAACAGCTGTTTCATGGTTGGAATCTAATGGATATAGAAGATGGATTAAGGCCATTTCACACTGGCTACCGCTACCGCCCATTGCTACCTCCTTCGTTGCAGATGTTTTCGTGAGCCATTTCACACCAAATCTACCATGTCCGAGCAGGAGGCGGGAGTCATCGACTACAGGGCCGCCACTTTGGGACTTGGCCACTGGTCAGTGCCCAGTGCACAACAAAATGTCCTCCCACGTACCTTGGTGCTATCGTGACTTCATCAGAAACAGTTTACCGTGGTATGTTGATGACTCTAGTGGTGACGAGCAACTTACAAGCAAAAGCTCATGGGTTCACCCCATGAACGAAAGAAGAGAGGCATATTTGAAGTTCCACCATCTTTTTGTAGATTTCACGTCGGACAAAGAAAGGTTCAAAAGTACTTCAGACTCAACCCAGAACAGTTAAATGAAGTGTTGGCTCAGAAAGAACCAGAAGTTACTAAAAATTACGTTAAACAAACATGTGGTGACACAAAAGGGTTGCAGACACCCTTGGTTGAGACGTTTAGCGCATGCGCGAGCCAAGATTACCGTAACGGTAGTGGTAAAAAATCGCCACATACAAAGGAGTGGTGGTGGCGGTACTACCGCCACTACCGCGTATAGTCCGGTGTGAATGGTCCCATATGATAACACGGTGAGTGATCTTTTCTAAGTGCGCTTAGCGGTAGAGGTAGGCGGTGTGAAATGGCCTTTACTACATATGTTTTGATCAAAAGGCATTTTGAAAAATCAAAGGAATGAAACACCCCTTATTGTATTTAGCCTATTTTGTTTTTCTACTTTCCTACAAATTTAGGTCAGAATATTCCAAAATTAATAATTAATAATTTATGAATGCATATTTTAATAGCAGGTATTTAATAACCTAACTATTAAAATATATCCATTAAATTTAGGCTAAATGTATTTAAACAATTCTAGATTAAACATTAAAAATGCCTATATGCGATTTCCACAACCGGTACATATTTATCAAATACTACTTTAAAAGTGATTCATGTCCTCTAAATGAATGATTTTGGATTGTGAGAGAGAATGTAGGCTAGTAGCGTAACTTAAATGAGAACAATCTTACCTCAGTATATTTTCCCATATTTGTGAAAGAAAGCTCAGAAGAACAACAGTTATCTGAAAAGAAAAATATTTTTATTCTCATATCTTAACGCTGTAAAATATTTAAAACTAGAGTAATTAAAAAAAATAAAAAAACTGCTGGGCTAATTTATATTTATGGTATGGTAAGTGCCCAGTAACAGTAACCAATGTTCAGCTGTTCTTCACTATAGCCCCCTTTGGCGAAAGTTTGTTATCCTACTCCCATCGTTATTATCAATGGTTGAAAATTCAATTTTGCAAATTAAAATTGTGCTATGAAAACAATTGATTCAACAACGATAATGAGGTAAGAAATGTATTATAATGATAATCTTGTCTATCTAATCGTAAACCTCCGTCACTTATATGGACAGCAATGATTATAAAAAAATCAATGGTTTTTGGAAACATTTAAAATGCATATTCCCTCAATCCAACAGGATGCTTTCTGATTCATATTTGTCATCATTTGTGTGACGCCATTTTAGGTCTAATGAAGTCTGCATCTTCTCACATTTAACATACACCTACAAAATAAACTTAGGTGGGCCTAATTTATTTTGTGTTGTTCTTTGATAGTGTTATCCGGCCACATGAATTAAAATAAGTATGCCTACTAGTTTTTGTTATTTTCAGTTATGTTTGCAATATATTTATTTTATTGTTAAAAGTTATTTTTAATTATCTTAGAACAAAACTAAATTAGGTGATAAAATTGTAATTGTATAGTGTACTAATTATATTATTGATAAAATACCAATTTTATTCATAAAATCAAATTTCAACCATTGATAAATTTCCCCCCATTTAATACCAGGACCCGCCAAATGATGTGTGGCAACATTGCAGTTCCCTTCCCGCTCGGCCAGCCAGGCTCATTCCTGTCAACAGCTCACTAATGTAAGTATTATACTTTTTTTAACCAACCTTTTACATTTTAATATGCTTTCATCAGGAGCAAAGGGAGAAAATAGCTAGTGCAACACATAATACTGTACAAAAACTGGTTTTACTCACAATCAAAGAAAATCGAACAATAAAAGTGTAATAAATAATAAAATTCATGAAAAACAAACAAACAAAAAATTTAACTCTACAACAGTACTGTTGCACATCTGACTAAACGACGTAGAGTTACTAGGCAATTATTTTTTACAAGCACCCACCGCTACCGGGATCCTGTTTTTTCTTACCTATCTAACCTAGGCCCTAGTGCTAAGTTAAACAAAACCCGGTATATCTCAGTGTTGTTTTTTGTCATCTTATGAATCCACCGGAATTTTAAGGTTGACGTTCACATGTATATTTTGCTTAATGCAAATAGGCCCTATACCTAAATCCCGTTACTCTACAGCGTAGGTCTATCATGAACCTGGTCATTGATACATAGCTCCTTGCTGATTGTATTAAATTAATCACAATTGAGATAACTGCAACTTATGAGTTGCATATTATAATGTGGTTGCAATCCTTAAATGACCACATGGAATTATAGTATGTTTTAGGTGCAGTATCTGGTTAATTCCTTAACCTAAGCAAACCCGGTTGACTCAATAAGAGTTGTTTAACTTATATTTACCAGTAACTTATAGGAAGAATAATAGAGCCTAATTTAGGCCTAATTCAATTTACTCCAGGACATCTCACTATAAATATATTGCTGCCAAGTAATCCAAGAAATTTTTTAATTTAAAATCATGAACTTACATAACCTTTGACTTATTCTGAACTGATAAGTTACACCAAACTTGACTAGCAATAGTTTATTATTTAGAAACTATACATACACACTGATATAGTTATTATAAAACACCGTTAGTGAAGAAATTATGATTGAGCAATTTATATTGTGTAGAATGTTATATGCCCAATAATTGTTACAAAGACATGAAAACGACAACACAACAGACAACTTAGCAAAACAATGTTTTCGTTTTCATGCCATGATGACATATGACCATGACAAGAAACAATCAGCTGACTGCTTGCAGCTTGCAGTGCAATAATATTGTTATTATAATCATTGACTATGGATACTATATAGTATCCATAGTCAATGATATAATATTAAATAAAATGCTGAGTGAAGACTGCTGACGCAATGATATTTATTTGTAATCTCTCGCCATGTACACTATATTATATATATATATATACATTTGAATCTCGGATTATATTTTTAAATATTGTATTTCATCGATGAATGTGTGACGAATACAATTGTGTGAAAACAACTTGACATGCATGTAAACATGTTCGACTGAGCTCGATCTTGACAAACACGTCCTCCTCAAAGATGACTATTGACAAATTCCCGTTGAGCTCTATTTTATAATTTGGAGTAATCACTAAAATCTCTTATTAAACATGCGTAAAAAGCGTGCAGCTATATTTTTCGCTTGTTATATTGGTCAAATTTATATATATGTTTCTGTTTTATATAATGGGACGCTGTCAAAATGCGTCATATTGGCTCAGTTTTACCTTTGTCTATAAAATTTATGGTTAAGTACACTAATCTTATGGCAAACCAATGGTTTTATGAAAAATATTTATATATGCGGGCCTTATGGATTTAAATTCCTTTAATATACAGGGTGTTTCAGAACTCCCTACCAATATTTTAGGGCATTGTTCCTGGGTTAAAAACACATCTAAATATCATATTTAAATTGTCCGGAAGTCTTAAGTTACTCACACAGCCGCCATTTTGTTTTTTACACATAATAATTTTTATTTCCGTAACCAAGGAGGTTATTTCTAATACTGGAGGTACCACTGATAGGTTAATGTCATAGATATATACTAATACATCTGGATCGATAACTGAAATGGTAGAATAGCGGTAAAAACGAGCCGGCTTCCCCCACTACTCACTAGCCAGTATTGCCGCCGCTGCACCGCCGGGGCCGCCGCGCCGCGCTGAATAACAGCTGATATGATTGTTGTCGGTGCGTCAGCTGCATTCTTGTTTGTTTAGATTATTTTAAATTTTCAATTATGATTATGATGATGAAAGGTGGTTCTTACTGTGCAGCTTTTGGTTGTATTAACACATTTATAAGGCTGAAATTTATCATTTCATAGGTAAGGAAGACTAAAAAATACAGTATTACTGTAGTTTACTCAATTTATTTATTTATTTAAATCACAGTACATAATTACTCACACAGGGTTGGCAACACTGACCACGAATACTGGCTAGTGGTGGGGGTAACGGCTCGTTTTCGCAACATGGAGTTACCGATCCAGGTGTATTAGTATATATCTATGGTTAATGTTGGCGAAAAAGCGAGCCGTTGATTTTGTTTGATTGGCAATCCTGAAGTACCGTTTTGTCGTTCTTTGAACGGTAGCTAAAAGATATTCAAATCAACGAAATGGTTCGAATCTTCTGGGAACAATGAACGAATGAATAGGTACGCTAACCGGCAACCGGTTAATGAATCAAGAGTCTTGAATAATAATGCCGTGTCTTTCTAATTTCCTTGAATGTAACCAATTTTGAATTTGATTAAAACTTAGTTTGGTATTTAACAGAATAAGGAATTTTGATTTTATTTGTAGTTGTCAATAGTAATTTCATAAATAGCCTAAGAAGAAATATTATCATAACTAATTACTTACTTAGGCCACGAATTTTAGGTTCTGAAATTTTAGTTTAACTTATTGGGACTTTTATGAAATATAACTTATATGATAATTAATTATAACTGACACCTAGTAGAATTGGATTCTAATGCTTTGTTCTTTTATATTAATTTGCTGTATTCTTTTATAGATAATGTTGTATCTCCAATTAATTTGAGCTGCATTCTGATATTACATTTTTAGGCCTAGGACTAGTGAATTTGTGACTGATAAAGAAAATGAAGTATGGTACCTATTAAAAAAAAAATTCATTTTCTTGTTTACCAATTTTAACGCGGTACGAAATCATCAAGTCAGTTAACTTATTTAAAAAAATAAAAATAAACATGTTTTCCATAACTTGAAACTCATTACCAAATTTCTAAATTAAATTTTTATATATATAATTTATTTTCTGTTTTTGTTTGTTTTCCCCTTTTAAAATGCATTTGCTTACCGATAATTGACCATTAAAACCGATTCACCAGGCAATTGATTCACAATTCATTTGACTCCCTTAGCTGACTCGTTCATTTCGGCAAACAGTTCAATTTGGTACTTCAGGATTGCCAACCAAACGAAATCAACGGCTCGCTATTTTAGCATTGTGTGTCACCTCCAGTATTAGAATATAACCAACGAGATTAAATAGATATAGAGTGCTCATCACGTGTTAATTTTGTGTCCCTTTTTGATTTGTGACATTTTACCCATAATTCCCGCCGTTTCCTTGGCAACCATCCCACACTTTACTCTCGTTTCCTTAGTTACTAGTTTTAGCTATTCTAATAGATGACTACAAGCTTAAAAAAATCACAGCTTATACTCTTAAAACATCTGATATTTTGTTGTTTTGTTGTTTGTTTTTAAAACCAATTTGATTTGATGGTCTGTGAACAGGCTACTGAGATTGGTTACCATAGAAACGTCAGATAGCTGTGGGTAATATGGCAAAAAACACGTGGGGAAAGTGTACACAAAGGACTGGTTACCAAGGAAACGGCGGGAATCGTGGGTAAAGTGGTGCCAGTCAAAAAGGGACACTTTTCCCTATCCGGTGAGCACTCTATATCTATTTAATCTCGTTGAATATAACCTCCTTGTCCGTAACGGATGGTTGTATTCATATCATATTTGGTATAAATCTTTATCATACCAATGTACATTCCCAAGAAAAAAAATAATTTTTTCCATTGTATATTTTCAAAATGGCGGCCATTTTAAATTTTCAAACTCAAATATCTCAAAATCGGTAAATTTTATAAAAATTTTACACGGTACAAAAAAGTTGCCAAATTAAATTACCTAACCAATGGCGCCAAGTTTGTAAGGATCTGACAACAAATAACGGAGTTATTGCGATTTTTCTTCATAAAAACGCGGATTTTGCATTGAATTTAATGCAAATAAGGCCATTTTAACAGCAAAATCAATGTTTTTATGAAGAAAAATCACAATAACTCCGTTATTTATTGTCAAATCCTTACAAACTTGGCATCATTGGTTAGGTAATTTAATTTGGCAACTGTTTTGTGTCGTGTAAAATTTTTTTAAAATTTACCGATTTTGAGATATTTGAGTTTGAAAATTTAAAATGGCCGCCATTTTGAAAATATATAATGGAAAAAATTAATTTTTTTCTTGGGAATGTACATTGGTATGATAAAGATTTATACCAAATATGATCTGAATACAACCATCCGTTACGGAAATAAAAATTATTATGTGTAAAAAACAAAATGGCGGTTGTGTGAGTAACTTAAGACTTCCGGACAATTTAAATATGATATTTAGATATGTTTTTAACCCAGGAACAATGCCATAAAATATTGGTAGGGAGTTATGAAACACCCTGTATAACATAATGGTAAAGCTGTGATGCTTTCGGACTCAATACTTAAAACAAAATTATTGTTTTTGAAAGCTCAAAAAAATTAAAATTTATTTAAGTTTGACCTAAGGTTGATATAGGAAAAGCATAAAACTGCTTCTGAAGGTCTGTTGTATATAGTTGATTTTTTTACCTAGAATAGGTCAAGACTAAGTGGACTATCTTTGACAATTAATTAACTTCTTTTACTTGTAGAATAATCATGTGTTTTTCTAATTGTCAAATGTTGCGGAGGTTCAACCAAAACAAACAAACCGTCAATGTATGGTTGTTTATATATATATATATATATATATATATATATATATATATATATATTTTATAAACAAAGATAATGCATGATTGACAGGACACACATGATTGTGCTACAAGTAAAAAAAATTCTGTGTCAAAGACAGTCCATTTAGTATTGACCGATTCTAGGTAAAAAGTTCAACTGTACATTTTTTGGATTCTCTATGTGAAGCGTCAAAAGGAAACAGAAGGGACGGTTTCTGATGAATGCTCCCTGTGTTATCAAATGCTAGCGGCTACACATGACAGGACGGGACACGGAAAGGACACGGACAGGACATTCGCCGTGTCTGATGGATCAGAAAAATCCGACGGTAGCTCTGTGTAGTGAGTGTGGTGGCCGGTGGGATGAGCAGTGTCGGACGGCTGCGCGCGCAACGTCCCGCCTCAGAAATGTCCTTTCCGCATCCCGATATGTGTGTATCCACCAAGGAGGTTATATTCTAATACTGGAGGTAACACACAATGCTAAAAAAGCGAGCCGCTGATTTTGTTTGGTTGGCAATCCTGAAGTACCAATTTGAACTGTTTGCCGAAATGAACGAGTCAGCTAAGGGAGTCAAATGAATTGTGAATCAATTGCCTGGTGAATCGGTTTTAATGGGCAATTATTGGTAAGCAAATATGCATAAAAAGGGGAAAACAAACAAAAACAGAAAATAAATTTTATACATAAAAATTTATTTTACAAATTCGGTAATCAGTTTCAAGTTATGGAAAAGATGTTTATTTGTATTTTTTAATAAGTTAACTGACGTGATGATTTCGTATCGCATTAAAATTGGTACAATAAGGTGAACAAGAAAATCATTTTTTTTCAAGAAAATCAAGTCCCAATAAACTAAAATTTCAGAACCTAAAATTCGTGGCCTAAATAAGTTATTAATTATGGTTATATTTCTTAGGCTATTTATGAAACCACTATTGACAACTACAAATCAATTCAAAATCCCTTATTCTGTTAAATACCAAACTAATCAAATTCAAAATTGGTTACATTCAAGGAAATTAGAACCACACACGTCATTATTATTCAAGACTCTTGATTCCTTAACCGGTTGCCGGTTAGCGTACCTATTCATTCGTTCATAGTTCCCAGAAGATTCGAAACATTTCGTTGATTGGAATATCTTTTAGCTACCGTTCAAAGAACGACAAAACGGTACTTCAGGATTGCCAACCAAACAAAATCACCGGCTCGCCTTTTCGCCAAAATTAACCTATCAGTGTCACCTCCAGTATTAGAATATAACCTCCCTGGTATCCACCCTATCAGCATTTTGTCCGTGTCCTTTCCGTTTCCTATCCGTGTCGTTTCCTGCTATGTTTAGCAGAACCTTTTTTAAACCGCTATTATAACCGGAGGCGACAACCACACGTTTGTCGTAGAAATTGGCACCATTGCTCTTATGGGATGTAGTTTACCTGTGGCACTACAGTCATCTTAATTTTGACTTTGCATTTTGACAGCAACTCCCACCAATAGCAAGTTAGCCAACATAACAACAATAGCAGCACGCTTAAGCAACGGTCCGACCAGGCTGTTTAGCAGCCGCTACTAACCAACTAATATAACCAGCGCCAAGATGACTGTAGTGCCACAAGGAACTACATCCCATAAGAGCAATGGTGCCAAGTTGCCACCGAGAAACAACGAGTAAAAATGGGTTAAATATCAACAGTTTGCCATTATTTAACTCTTGGTTACCTGCAAGTGTTACCAACGCTGCAGGAAAAAAAACAATTGCTCTCGTTTGCGTTGGAGATTATTTGTCTCAACTATTTCTAAAATAGGAAATTTCAAATTAAACTAGGGTAGAATTTATGGTTGTATATTTACCTTAATTGATAATTTTTAATTTCATAACCATCTAATGGAATTAAATTGTTTTTACCGGACAGATAAATATTTTTTGACTACCTATATAAAAAAAATAATTGGCCGTTTGACCCCCAGCTAACAGGCTGACTAAGTAGGCCATAAACGATTCTTATTTGTCCTATGACTGAAAAATCATCTGGAGAATTTTTTAGGTAATAGTACTGAAAAGTCAGCTGTTTACTAATTATATTATTATTAATTTATTAATGTTGAGGAGCAGAATTTAGAAATTCAAACCATCTATCTAGCCATGGCTCATAACTTTATGTTTTTAGTTTAGTTTTTAAATTTTTTGACGCAGGTGCTAAGCACCTCAGAGAATGTACTATATTTTTCTGAAGTTGGTGGCTGGCTATTAATGCCATACGATATATATATATATATATATATATATATATATATATATATATATATATATATATATATATACGCAAACTCGGGAAACTTCGCAACCAATGAGAGCAAGGGTGGCTTTTGTCCGAATGTTTGTTTTGTTTACCTCCCTCTAGTTCTTATCAGTTGATGAGAGTGAGTGGTTTGGGCAGAGTTGTTTGTCGATTGTGATCAACATGGATTTAGTACAAGAATCCAAAGAAATTTATTACCCTTTCCACAAACTTTATATGAGCAATATGTTAAAAGAAATGCTGTTCGGGAAGAATTAGCAGCACATCTGAACAGTACTGGAAACAAGGATTTATTTTGTTCTTCAGTTGTTTTAGTAATGGGGATATGCATACAATTAATTCCATTTAGAACCCTAGTCAAATATTGTAGGCTTACGCAAATTCTATGTGTTGACGGCGGTTGTTTATATAATTTATCGAAACACATAAGGTAACCTCTATATTGGGGTTTGGGATGTGTTCCTATGCTTCTTATTCTTCGGGATTCTTCAAGAATGACCATAAAAACTCCTCGTCAGTGTTGGAACTCGTTTACGAACAACACTCTTCCATGGTTGCAACACTGAGACTGAGACATTGGCGGAATCCACGCGCTTTTCTCAAAATGGACGCGACGTTCAGGGCGAATAATGCGAATACTGACGTTGATGTATAGCACCCCCTTTAGGCAACGGCCACACATGGCGACTTAGTCGCCGCGACACAAACGCCGCGACAAAGAAACAAATGTGATACATTGCATGTCGCGGGTCGCCTTGTGTGGCCGCCTTCATTTGATTCAATGTATCACACTTTTTCGGCGTTTGTGTCGCGGCGACTAAGTCGCCATGTGTGGCCGTAGCCTTAGTATGGCGTTTGAAGGCTAAATGCCAATTTAAAAGTTAGTAGCAGAAGAAGAGTAACATTTTAGAGTTCAAAATTTTAGTTTAGGTACATTTTCATATGAAGTTTTAATATACAATATTTTAATTAGCCGGATGGAGTGTGCCCATAATCCTAATGAACGGAGCTAGAGGATGATTAATTGTAGGGCTTAGTGATAAAGTGAAGTTAATAAGTGATCTAAGTTAAGTGAAGTTACAGTAATTAAGTGATCAAGAGATCAGTTTCCAATACCAATGAATGTTAATCTCACGATAGCGCAACACATATTACATTGACGGGCCTGGGTAATGATGTCATTTTTATAAATCATTGTTTATTAGCCCCTTAAATATGCTATATTAAATAAATAAAAACATAATTTAAAATATTTAGGTTTAACCATCAGTGAAGACCTCAGGTGGCAAAAACACTTTGGAAGATGGCTGTAACACTTTCAGATGTTTGTTACATGATACTACGGCTGTAAAACCTTAATTGATAAAAGAAATCCTTATACAAGTATATTTTGGATGTTTCAATTTCAAATATAGAAAAATCTACTGGGAAATCAATCCTTTAGCTCAACGTATATACTTTTACTGCAGAAGTAAATTACAGCAATTTGTAATGCACCCAGAAAACGTAGATTTCTCTAAATACACCAGAAAAAATCGCACAAAAACGCGACTCCCGTGAAGGGCAGGTAAGAATGCAAATGAGCAGCTAAAGCTTCCCTACCGGCTGCCAACAAACCTAATTTATTTGAAAATATATTGTTTCAAAGCAAAAGAGCTGCTGATTTTAACTATGTAAAAAGGCCTATTTATTTCTACCCCATAAAAATAATATTTTTTCATTTGAATATCAAACTGATAATAGTAAACGGAAATATTGACGTAGGTTTTTAATAGCGTTTAATTTAGGTACAAAAGTCACAACGTAAAATAGTAAAAATAAAATTAATTATTTTAATTAAGTTTATAGGCCATACAATTAATATTAAATTAAGTAAAAATTGTTATTTTTAAGTACAAAAAACAGCGAAAAATATAAAAAGGCAATTTTTTTAGTAAATTTATAACAGAATGTATTTATACTAACCAACATATTGAAAAATGTAAATAAGATTGAAAAAAATATGTATCAATGATGGAATTTCAACCCTCATCATCTCTTCACTGTCCTCAAGAGTTGATTAGGTACTCAAGCTAAAAAAAATAAAGGAATACTTGCGCAAGAGGCCTTAATTAGGCCTACTATTTGTGAAAGAATTCATAAATAAATGGCCATTCAACAAAATGTAACGACCAAAGGCACTAAAGTGCTTCCAGTGGCACACAGAGACAATCAAGTACACCTATCATCAAGTATGATTAATATATATATATATAATATATATATATATATTATATATTATATTTTGTAAAATTCAGTTCACTTATCAGGGCTATACTATTATAACAATACTATTATATTATACTGGTTTTATTCTATATTACTTATTATATATTATATATATATATTTATATTTATATTATTAATATATTTACTATTATTTATCTTCAAACTCAATTGTCCTCTCGTTTGACTGACTTCATAGCCTCAAAATAAAAATTAGTTGACCCGTCAACATAACGATATAACAGATAACCGAAACTGGGATGGGCATACCACTCATGTTGTATTGTATTGAATAAACGATATTACACTTATTTTAACAATTTATTTAATGCACCTATGTTAAATATATATGAATATGTATATATCTTTAACATTGTTTCTACATAAGCAGAAACCTTAAAAATCCACAAACTAAATCAGCACTATGAAATATATTATGCGATATAACTAGGAGCACTTATCGCAGAGGAATCTTCATTTAAACCATCGCCAAAATGATCTCGTAAGCGACTACTGTACATTTATGATTTGATGGTTATTATAGATACAACGGGTCTGCCGCCCTTGAACTGCGCGCCTGGACGCCTCAGGAAGCGGTGTACAATATGTACAACACTGTAGAAGTACAAGGTGACACACTACGCACAGAAGATGTAGCAAACAGTGGAAATTATTGGAACAAAATGTACCGTTGGGCACACTGGCACACTTGGAACACTTTTGGGACATCGAACAAATTCTCTATCCTATAATACCGTGAAATGTTTGAGTGATTCTCCATTTAAATATACGAAACAATTAGCATGTATGATAGGTATTTTATGGTAAAAAAATGGTCCTTTAACAAATAGTATACGTGTTGCTCGAAATCGAACAATTCATTTTACAAATGTTACTTTTATAGATAGTTTTTTTAAAACCTGATTCTTCACAAGAATATATATTTGAATTGTAAAGTTTTACAGCTCTAGATATATGAACGTTGAGATAGAACAAAGTGTTATTATTTCCGTCTCAATAATGGTATTGACAGACTTAATCATTAGCTTGTTTACTATAATGATGTTATTTTCCAACTTATCACTAATCCTAACTTTAGAGCACAAATTAGGGAAATCATAATTAAATGACACTTTGGTAGTCGCGTAGAACAAATTAGACAAAACAAAAATTTATTGAAGTTTATATATTTATTAACATCGAACGATTAAAATAAAACACATTAGTAGGTTAGCCTAGTTAAGGAAACGTTAAATATAAATAAACTAACTTACGAACAAAAATGACACAATAATTTAAATCTCTTCCTCATACTCATAATTATGGCGTAAACTGTTTAAACTGGAAGAAAAATTGTAATTTAAGTATTTTCTCATTGAAATGATACGGCGTTCATCCTATCTTTTGTAAAAGGAGCTTTCCATTGTTGTTTGTTGGTATATTTTTTATAGTCTGGATAAGACATGCATGTACAGGTAATTGAGTGTTTAGAGGTAAGTGAGTTTGCCGGGTTTGGGCGGTGGGTGTTGAGAATGACGTCATAGTAGGCCTACTGACGTACCGGTACCATAGTACATAGTACTACGCAATTACATAGTACATAGCACGTAGTAGTGTGTTTTGTGGTTAGTAGCAAGAGTGTATAGTATAAAACATACCATAACCGTACCAATTTGGTAAATCCTTATAATAGCTTCCGCATGGGATAACAACTACTGTAGATACCTTGATATCAAAACCAGCAAGTCTGCCATTTACAAAGTTATTTTTCTTCAGTGCCAAGGTCGACTTGAATAATTTATTTGCCGGAAATATAAGTTGTAATTACGAATGCAATGCAATCTAGCCACTCAAGTATGTTTTATTACATTTCTTATTTGCCTTTCCTCAATTAGCTTTTATTTTTAAATTAGTAACTCTAAAGGTTAATATATTAAAACTGTGTAGGCATACAATCTAAAAAAATCTCAGTCACTATAAGGAAAGTGGCCATTGTCGGTTCGTCGTTCTATAAAAAGGAATCAATGTGATGTGGAAACAGAGCGTTGCCATGTATTACATTGGCTGTAGCTGTCAAAACCAAACAGCCCCAGAATTCTTGGTATTATATGAATGTTTGTATGAATGTACAAAGTTTCCGATGTGATGAGTCAACATCCAGAATACTATTAATTTATTCTTTAATTAATTTGATACGAGTCGTCGCCCCTCGATACTCGACGGATACAGCTCATCCAGACACACCTACAGGAGCGCTCAGCGTTTGCTCTTCTACTGTATTTAGACAAATACGTCGTGTGTTTACAATCAGCTGATTGAAATATTGTAAAATAAATTCATTGAAAGTGGTTGGAAATTTCAATTTATGTAATATAAGGAAGTAAGATAACGTTAAAAGTAAATAATACCTCATAATATAAAAAAGTTTAGCTTTCATTTAGTACAAACTGCATTTAAATCGTTCCAGTGGAAGTTTCAGACAAACTGCCTATACTATTGATAAAGTTCACTTTTTTCGCTATGTTAATACTCTTTTCCTAATGTTAAATCCTCATAAGAAATGTTTATTTTTAATTTTTGACGAATTTAACGTAGATACTTTCGAAATACAAATAAAACCTTCTAAAAAAGGACCGTAAACGTTTGTTTTGGTGCAACCCGCATGTAAATCGGCCCAGACGAACTGTTCAAAGGTGATTTTACCTTACTGTTTTAATTACCGTACATAGATTACAGCCATTAGTTAAAAAAATCCTACGCAAATTGTTTTACCAAATTGGTTTTTACAAATTATCAAGGCTTGAATGTTAATTTATAAACAGGCAGGGCCGCCGAGAGGGGGGGCAGGGGGGCAGTTTGCCCCGGGCCTCAACAGACAGGGGGCCTCATCTTCAGGTGTTTTCCCCCTTTTTTCTATCTATGGTAGCAAAATTTAATCTCTGCATAGGCTATGTAGTAACACCATGTATTTTTGAAGACCTATAAAAACTTCAAACCGTAACAAAGTATAGCCTATGACCTTATACAGGCCTATCAGCCTGTATGAGTCTCCGTGGCTCTGTGTACCTAGGTGAACAGACGCTGCGGCGCGGCGCCGCGTCCGCCGTCTCGTGCTGTGCCGGTATTTGACAACTATACCATTGCAAAAATATTATATTTTGCAATCGATCCTTCACAGCTTCGACTAATATTGTCGTGTCTGCGTTTGTTGGTCCAAGTATATAAGATAGCAGAGATATATAAATAAATGTGTCTTTTAATAATGTCGTAAATGAATTTGCCATGTTGAAGGCAAGAAAAAAAAGTTCGCGAGTTGGTTAGTTTTTGTGAACGGTACTTAGTTTTGCATAAGAACCAACACTGAATTATCTAAAGGCTAAGGAGTGAAGTTGAGGGTTAGTCTTGAGTAAATAGGACCTTGCGTAATTATTTCAATTTTATAAGTACCTGAATAGGCCGAGCCCACTAATGTACATATGTTTTGTTACCTTACTACCTGTGTTAAAATTGCTGTGTATAATGTAAATTCATTGATCCAGAATAAATATACAGGGTGATTCAAAAAGAATGACCTGATTTCAGAAAACTATGGTTGTTTCAAAAATTTGTGCGCACAAACAAATTTTACATCAAAATACTCAGAGAAACATCAAATTTATGATGATGTACTACAATTGTTTTATGTGCCCTCCATTGGAGGCTCTGGCGACATTTAGACAATAGCCGAACTCATCCCAAACTGTCCACTAGATGTCTTCTGGGACTGTATCTACTGTATCTGATATCCTGGTTTTAAGCTCCCCGATGTCACGAGCTAAAGGAGGAACATTAACTCGTTCTTTTACGTATCCCCACAGGAAAAAGTCGCACGGTGTTATGTCAGGTGACCTTGGAGGCCAAAAATGCAAAGCTGTGTCTCGCGGTCCTGTGCGCCCTATCCAACGTCTGACCAAGGGCGGATCCAGAGGTTCGTTTTGGGGGGGGGGCGGTTCCCAGAGATTACCACCCCCCCAATCCCTTCCCAATAGAGCATAACAACAGTTTGGAAATAAGCAGAAGAGAATCGGTTGGCCGGCACTTAGCCAACACAAAAATAGCACTGCATCATAAATCGGAACACTAAAACGGACAATTAAACACACTTGCATTTCCGTAATCAACACTAAACAAACAAGTACACACAATTGCTCCAAAAACTACATCCCCGAATAAAAATATTGCACCGGTAGTGCATATAGGCACTACCATAACCATAGGGTTATCGGACCCTATGGACGTTGGACTTCATGATAACTGCAGCGCCAAGGACTATGCCTTTGAGCAAGCGGGGGGGATTCCTTTCTACTAGCTGCCGGAAAAAATGTATAGCCTACATTTGGAATAAGGAACAAATTATTAAGACAAACGTCATAGGTAGCTGATTTTTATGCATTTTTCAACTAAGTCAAATTATTAAATAGATTTAACCTTAAATATTGTCGACAATCTCTAACAGATTAATAAATTGAGAAAACGTCATGAATCTCCTAACCTATCAGTCGATAACCTGCGAAGCTACTTCATAGTTATCGCCTGCCAAGATGACTGTAATGCCAGGTGAGCTCCATCCCATAAGAGCAATGGTGTCAGTTTCTGCGACATCCGTGGATGTCGCCACGGAGTTTTTGTTGGTTAAAAAAGTGTATAAAAACGAAAATTTTACTCTTTGTTACCTGCAAGTGTTGCCAACGCTGCAGGAAACAACAATCGTTCTTGTTTGCGTTGGGGATTTTTTGTCTCAACTATTACTAAAATGAGGAATTTCAAACCAACCTAGGGTAGAATTTATGGTTGTATATTTACCTTGATTGCTAAATTGTTGATTTGGTCATTGCCTAATGGTTTGTTATTAACTAATAATCCGAATTTAAAATAGAGTAACATGGTATCGTTACGATAAATATCGTACCCGTGGCAAGACTGCTTCATTCTCTTTTTCAATCAGCTGTGTAAAGGTAAATATCAAGGCAATTATTTGCCTTAGTAAATATTATAACATAACTTGACTTCCGTTTTAGTTTTGATGCTTCATATCCGGAACACAAAAAATAGCTATTCAGCTGACCTTAGGAAGAAGTTATACTTTTTCCTCTACAGACCTTGATCGCCTGCCCTGTCGTCTATACTGCGTTTGCGTTTACTCCCACTCCGGCGTGGCGCCTGACAAGTGGCGACCCTGGCGGTCTCAGCTGGAGATAGTCCAACCAATTACAACTGTACGAAAGAAAACGAAAACCCAAACCAATCGCGGAAAACCTTAAACCACCCCTCTTGCCACCGATGCTATCCGACGGAGGCTTTCTGAAGTCTACGGCTCGGTGATGCCACGTAATACCACTCGTTCGTCATACTAATGGCGGAATACGATAGGTCTGAATAACTTGCCGTTCAAAATAAGTAAATAAATTTATTTGGGGGATAAAAGTACTGTGTCCATGATGTATTTTCTTGACGACTTTAATTTAAATTTTGTAACTTTTTGAATTCTTACCTGTTTGTTATTAATATTTTGCCCTAAACCAGACAATTTTTTTTAATTTTTTGGGGTTTGGGGGGGGGGCGACCGCCCCTACCGCCCCCCCCTTGGATCCGCCCCTGCGTCTGACTAAATGTGACCAAAGTTTATGACTGACGCCACACCCACAGTTAGCGCTTAATTAGACATCTAGTGGCGATTTTCTAAAACTCTAGACCACCCTTGTTGTAGATACTGCAGTTTAAGTGGTGGTAATGTGATACTATCAATAATATCAAAATTTAAAATCAGGTCATTCTTTTTGAATCACCCTGTATTGTAAAAAAAATAAGTTTAAAAAGCGTTTAGTAAACAAAAAATGTAATTGATTAATTTTAAAATAAAATGCATTTTTATAATTTCCCCTGTAGCCTACGCTTAGCAATTTCAAAATACTTAAGTTAGGCCTAAAACCACGTAGTAGCTCTCTAATAAGCACTCTCGAACCCAGCCAAAGTGCAAGTTTGATCAAATTATTTCATGTAGGTGTACTATAATTAAAATATAGTAGGTATCTATATATTAAAATAATACTAATAAAATATTTATAAACCACTTAAGAAAAGAAAGCAAATTGTGTGCATAGATACAAAATAAATATCCAAAGAAATAAAAATAAAAATAGTAGCCTATATTGCATCTGGTTTAGACACAGACGGCCACGGGCAGGGATGCACCGAGTGAGGGGGGCGGGGCCTCACACCGGAACTCTGCCCCGGGCCACAAAAATTCTCTCGGCGGCCCTGTAAACAGGTGCAGATAAAAAAGAGATCCATAATAACGCCTATAAGGAGTTGCTGCTCGTAGAGTGTATAAAGAAAGTATATTTGAACATCACAATCAATAGCATAATTGTTCTGAACATTGTTCTTTCTTCCATGTAATGACTATTAAGCCATTACAGATCGAAGTACACGGTGTTATAAATGGCACGTTACACCACCTGATCCATCAACACTTAATGCTGACCATTTATTTAAATTGGCTTTTCCAGAAAAAATAATGGGCTATCAACAACCCTGGATGACTGAGTACCTATTTTAACACTAAAGCATAGCGTATCCTTCTCTATTACCATTTTTCTGGAATACTGTAGTCAAATGAGCAAAAACAGAATCAAAATTTGTAAAGTTGTAAAAAAAACCTTTCTAGGCATAGTAAGATTTTTTTAGTTTAAGAGCATGCTTGTTCCTAAATATTCAATATGACGTCACATGGTCGTCTCATGATGGCCATGTGCCATGTGCCATGTGTAACATGTGCCAAGGTTGGTTTTCCTACTGTAACGTGTTAAAAGTTTAATTGGGGGTGTCCAGACTTTTGCCTAACCCTGTATACAAGCAACTAATTGCTTTTATCTTACGATTCTCATAAGGTTTTCCAAGAATAACTATAATTTAGTTGCTTCCATTTTATTTATTGTAAGCAAAGTAGACTCAGGGGCGTAACAGAGGGGCCCGCAGCTAAGGGGGCCCGCGGACGGGGCCCGTGTATAATTTTAAATGATTTTTAATTACTCATGTTATAGCAATTTTAAATTTGATATAGTGCCATTATATTTTCAAAATGCCTGGAATATAACTTTTATAAAATCTCAAAATACTTTTTCAGTTAGGTTTTCGGCAGTCTGTTGATTTGTCGCGCTGTATTGCGGCAATTTAATTTTCTAATCCTTTTCAAAATTAAAGTTAATGAAAAACTATCTTTGGAGCACAATGTACTGAGAAAATCTTAGTTGCTTAAGTAAGTAGTAAGTAATAGAGAACGAGACAGTTATACGTTTCAGAGGTACGGTAATCAAATAATTTGCTGCCCAAAACTCCGTAAGTGATGAGAAGATCCAATGAAGACAAACAAATACTTTTGAGGAATAGCGATAAAACATTTGTCACTAAAATGAACAAAACTATATAAGGGTGATTCTCTGAAGAGTGGGATTTTTCGTGTCCCAAGGAATAAAATCTTTTACTAATTAATTAAGATTAAATCAGACAGTGTATTCGACTTAAATAAATGTAAAATAAATCCATAGTTGATCCCCTATTAATGAATATTTTACCATTTATCGGCAAAAAATTACCAAAACCAGTGTTTGTCATTCCTCTGGTATTGTCATACCTTGAAAAGTAACAATGTTTTCTAAATTTATTACCTTTTGAGTAATTAAAAATACTATAAAATAATATAGTTTGTTTGTAAGTTGTATGTAAAATATCAAATTCGATTTGGCCAGATTTGACACTCTATTTAACAAATTTTTAAACAATGTACTTTTGTCCCTGGTTTTTACTCATCATTCCTCTGGCAAACTGTTACTGCCAGGTATGAAAGGAGGGAAATTAATTTGACAAAGGGTATAACAGGGATATTTTGTCTAAATATTTGGCAACACTATTTCCTTAAAAGCACATGTTCAGTAGCTTTCTGAAGTTAGTGAGAGTTGGATGTGACATCTTACCTGCTGCTGTCACACTGGCTGTCATCATTCCTCTGGTACATTTTATATTTTTATTCATAAAGTAATTCTTATGAGAAGCTACAAATTTTAATTTAATAGACATAATTTATGTTAGGCATAAATATTCAACAACATAAATGTATTTTTATAGTGTAAAAACTTAACCTAAAGTTGCAAACATCATTCCTCTGGCATCATTCCTCTGGAAAAGTATCTACCAGAGGATTGATGTTAAGACCAGAGGAATGACGTTACATTTTTACTTTAGTTTGCCTTATAAAATAACTGCTCTCATAAATAATAATATTCATAAACGTATGTTTATTAGTACTTATTTACAAATTTTACTTGAATTTCTATATATTTTTATAGTAATAGCCATTTTACAGAAACCAGAGGACTGACGTCTTATGAACAGAGGAATGACATTTTTCAATCAACTCTGTGATGAAACTAAGAATAATTAATTATTGAAATAAAATAGTAAGACTGATGAAAGACTTGATGTCAAGTAAAGACTGACTAAAAAGTTATTTTTATTTATGGGATCTTTAGACTTGTTTCTTTCTGTATGAGTATTTTTTAATACAGTATTACTTTTTGTAGTTTCATTTATATATTTTTATTGTATTAAATGTTTAATTTCATTATAAAACTGGCTTTTTTGTCCTTGATTTACATCCTTGTGATAATGCTGACTATTTTTTGTAAAATTTTCATTCCTCTGGCAATCTGTCATTCCTCTGGCATAATAATACTATATTTTTATGTATGAAAAGTTATAAAGTAATACATTATTAATAATAATAAGATAAATAAATAATAATTTTGTCAATTTTAAGCTGCAAATATTTAATGTAAATGTGGTATTGTTAATCTGACTAGTTGTATCATTCCTCTGGTAATCATTTTTTTCCTTCTTTTAAAATAACTAATTGATGAATTAATATTTTATGTGTTCCTTCTGGGAAAGTAACACTTAAGTAAAGATCAACTGGAAACCACAGTGAAAATCCTTTAAATAAAAAAAATTTATTTTGCCAATTATAGGGATGAAATAGCCCACTGTTTAGAGAATCTCCCATAAATTAATTTTAAACTTGGGGGTTTTATTTTTTATACGAAAAACGCTTTAAATGCCGATAACAATGATGTCATTAATTACTTTAAAAGTTGAATTTGTTTTTTCCTTGTACCAAAGAGCCTAAACACATAAACACGTGTTATTCGTTGTGCTTAGAGTTAAGAATCCTTGGTGTTAGCTAAACAAGAGGCCTACTATACTATAATACGAGGAATATCTGTGGTGATGTATTTCCCATTGATCTCTAAATGTAGCAGGTAGGTTTTGTAAACTTTTCATTTGGGAGTTTTTCGGTCCAGGCGCAATTTTAAGTTTAGAAATAGCCTAAACCCCAGAAAAAATCTATTTTTAACTATGTTTAATAATTGTAATTTTTATAACATTGGTCATATGGGACACAATCAAGTCAAAGAAATATGAAAGTTAAATAAAAATAAAATAATGGTACTTTTAATCATGGGTTTTGGAACAGCTGTCACCTGTGAAAAGTGTAGTTGACGTAAACCGCAAAGCCTAATTACCGTGATACTGTTACAAAAGTGAATTTAAAACCAACAAGCAAGTCTCGGTTAACCCCTTACTGTATGATAAATAAAACAAAAATAAGATACATTGAATTTTATTACTTTCGTTTTTGATAACATTTCCAAGAGGGTAAAATTAAAGAACAAACAATCATATATTCTCAATTTCTTTAAAAGGGTAGACTGTAGACCTAATTGCAATCTGAATAATAGTAGGCTGTCCAAATATAGTAGTTTACTTTCGGCTGCAATGTTCCAATTACTGTACATGCATTAATGCTTTATCTTTGTTTAAATAAATCTTTTTTGTAAAAGATAAGTAATCAAAAGAACTCTACCACCATTAAAACCATTAACCATTAAACATTAAGTGTTAACCATTGGTTGACACTGATTTACTGGTGGGAAACAGTGATAACCGGTGACTATCGGAGGGGGCCCAAAAATAAGTTTGCAGGGGGGCCCGTAAAAATTTGTTACGCCACTGAGTAGACTATTAAAAAAAGAATGCATTTTATAATATTTAAATCGACAGACAAAAGGCAAGACAAAAGAAGCATCGGAAGAACAGACTGGTGTTCTGGAATAGGCCTAAATTGAATTCCCTCAAACCGTCCGATACGTCCGTTGTAAATGCAGTTCGAATCGGTTTACTGACATTGCCCGAATGACCTGCAGTTAAGTTTGACATTTCTATATGGTGTGTTCTTCATTAGGAATCATTAAATATATTATCACAGAAAATATAAAACCTCACTTTTCATGATTTAAGAATCTGTAATCAAACCAAACTATTTAGCCATTTCTTAAGCTTAAGAAACGTGTAGAATTCTCAAACCATCTGCATTCCTAATACTAGAATAGAACGAAACCATTTAGAAGGTTATAATTTCGGAAACTACCGAGGAAAAGAAGTATCATAACTGCATAGTTTATGAAAATGTCGTAACTAAAAAACTAAACAGAATAGACTAGGACACGAGAGGAGGACTCACTTGTCAGTTCTCTCGTGAATTATTGAAAAATCAGACATTCCGTCCGGCTACTACGCAAACAGTTTAAATAAAAAATAATGTTCTGTATACAATTTGAGTGAGTTTATCTTTATACCTGTGAATCTCATTCAAACGTATAAATGTAGCTTATTTTACGATAATCAGCACATAATTAATAAACTGCAAAGGTTGTTGCATGATTTAAAAAATCATAGGGGGATTCAAATTGATCAAATTGATAGGGGGATTCTAAAAAGCTGGGTAAAACTATGTTCATGAACAATTTTTGTTTATGATTAAAGTAAGTTAGGCTAATGTTAGCAAAAGTTTTATACGCAGTTCGATGCGTGATATTTAAGTATGTTGTTAACGATAACAATCAACGCAACAATGACCCCCCCCCCCCCCAAAAAAAAACGACAACCAAACAAAACTCACCTCATTAATGACTTAAGAAGGTCGTCGCACTTGACACACAAAAAACAAATTAGCCTAACAAAGCTATTAGTGGTCAGACACAGCTAGCTACCTGCGTTGCCACACACTGACTGACTAGACTACCAAGCACAAAACAGCTGACTCATAGTGATGGCCGATTATTACAGTGGCTCCTAATCATTCTGTGGCATCACTCGACGCGCTCGCTCACAGAAAACAAAGCGTTATACTGTACTTCTAGACAATTAATTAATCCCACGCCTCTCATAAAAATCTTATAAAATCACCATGGCATTCCTAAGGCTCGATAAAATAAAGTATACCAAGACTGGAATAGGCGTAATCAACGTAAATTGGTCCAGAATGCAGTTTTTGTTCACTCGTACATTTTCCTTCTATTCAAGGGCAACCAGTTAATTTATTTCAAGGTCGATCGTATAAATAACATAACTAACCGGCTATATTTACCAACAACTAAATTCATCATTGTGCTTATTTTGCACAGTACCCGTGTATAGTCACAAAAGCCAAAATTAGTATATTTAAATGCAACGCCAGTCATAAAACTATGTACAGTATCCGGCAGTTCATGAGATTAAAACAAAATTGAATTGTTTCACAGACTTTCACCATTCTGAATGTTTTTATGTCAAACATACCTTGGAGTACGTTAAAAAAATTATCCTGATGTGATAATTTACTATCTACTGAAACTTCAGTCCAATAATCAACATTACACAGTTGGATGCATAAGACGGTTTTTTTTGGCCCGGTCAACATAAATTTGAAGTCTTTGTGTAATGCATTTATGCATTTCTCTAAGTAACGCACCAAATGGATCCCGAGCGGAAAGTGGCAGGCAATCACACATAGTATAAAATACTAAAAACTATAGTTCAACAAAATATTTAATATGTATTAATTTGTAGTTTTATGTAATAGCTTTTGACATTTTCGACCTTTTCAGGTCGACTTTGTCGAATACATATGATGGTGGAATCTTAAGAGGGCGTTGGAGTCAATCCAAATTCTACCTTTCTCCCATAAGAGCAATGTTAAACGGGATGTCAAATAACTCTTTTATTTATATTCAGAAAATAATGATTTATAGCTCTAAATAAAGGGTTCATCAAGGTGGATTTTGTTTGCGAGAAGAAATTTTTATAAAAATTAGCGTTTTTTACTAATTTGAAATAACAAAGCAAGTTTTTTACTACTTTTAAAACATTTTCTACAGAATTTTATAAATTATTTACAAAGAATCGATCTCGCAAAAGGAACGGGGTATTTAATTGTGATTCAAACGCTATTTATTCTGAACCAATCGGACAAAAAATAAAGAAATTATATGACAAATGCCGGGGACAAGTTTAGCATTGCTCTTATGGGAAATAAATCCAACATGGCGGCACTCCAACGCCCTCTTAATGGTGCAGACTTGGTGAAGTCTAAACTAAAGTCTAAGACCGTTAAACAGTTTATGATAATTAATCTAGGTTTAGTAGCCAATTTGGCTCCGCCGAAAAACGTTCTATGCGACAAAAACCTACTTTTGAGAAAAAGCAGAAAGAAAATTGATTTCTAAAATTCTACGTAATATTTAGGTTGGAATTATTTTTTGCCAATAATTTTTTAAAACTACATATATAACCTCGTATAGTAGTATTAAACAACACTTTTACTCACCACAATCAGATTGTTAACTATTTTTATGAATTTTTAGGGGGTAAAACGTTCCAATAGCCTGTCATTTGAAACGTTTTTTCCCGGACTTAGCCTCTGCCGCTAAAAATCATCATGGAATGTAGGAGTACCAAAATGAATTCAATGATGAATCGAATATATAAAACACTTTTATTAGAATAATATTATAAAAAGATAACATTAAAGTCTTGAACAAAACGTTAATCCTTCTTAAAACGTTTTCTTAACGTACTATATTATTGTTCAACATGTTATATAAGAACAAAAATAGTTAAGTCCTAAAAATATTTTTGTTAGAGAAAACATTTATTTTTAAAATATTGTAGAAAACAGTATTATAAAAAGATGACAATTTTAAACTTATACATAAATATAAGAGTAGGAATCAACAGGTATCAGGCCTTAGCACTTAGAACGTTATTCCACTTACCGCTGCAGTGGCAGTTTTCCTGTGGTACAGGCTTCTTAGTTTTAGATATATATGTCAATACGGCGTTTATCCTTTCTTTTCTATTCTAATGTTTCCATTTCCCGACATTTAACATCCTTTTTTCCCAAAATTAAGACGATTTATGTCACCGGGTGACCGCGGCACAGCCGGCGGAGGATCCATATCGCGGCTGATAGAACCTCATTCGCCAACAACCCCGCGAACTCCCGAAATTGGCGCCGGAATGGACAGCTAAAATCAGGGGTGCCAATATAAATATTTCCAACGCAAAATATCCCACGATGTTGAGGAGGTCTGTTAGAACCTTTTTCACTAAAAAATCTCGAAATTTGTATTTTTGTCGCATAGAACGTTTTTCGGCGGAGCCATTCAATTGGCGTAAATGGTGACTATTTTATTCATTCATGAGATCTATTTTTTCTATAGCACAAATTTGTTTGAAAAAAAAAAACTACTTCGTAACCACCAGGTAATGAATTATTTAGGAACGCTGTTCCTAAAATGTTTTTAATTCAATGTTATGTGACCACTTCTAAATTAGTCTACTTGTAGTACAACAATTAAACCAATGTTTTGTAGGTTTACACCATTATTGTACAGTCATTGAGCTTTTTGCATTATAGAGATACGGCGAAAATAAACTACTGTCTGCTGACAAATGGTAAACCCACACGTAGCTTCGTAATAACGCGTAAATTGGTTATATTATTTTTAACTAAAATATAATGTTTGTCGCGGACGATATCTAGGTGTTAAAGTTGCGTCGCAGCGCTGTGTTGCTGAAGCGCATTCCTGATCGACATGTCACTGTAGTCATCACACCAGAACCATCATGGCGTGGATCGCAACTCTGCTCTATTTTGCAACTTGCTGAGCGAGGTTGACTAGTTTTTCAAGACTCATCAGGTTACAAACTCCCAAGACAATCAACACTCTTCACTTTTTCTCCCATTCACATGTCATAAATTGCAATCTGCAAGTCCTCAGCATGTTTATTGCAGGTTGTTTAAGACTGAGTTAAGTTTAATCTTAATCGCCACAAACTAGAGGTTATAAATTAGGGCTTGTTTTAAGAAAAAAATGTAAAGACAAGCTCATAATTTTGAAGAGGATTTCTTATATAACTATTCGAGAAGTGCGGTAAGTTGATTGAAAAGTATAAGAAAGATAGTAACTTTAAAAGGGGGCAATGCTTCTCGTACCGCGGTCACTTGTGCCGGCCGGGGAGAGGGTTGTAAATCCGCCAAGAGTACAGGCAGGTAAAAAAGTGACAGGGTAGACCTGAGCTGCGGGTGACAATTACAAAAATCGTCCTCGTATCTCTAGAACCTGGCTTTGGCAAACCAGTGCATTTCTGCAGTTATGTGCGCCACCGTTTTCACCGTCCTGAACCTTAGCAAACCAAGCCTGATTGCTAAGTATATTATTATTCATTTATTAATTTTGAGATGCAGAATTTTGAAATTCAAAAGCCACAAAAACCAAAACCAACAAAAAACTAAAAGGCTTCCGCCAATGAGTTAGCAAGGATAAACAAACCCTTCCCACCACTATTTCTGGCCACTCGCACGAAGGATCAGGTTTTAAAAACGGGCTATGAAAAGGTACATTTTATTCATGTTTCGCACCGTCTGCAAAGCGCTCCACTCACCATGACTGAGGCTGTATCCGTCGAGTATCAACAGGAACAGGCAACGACTCGTATAATAAAAATTAAAAAGCGCCATGCTTAAAAAGGTCTTTTACAAGCTAGAATTCGCTCTGTCACACACCTCGACGATCGGCGGTCGAACGGGCGGAGATGGCAGAAAAATAAAATTTTCATTGTGGGAATTCTATCACATCTCGGATACCCAAACATCTGTGGGTATCCGACAGTTCCCCGTATTTATCGCGGCCGCTCTTCCCCAAAATTCCTGAGTTACTACAAGCGCCCCGCCCCTTTAAAAGTAAAATGTTCTTTTCAGTGTTACAGCGCCGTCTTACAGTTACCTCTGTCACAAATCCGTAGCTCATCAGTTTGTTGGAGTCGTTAGCATATGAACCGAGCTACTTCCAAGCTAATTCTCGGCTTCGCCAAGCTTTCCCTTGCCTCTAAAAACTTCTGGATTTAAAATTTAATTTCACTCTAATGATGATACGACAATTGCATAATTTTATAATCTTCCAATATTTTATCTTATTTTTACGATATCCTCCGTGATATTTATTTTTTTTGTCAACAAAGATTTATTTTTAATGTGTAAAAATGTATGTATTGTGTAGGCCTACATTACCATTTTGAGCACATAGCAAAGTTCTATTACAAACAAAATACGCCACCAAATTGATAAATATCTCCTGTTTAACTTGATTCTCTCAAATTGCACATAGATAGGCAAACATTATCAAAAGAAATTGATTTAATCGCTCTCGTCTGGTTCAAGGAAATCGAGTTCCGCAGCAGAGTTGAGCTCCTCGACCTCGCCAGCCCATCAGTGATTTTTGAAACTGAGATTAAATTTAATTTATACCACATTTTGGGTTTAAACTTTCAACTATGTATACATCTATTCACACGTTCAATGATAGTGATGGTGAATTTTTATAATTTACACACTACATTTGTTATTTCACTTACCGTGAAATAACAAATGTAGTGTATTTTCACTATTAACTAATAGTAAAAATACACTACATTTTCACTATTAGTTAATAGAATCAACTTATTAATATAAAAAGGATATAATAAAAAGAATTTTTTTATTCTTTCTGAGTGACTGTGAATTTTGTATTTCCTAAATATGTATTGTGATTATGAAATGTCAGCATCTATAACTATGTCTACTTACCTTAAACAGTAATAAATTTACTTCTCAAGGGGTTCATACACTCATCACGATATACTTTCATCTTCCACAATAGAACTTAAAAAATAATGTGTAGTCGAAAGACTAAAAATTATTTCCCCACATGGGAAATATTCCCTTCCTACCGTCCTGGATTTTCCTATTTTCCCCCTAATCAGTTTTTATTTTAATTTATCTCTTCTTTAAGTTTAGAGTAGATGATATTGTGATGTCATTTCTCCTGCTTGCTATGTTGCAAGCGCTTCTTTTACACCTTAAAAGTCAAAATTTGTTTGCGGAAAATTAAAACAATGGCATAAAGTAAAAACAAATACATATACATCAAATTTCTGTAATAATGTTGTAATGGCTGACACAGCCTGCAAATCTCAGAACGTTTTATGTAGCCTATAATAACCAATGGTGGACGCACGTCAGCCAAGTAAGGCAGCAGACGTTTATGCGGGTACAAACAACGGATTTAAAGTAATTTTAAACAAAAAATGATGTTTATGTATTCCACAAAAACAAATAAACTGGCCGTTCAAATAATTTTTTAATTGTTGACTCATTTCTAAATCTGTAGGCATAGGCCAATATTTCACCAAAGTTTAACTGAAGGAATATAAGGAAGGAATATTGGAAAGGAATGGAATATAAAGGAAAGGAAAGGATATGCCTATATGCAATTTAATTTTGCTTGTCTATTCATACTGTTACTAGTAAACGTGTTGCTCGAAATCGAGCAATTTATTTGAATACAATACAAATGTTACTTTTATCTCTAAATCGTTGACGTCCGACCAATCAAATATTATGAATATCTGCAATCACCAAAGTACATGTATTTACAGCTGATTATTAACAGATGTTTAAAATACTTTATTCAATCCCAATGATATTTAAATGGGAAATTTTGAGATTTCAACGCTTTTATTTTCGGTCAGATTCTCATCAGTTTTTGGCGGAAACAACTGCAGACCAAGCCCTATTAAACGACACCAAAAACTTGAAAATCAGTTGAAAATTGTAGGAGTTCTCAAGACAAAAAACCCTTAGCGTATTAAATAAGTAAAGATTTCATGAAAATGGTTGTACCGTTGAAATAAATAAATAAGTTGTAAAAACTTATTTCTGCTATCAGTAAGTTTTTACTGCCCATAAATAAATATATGATTTGATTTCCCCTCCATGTTTCTTGAACGCATAATTTGTTCTAGTGTGTCTTCTATAACTCTTCTCTAAATCCTCAAAAATATCAACTCACGTAGTCTGTATAAATTTTAGAAAATAATAACTTTTGAAAATAGTTGAATAAGTTACGTACCTAACATGTTAACACAACGTTGATTTTTCACACGAATAGCCTGCCCTTCATTGCTACTCACAAACACTGACTTGATTGTAATTTTACCATACCTAAAATACAGGCAGTCTCCTGTCACGACAAATTTAGTTTAGATAACAACGTCGATCGGTAAATATCTCCTAACGGAAATTCGAAACTTGATATATTTAATGTCTCTTTTAAAACTAAAAAAGCGGCTGTAAATCTAAATACAAAAATATGTTACAATGTTTTAAAAGGTTTTTGAATCAAAAATGCAGTTTTTGTGCTCGTCATTTAATATTTTTTAATTCCCTGTTCTATTTGCTCTTTGTCAAACGAACCATCGGAATTCCAATGATTTTCGAAGTTTCAATGAGAGGTGACAATGCGGCCAACCCTAATTATTAGCATTGCTTATGGATAACGAACACGACCTTTCATTCAAGTTACAATAAAACGTTACCCCTAAGAGGGGTGATTACGCCAACAACAAAAATATTATGTATTCCTCAAGAAAAACCTTTTCTTTCTGTAAAATAATGGGAAGCGTTATAGTTTGCTGCAACAAAACTTTTTAATATAGAAAATTAAAACCACTAAAAGACGAGCTGGTGCCGGAAACTATTTGACACGAGCTGTAAGCAGACCCTTTGTGCCTTTGTTTGGCTAAGAGCATACAAGTTTTTACCTTCCGTTGTTAACATTTCATTGCTTTTCTTAGATAGTTTTCTTTCCGCTTATTTCCAATTGTATTCCTCTTGCTTCCTGAATGCCGTAATCCCCGCCAACGGTTTGTTGTTGGTGGACGGTTGTTTTCTGGTTCTCCGGGTGGCGATGGCGAGATGTCGGCCAAACCAGTAGTACAGGCCGCGTGGCCCCGCCTAGGCGACAAGGTCCTCCCGCGACGTTCCCGAGTAATAGGCCGTTTTTCTTGACTCCAATAATCAGCTGATTTCAAGGTCGACAGTTTACTCATTTCAGTCAGCTGCGAGACCGGTCTGAATACAGAGCATAGCCGATATCACTCGGCAAGGCCGAGCCGTCCGATTGGTACAGGCTCTCCGTTATGGAGTGGAGACGGAGCGACTAACGACTGACGTGGACATTGTGCGAGACGTTGAGCTTCAGCTGTGATGCGTAGACTACGGTACAAACGGTTATGGATATACTGTACAATGTGTTCATAAAATAACTCCGGGGTTAAAAAAAATGCATATTTGACATTCGTGTGTAATCGTGCTGGCCAGGAATAGGTTGAAACTATTAATTCAGAGACATTTTTAATAAAGTCTCTTTATTCATTGGTACCATTAGGATGTTTGCCATTATCGGGGCTCAAATTGAACTTTATAAATATTTTTTCAACTTGAAAATAATAAATAACCCTACATAAGTTTTTGACTTAGTTGAAATATTTTGCCTAAAAACCCCGGAGTTCTTTAATAAACAGTAGTAGTATACAGTCAAGATTTTTTTAACGGAATATATTGTAATTTTAACCATTTAGTTTCATGTAAATGTTACGGTAATGTTGATTTATTATATCACCCTAAATGTGTACAGAGGTTATGCCCGTTATACCTTATGGGCTAGCATGGGCGATGTGCGGCGATGCAACATATCAATTTCATTCCCAATTCCATCATATGGTTGCACCCCGGATGAGGTTCCCACTCGGTACGCCGAGTTCCGTTAATTATAGTATCCTAAAATCAACGTGTGGAATCTAATGGAAATGAACCCATCAGAGGACTCGTTGTTATTTCACATTTCCGGCACAAACGCGCGTCAACCAACCTTCCTCATGCTACATACTACAAAGAATAGATTCTGTGATGATTTTAGATTTTAGGCAGGCCTAAATATTAGAAAATTTTTTGTGAAATTAAGATAAATTCTATAGAGATTAAAATATGATTTCATTATGTGGGCTAATTAAACTGTGGAATTTGTTGCGATTTGTAAGTTTTTGATGAAATTCGTAAGTTTTAAATATATCAGGTTAAAGTATTCAGTAGAAATTAAATCTGAATTAGACCAAGACAGACAAAAATAATATCTTTATCGTCTTCAATGGTAGGATGTTGCATCATTAAAACAGAATACAGAATTTAAAAAATATAAAGCATACATAAAAGAAAACATAAATCGTAAATTATACATAAAAGGTCTAAAAGTTAGTCGACTAGAAGTCGACGAAGAGACGAGAAGTCATTAAAGGAGCATGAATCGTGCAAGGTGTACTGATCAAACCTAACCAGTTGTCCGGAGGACGCTGAGTTCAAGGAGTAAACAAATCTGGTCCTCTCAACCTTGCCGGTCGCTGGAGAGGAAATACACTTGTTGTGCGAACAGTTTGGAGAAGGTCCAAGGCGAGGATGGTCGCTGGAAGGTCGGCGGACGGGACGGCAAGGTCGCGCCGGCCACCCGGGCACCTATCTTTGTGGCTGTGCTATTGTTTTGGGCATTCCTCTCCTATCGACCCTTCTGAGGTCCTAAATTAGCCGAAGATCAACTTGCCGTTTGTGAAGGACACCCAGTAGGTCTACAGCACCGCCCTGTAAAGTGACAGCGGCGCATCTGTTCCAATCTTGATTTAAAAAACATTTTCGCGATGTATAGCCGCGTCCGCACTGGCCGAACATGTTCGCCGAACAAAGTTCTTCCGAACATTTGTTTGTTCGTTGCTAACCTTTTAGAATGTAAATCATATGGCCGGTTAATTGTTCGTTAAGAATGTTTGTTGATTTTTGTGTTCGCCGAACAAGTTCGCCACGAATGTTCGCCCAGTGCGGACGCGGCTTATCAGTGCTAGGAAAATTTGGAATAAACAGCATTCGAAGTGATGCGTATGAAAAAACACGACCTTCAACTTTTCTAGAAATAAGTTTTAACGTCCACACATTCACAAAAACTATCCTGGTGACCTTTTACTTTCTCCCCCTATACCATAGTATATGGAGAATGTATTGTTTTCGTCAAAATTTTCGAATTTGAGTTGTTGGTGGATTTATCCATTTTGGTTCCCCCTGAGTCAAAAAAAGTGGTTTTCGGAGTGATGTCTGTGTGTGTGTGTGTGTGTGTGTGTGTGTGTGTGTGTGTGTGTGTGTATGTGTGTGTGTGTGTGTATGTGTGTGTGTGTGTGTGTGTGTCTGGATGTATACAGAGCTAGAGAATGCACCAATGGTCCGATTTTGGTGAAATTTGGTATGAAGGTTCAAACTCACGATAATTCCAGGTGTTTTTTCATTTTTTTTTTTGAATTTTTTATTTTTAAGGGTATTTTACCCCCAAAAACCCTAAAAAATCGTGAAAAATCAAAATTTCTCAAAAACGGCTCTAACGATTTTGATTAAAATTTGGGGTTTACTAAGCTTAAAATGGTGAATAAAATGACACCACCCGCATCTCCGATAAAATGCGCGTTCAAAAGTTATACAATAAAAAGTGTTTAAAAATCGATTTTTTGGATTTTCAAAATAGCTGTTATCTTGAAATAAATTTTGCTTATCATTATTAAATGAAGCTAAAAAAACTAAATAATCCAGTATTTTAAATTGTTGCTCTTGTTAAGTGGTTGCGGAGAAAAATCAATTTTTTTCATTTAGCGGTAAACGCAGTACGTTGTTAAAAGTCACAGACGCACGTAGGGTCAAACTCGCTCTGCTCAGCTGTTAGCTATCCAACTGAGCCATCAAGACATTAATGTTTGAAGCTTTTACCTCCTATTTTATAGTTGGGAGAAAGTATGTGTCAGTTATCTGATACCGTTTATTTACTTAGGAGTACTTTACTTTGCTTGCTTATACGAGTTCCATATAACTGTGACGAATGTTTTACCAGATGTTACCGAAACGTATTGCCGTTCAACCACTTAAGTAACAGAAGCCACTTTTGTTTTTCTCATTATAAGAGTTTGTAGAACAAACATGTTTACCAAACAGGTACCAATCCTTACCTTTATAAAAATACTTCCAAGATTAAGTTATTATTGTTCAAAATGTTCATTTTATTAGTAGTTTAATAATACATGGGTTTTGTGGTAAATCGACAAATGAAAATATTTGAATCTGATCTGAGACATGTAAGTGATCTGAGTCGTGAGATGGATCTTGGGTATGATCTAAGTCATGATTTTTTTTTTTTTTTGCATTTCATCATTAGTCTAGTCTGGTGAATGAGAAATGAAAATATTTGAATCTGATCTGATTCGTGAGTTGAATCTTGGATGTGATCTGAGTCGATATCTGAGTCATGAAATTTGTCTGGTACATTTTTTGCATTTTAGTCTGGTGATTGAATGAGGGGGGTTTGGATGAGAGACTTATTCTGATTTATTGAGTATACTTTATTGTTTATCACTCTTTTGTATGTACCGTATAGTTTTAGATTATTGTAATTGGTGAAATTGAATGATTGTGGTAGGTTTTTCAATGTTATATCGTTTTTGGTTCTGTATCCGTATGTTTTACATCTCACTGTTAGGAAATCCAATATGGGATTGTTTGGACTTGTATCTTTGAATGAACCCAGGTTTGTTGTATGGATAAAGTCCACTTGTTTTGTGAAGGAATCGTCTGGTGAAAATATGTGTAATGCGAATGAATCGTTGTCTGTGTATATCAAATCGAAAGGAGGAAAGTGTTTCTTCAATTTATCGTAATACATTTGGTACATGTACCGTTTACTCAGATCTAGGATTGAGAATCCTAAATATACGGGTTTGTTACAGCGTACTTTTCTCTTTTTCATAAATACTATATAGTTATTCTCGTTTAATATTAGTCTGTCTGTGAATCTGGGTTGCTTTATGAGTTTCATCAGTTTTCTGGGGTTATTGTGTAGGAAATACTTATTCAAATTATCGGTTACTCTCTCTAACGATTTACCGTAGATTATATTGGATTGGAGTTTGAAGAAATTTGAAAGGATTCCATCTTGGCAGTAGAGTAACCTTAAATCTGTGTTCAGCTTTATGAACGGGCTTAACCAATAGGATTCGTTGAATGAAATCACTCTGTGGACTTTCTCCAATACTAGTCCCATTGACAGGGCTTGTTGGAGTGCTCTGTAGTGTATGATGTAATTCTTTCTATGTCCGAAAGAGGATATTAGACCTTTACCTTCAACACGGTAAGGACATAGTGGATAGTCTTTGTGTACTTCATTGTATTCATATTTTAAATCTACGTCTAGGATGTAGCCCACATCTTGTGGTTTGTTATTCAAATCTATCGAATCTGGATCGTCTACCCATTGGAAATTGTCTATGGGCAGTGGATACTTTAACATTATGGTAGCGTAAAGACTTATTATATCGTAAAAGTATATGAATGAAGTCGGTTGGGAGGGATCGTAGTCTGGCAGTGAGTGGTTATTTGATTTGGCGTAGGGTTTGACAGCTGAAGTGAATCCACCTCTTATACCGCTCATTATCATCTTATACATTTCTATGTCGTTCAATAGTTCTAGATTGACTTTTGTTATTTTTAACATGGCATCGAAACTGTAAGAACCTATAGTCAAATAGTAAAACATATCGAGTCCGTAGTGTCCAGAATACTAACGGAATTTAAGATGCTGTTGAGTAAAATATAAACCCTTTTACGGGCTGACATTGTAGAAATATCTACGGTAATTATTTTGAGTTAAAAACTATGGGAATTCAGCCAAATATTTGATATTCCAAAGGGAAACCAAGGAATGTTTTTTTTCCAAATTGTAAATTGTTATTTGAAAGCCTTATACGATATTGGTTTAATTCTTATAACGTACAGGAAACATGAAATAGCTATTTACAAAAAAGAATAGTCCAAATTTTAAAAATCATAACATAACTTGAGTATAGCCTACACTTTAGGATATTTTGTTGTGAAGTAAATAGGCCTGCTTAAATAATATCGAATAAGAACTGAAAACAAATACTTAATGCAGGAAACCTAAAAAGTGTAATTTTGTAGTTAAAGCATTTTTCTTCATAAAAATATTTGCCTGTATTTATTTATAAGTGGTTGTTTGTTCGGGTTAATTGACATTTCTGGCAGACGTGCGGGCATAACTTATCGATTTGAGTAGACCATCAGGCATCCATTAGGTGACTTGGGATTAAATTGAAATAAACAATTACAACTTGCTTTTACTGTTTAAAATGCGTTCATAACAGCATAGGCCTAGTTTTGGCAACCAAATCTTAAATTGCTTAACGAACATAATATGTAAAATTAAAAACAACCTTTTTCAGTGTTTAGAACCTCGGTCCTAAATGATAACATAACTTATTTAAATGTCCCAGGAATTACCAAATTCCGCTTTCGATCAATTATATTCGAATTCATCATTAACGGCAATCAACAAAAGATTTGTATTATTATTTATGATAAGCTTTCTCATAAAAAAGTTTTACTGTTTTAGGTAGAAATAAATGTTTTAACTGTTAATAAAAACACATTTTCCCTCTATATTTAAATTTCAATCAATTTTAATAAAATACATGAGTCTGCTTTTAAATAATACTATACAAATACATTTTTACATTGACATTACATCACAACAAACTCAAGAACATTAGGCTACAGTAACTAAGAATTGTTGTTTTTACAAGTAATTTATTAAACAGCCTATATTTAAACAAATGCCAGGCAATTGGAGGAAATATAGTAACGATATAACCGCTGATTATTGTAGAGGATATGTATATTATGCCTACTACTTGTATTTCAGTAGAGCGATAGTAAATTGAAATGGGTATTTTGGCAAAGGAACCAATGCACATTAAGGTGTTCATAATTTGGATTGTATACTTTTGGTTTAAAATGTATTGCGTACTGCTGGAAAACGTAGGAAAATTAATATATGATAAAATAGAAGTATTAAACTATGGAATACTTTATAGAAAGCTTATGGAGCCCTGAAACTTGATATAACTTAGAAATGTAAAACCTAAGTGGATTGAGTTGTTCTTAAATAACGGCTGAAAAATTAATTTCAGATTTATTGAAATTAACATGATAAACAAGTAGAAGAAAAGTTATTGGGATAAATGTAACCAGCTTTGAACAATAACCGGTACAAGAAATGGAGTATATTACGGTAAACCAGGCGATTAGGCACAAAAGTGCCAATTAGTGCTAAAACAATACTGTATACTGTATTTACAAGTCATATGCTACCGTAAGTTCTGCTGTGATTAAATTAATAGGGAAACGTGGATGTCAGGGAGTGTATTAATTATTTGTTCTTATACTTGTGAAGCATTAACACAAGTCCAGATAAAAAATAGGTAACATTAAAATAGTGCGTAGAAAAAATTCACTTCATCAATCGATAATAAATAAAAATAGCAAAACACTAGCAGATACTTAACAAACTTGAACCTCAGTCCACCATACTCTTTAGTGTGGGACTATTTACTAGAACTCCTCGTGCAGATAAAAATACGTTTATCACAAAACACTCAACCGCTAATTCCTGGCACGCTCTGTACAAACAACATAAGTAGCTACAAATTAATGACCGTGTTATCTTATCAGGACTCACCTCGCGGCTTATCAGCTGGCTCTATATCCAGCACGGTGTGATGGACTCCCGCTAGCGTCTCGGCGGGTTCGACCTTCACCATGGCGGTGTGGAACCGGCCCGGGCACCAGTCGCGGTCACTCCCTGGTCACTGGTCACTGGTCGGACGTCGTCGCGGCGGCGGCGGCGGCGGTGTCGGGCGCGCTACTGCCGCGAACATACCGCTGCTGATACGCGCCGCGCCGCCGCCGCGACGACCTTGGAGATAAAAAATATTAGCTACCAATAACACCTGGGCCGACCTTGGCGGGCCGGCCAGTCGCTCACCTCGTTTTGGGCATTTCGTATATTTCGGAGTCGCCGGCAGCGGACGGCTGACCGAGCATTGGGCGGTTCGGTTAAAGTTCACATAAATATTGCCTTCTTGTTTAAAAAGGCGTCGTTTTATTTATAACTTTTTTATCTTCACCTGTATCAATAAAAATAGAGTTTTGTCACTACATTGCTTAGAATCTTGAAATTGTTTTACTATTTATGTTCCGCAGAATCCAAAATCGGTGTCATCCTAAATTTCTTTCCCTCTGTCTATCTATCTTTCACTGTGGCAGTAGACCTAACGCTCATGGGTCCAATTATTTGTCCTTATTATTATAAAGTATCCTTATTGTCCAATTATTATAAAGCGGAGCAAACGAGCTTTGTGTGAGAACTAAAGTAATAATTTTTACTGAGCTTAAGCTTGGTCACCCTGGTTCTGTAGATAAAACCAACGAGGTTAATAAATTGCTCAACCTTCCAAGTATTCGTGTATAGACGGGGCAGTACTAATTTAAAAGAACTGAATAAGGTCCTTATGAAAAAGTAAGGACAAAGCTCACAAAACACTGATAGCACCAACGTATTTTTCATTCAAGGATTATGCTGATTGGCGAATGGGATCTGATGGTTAGAACAATATTGCAGAAGTTTTTTATTGTTTTTATTTTTTGTAAACAAATAATATGCTTATTTTGACATTTAGAAGGTAGAAAGAGCTCTTCTCGTGGCAATAAGGCACCTAGGATAGGTAATCCTAGCATCAGCGGACAGCACTTTATTTTCCTCTGCAATAGAAGTTAAAATCGTTTAACATGGGATGTCCCTAATTATTCGGTTCTTCGGTTCTGTATACACTGGCAATACATGGGGATATGTTTAGGTAAGAAGGTAAATCTAAAGACTAGAAATTTAATTAAGTAGACCTAATATCTACTTGAAAATAAACATCTACACTGGTGTGGTTCCTACATTGCTGACAGGTGTTGTGTTGTTTTACTTGGGTTAATTTGGATTAAATGTTGTACATGTCTTTCATGGGTAGAACAATACTGGGGGGGGGGGGTACATTGGATTATGTTTCAAATTGGCAGTAACTTGATAAAATGACTTATAACAATAAAGTATGTTTTTACTTTTTTAGAAATTAGGCCTAAACAACTTTAAAAAATGTATTCTACCGATCAGTAGATTTGCCCTTGAAAATATTATGACTCATACAATCTTATTTACTATGAATAATAGTAAAATCATCCCAAGTCGGTCCGGCGGTTCTATTAGACTGATTTGCATGGTTTATGTCTTTATTCACATGCAGATGACACAACGAACATCAGCATACGTTTATCTTACGCCTAACTTAACCTATAACCAAAATAAATTCCTCCCAATGTATTCCTAATGAGAGTTTCATTTTAGATATGTTTTTAAGATTGTATGTCATATATAGTTCCAAATAAGGTACATAGTTGATTTTGGCCTAAGAACACTCAGTGAAATACGCTCTTTCACAACACAGGAGGTTGTATTGTCAAGTTCATGCAGTAATTTGACAAAATTATTTGAGTCCTTACTGATCTTTTATCTTTGGAATTTTTTATCAGATTTGATGTTTTTCTGTAAGAGGCAAGAGCAAAAAAAAATAGCTTTGTAGATTCAAGAAAACAATTTTAAAACAAAGCCAAGGTCATAAAATTGATGGCGCAACTTGGTTGGGGTTTACTTTTTACTTCATAACTGTAATAAAAGTTAAGATTGTAAATATAAAAATAAAATAAAATAAAATCTTATGCGGCTCTTATATATAGACTATGTTTTATATGTGGTTTACGGACGACAAAATGACAGTGAATAAACTAGCTAATCTGTCGCAGAGTGTATTTGAGAAACGTCAGTTTGTTGTCTGAATAGTCTCTCATTCATACTTGGCTTTAAACAACCTATTGAGTTAGGTCGCCATTTCAGTAAAGTTGTTAAAGGTGAAACCAATGCATAGCTTATTGAGTTCAAAATAGTTTAGTGTTGGTCGATTACACAAAGGTATGAGAATGAAATAAATTAACAACCTTTTCAGCTCTATGATTGTAATTTATTCGCATACGGTACTTTACTTCATGTAACTTTAATAATACAGGTGATTGTGTAGGCCCCATTATAAATTATTTCCTTGTCATCTTCTGTAAAAATATATTTTATTAATAATTCATATATAATATGTAATATACCTTTAATAATCCTTATTTTTTAATTTTGTACACTATATATTTTGTGGAAAATGTTTATGAACTCTATAATGGAAAGGGGATTTTTATTGCAGTACTGTTCTTCCAGAATTTTTTGAGGGGGATTGGCGTCATAGTTCATGGGGGGGGATTGACACCCCTGCATTTATTCACAGTTTTGTCACTGATATTAAATTTGGCTATAAGCTAATCAAATAAAAATAAAATTGCTTTTAAAAGACTGCATTTCAGCACAGGTCCCCTAGTTTAAAGCTAAAAAAGTCTTCAATCAATTAATTAAAAAAATTAATGGTGATATCATTTAAGTTTCATTGTAAGTTTCAAACATCCACATATCATTTCATGAAAAATAAGCTTTAATTTAAGACATTTCTATAATAAATAAATAATCATAATTTAAAATTTGAATTTATACATGCACGTATAAAATAAGAGAATCTGCCTATCCTGCAAATATAAGATTACCATATATGTACAGTCATTATCAGGACGAAAAAGCCCACATGGAGAATGGGATTTGAGTGGAGACGAAAGATTCTATACATAGCATATTTATGCATTACCTAAGTGTCTAAGTCGCTGACCATGGGTTTACAGTTGCGGCCGCACTGTTAATATTCAATTAATTATGTATGCATGACATCTCTCGATCAGACACAATGAGACCGGAAGTTTATCAGTGATTTAAATGGCTCTGAAGGTCATCAGAGGGGAATCCCTGGCGTGGAATACACTGACTGCAATGTCATGCAATTACTGTCGTTGGTCAAACTGTTGATTTGTTAATCAAACTAAAAAAATGTATTCATTTTTGTGATGCCTCCTGAACAGTTCTTTTTAGAAATTTTACTGGGTTACATACCTTTCCGTCCAAACCGTTCCTGTTTAATCCCTTGACTATGTATACATTTAAGGATTAAAATCCCAATTTCAGGTCAATACGAAAAGCGTTAAAAATTAATCAATAGCGATATGAGTTGTCAAAGATTTAAAAACGCACACACACAGTTCAATATATGACATTTAGAATTTTCACAATAAATTAACACATGTACATGCCGGCCGGCGATAGACCACGACTTACGACGAAGTTGACTTGCTAACCTATCCCCACCTGTTGACCTTGAACTCTTCTTATCACTTGCCTACTGTTTGATTGAATTTCTTGCACCCGGTTAAATAAAACATTTGAATTATATTTTAGTTTCTCATTCAGAACATCTTTTGGGATCTTTTTAAAGGCTGTATATATATGTAACCTGCCTGCTACTCGATGGGGGCTCCGCCCCCATGCCCCCTTAGGGGTTGCCCCGAATTCGTTAAAACGTCCAGTTTGTCCAATGTGAAACATAGTACAGTCTGAGCATTTCAGCTTATATATTCCAGTATTTTTATTTAAATTTTGCTTTTTGGCATGTGAAACTAAAATATAACTCAATTGTTTTATTTAACGGGGTGCAAGAAATTCAAACAAACAGTAGACAAGTGATAAGGAGAGTTCAAGGTCAACAGGTGGGCATCGGTTAGCAAGTCAACTTCCTCGTCAGTCGTGGTCTATCGTCGGCCGGCATGTACATAAGTTAATTTATTGTGAAAATTCTAAATGTCGTATGTTGAACTGTGTATGTTTTTTTTAAATTTTTAAACCTTTGACGACTCACTATTGATGAATTTTTAACGTTTTTTTTATTGACCTGAGGATGGGATTTTAATCCTAAAATGTACACCTAGTCAAGAGAGTAAACAGGAACTGTTCGGACGGAAAGGTATGTAACCTAGTAACATTTTCTAAAAAAAACAAACCACTAGGTTTCAACAATTTGAATTCAATTCTATATTTTGTTTGTATAAACTAAACCTGTAAAGTAATATATACCGGCTAACAAGAGTTCCTGTCTAGCTTCGCCTCAAGTCATGGATTGGTGGTCCATAAACTCACTTAAATTGGAAAATGCACTATTCAGTAAAACGTTTTAAAATTTTGATTTATTTTTTTTATTTTTTTGACTGGTATCAATTTTCATGTTGTTCGGTAATTTATAATTATTTAATCACCATGGGGTTTTTCATTTTTTTTTTTTATATTTATTATTAGAACACCTAAAATTTTCAAAAGATTTTCAAGTTTTTCGTTTCGTTAGATAGGGCTTGGTCTGTAGCTGCCAAAATCTGACGAGTATCGGACTTAAAATAAAGGCACCGTCCATTATTGGAATTTTAGATTTTCCCATTAGAATAACATTGGGATTTGGGTCGATTACATTAAACATATGTTAATGTACAGCTGTAAAAAGTAAATTTTTGGGTGATCGCTGATAATTACAAGTTCAGTTCTAGAGTCAAGTTTATTTAGGTCCAGTTCACACGAGCGTTGAAATACGTTGCGTGCCTGCTGTGTCGATGAGGCGTCCCCGGTACACAAGAACGTTTACGTGTGTACCGCTCCATTTGAGTATATGCATTGCTTAAAGGTTGCTGCATAGTAAAGCTGTGTCAACGAAGACACAAGACGCTCTTGTGCACTGGGCCTTACTTGTATCATTGTAAGAGTGAATTTCAACTTCTCGAGTTTATTTGCATTTAAATTTTGAGAACACAATTGTTTTAATAAGTAATATTCAGAACCTAAGAGCAAAGACTGTTTGTAATTTAATGGTCAAATCACCAAGCATTATTTCTAGAACCCAGAGACATCACCTATGAGACACTCAGTTAAGAGGTGTGGAATAATATTTACTGAACCGAACAAACAAATGCCTAATGCACCAAACAATGCTAATGCACCCAGCCAGTTCCTTGTTTCACACAACTCAGCATGGACATGGACAGTGATGAGGTTGTGAACAAACCACATCCTAGATCTGCTATATGTGTTCTTTGTTTTTATTTGCTGACTTATATAATGTATTTAATTTTAACTTTTGCTATGGATAGTGTGAGTACAACTGAAAACATCATGACAGGTCTGTTAAAACTTTTTATCAATTTAGTGAGTTTTGTTTTAACATTTATGGTTTTTTTCTACTTAAATATACATTTTAAAATTACAAGGTGTATAAGGTTAAGGTTTAATGCAACATTTACATGACACCATGCCTTTATTTAATCTCACAACCTAATGATTTTCTCAGTCTTTATAAGCAAAAATAAAATTCCAATATATATTTTTTAAATTTAAAATTTGATGAGGATCACATTGACTCATTCAGGTGTTGGCATCTGTTACTAGCCACTACAAACGTAAAAAAATTAAAACAAAACAAAACCGACAACATTGCTATGTAAGAATATTAGAAATCAGTTAGCTATTTAAATTTTGAAGCTTGCAATTTTGTGGTGCCTAGCATAATAAAGTTTTGCACTAGGAGTGCTGTAAACCTCCATGAGAGGGAGCATAGAGCAACATTAGTGCAAGATTGATGGAGATATTCAATTTTTTTAGTGTTTTAATATAAATATCAATTCTTTGAATGATTAGTTACCAAGCGTCGTCTTAATTAACAAACCTCGTAACTCACATTTTCCACTTTTTACAGGAGAAACAAAAAACCTTTTTATTTTTGATCAAGAAGAATTTTTTTAACTTTTTATTTTTTTAATTGAAGTATATTATTGTAAGGTAATTAAAATATCCCTTTTCCCTTATTTTAACATTTTCTTGAGTAGAGTGGAGTTACGAGTTTTGAAATAGATTGGTAAAGGAGTTACGTGTTTTAAGAATGTAAGATACGTGGTTTGGTATAACCAATTTTGGAGTTAAGTGGTCGAACACACAAATAATTTGGTTGTTTAAGGAGTTACTAGTTTGTAATAAGGAGGGTGTTTGAGGAGTTACTAGTTTAGCAGAAACAAATTTACCTCTTAAAATATACGTGGTTTGTTTTTTCCCTTTTTTCAGAGTTTAAATATTTTTTGGAGTTACGAGACTTTAATCAACTGTGCAGGCACCAAAAAACTACACAAAAACATTCAAATCACAAAAACGCATTTTATGGAGTTACGTGGTTTGTTAATTAAGCCAACGCAAGATCATTTGCTATAGTAATAATGTTTATCCCTCTGACAAAGTTATACATTGCATGGAAATTTACAAAAAAGATTTAAATTTTCACTTAAAAGATTTCACTTATTTACAATTTTACAAATTTTCATTTAATTACAATTTCATTTAAGTTACTCATTTCCTCTACTTTTTATTTGTTTTAAACTTATTTGATAATTTTGTTCTTACTTCATGCTTCGTGACTATTTTTATGTTTAATTTATTTACGGTCTACCGCTTCTATGTTCTATGGGGGTCATGGAATGACGCTAAAATTGTTTTAAAGTTATTTCACTGATCTTTATCAGATAGTCCTGATTTTAAATGTCTTTAGTTCTTCCGAGAAAATTGACTATGGTGTTTTACAGGGAAGTAAAAATGTTTTGAGATTTCTACTTTTTTTGATATTTGTAAATAATCTAGGTAAACTAATTCTGGTTGGGAACTGACATTTCTCTACGCCAATGACACATACTGTTTGAGGTTGACAGCTGGGAAGAGGCTTTTTTATTGGCAGAGTTAGGTGCACCAATTGTTCGCCGTCAAGCGTTGGTTTGATCAAAGTCAGCTCACAGTAACTACTTCAAAAACTAAATTCCTGCCTATTTCTATTAGAGCCAACTGCGATCCAGTAGATTGTTTTAACTGTCAAACGAAATGGGACAAACACATTCAGTTCATCAGGGAAAATCTCTGTATATTCATATACATATTTTCCTCCCTTAGTAGAATTCTTGCTCTCGATTTACTTAAGATAGTTTACTTCACATACATCCAGTCTGTCCTACAGTACCTATGGGAACTTGGCCAGGGTGGATGTTTCCAAAGTATACTTTCTCCCCTTGAAGTAACATAGAAATAAATAATTAAATTTGCTTTACAAAAATAAATATTATGCTACAGATTTGCTTTTCGAATAATTTAGAGTTTTAAATGTATCACCATCTAATCTAATAACTATACAACCCGATGTGAAACTGACTGACTGATCATGTATACAAAGTATTTTGGAAAATCCCAAAACATTGAATTTTCAAATTTTAAACCTCTCAAAAAAATTAAAATGTAGGACATTGGTAACCTGAATATGTAAGGGTTTTATATTTTGGCTATAATTTTTGAACGAGAGGTCCTACCTCAAATTTGATGGAAATTAGTTAGTTGGAAATTAAACGCTCTACAAATTTGCTCCAGTGCAATTTTGCCGTATCTCACTCCCTTCACCCTTAAAAAGGGGCGTACTTCCAAAATTTCTAAATTCCTTTACAAAAATTTCGCTATTTTAATATTTTTTATTTTCTTATATGGCACCCAGATGCCTAAAATCTAGTACATAATATGGCCTTGACTATATCTTACCATAGTAGCAGCCATTGGTCAATTTCAATGAAAATTACGTTTAAAAAAATTGAAAAAGCACCAAATTCTTAACATTTTTCGTGGTAAGTGTTTGTAAAATACTGTATTCTGCCAAATATACTGCAATATTGATATATGTTTTGCCCATATTATATTCTATTTTAGACGCTTTACAAGTTCAGTCCAATGAAATTTTGCCATATCTCATCCCCTTCACCCTTAAAAAGCGGCGTACTTTCAAAATTTAGAAATTTTTTTGTAAAATTGCCCTATTTTTATATTTTTTATATACTATTATGTAACATATAGATGCATGAAATTCTGTACATATTATGACCTCAACCAGTTCTTTCTATAGTAGTAGTTATTTGCCAATTTCAATCAAAGTTTAGTCCCAAAAATAAAAAAAACCGCGAAATCCTTAACGTTTTGTAGATTGTTTGTAATCTTCTATATATTAATATGCAAGCATGTTTCGTTTCCTCCTTTTTTCTCAGCTCGTGTGCATCGTAGAAGAAATCGGCGCATACCGATAGAAAGGTATGGTCCTGTAGATGAGCAGAATCACATTCTAATTCACATCGGACTCCAGGGCTACGCCCCACAGGCTTTCAAAGTTCTAATGTTAATCTTATGGAGAAAGGAGAATTGAATGAATCATTAGACAGCTGATGCAAAAACAACTGCTAGAAAAACAGGAAGAACAGATGTTTTAGTTATTAAATATTTTTAAGCTTCTTTGATCCAAATAAACTGAAATTTTGATTGAATTTCGATCAGAAAGCGATCTCTAGTTTACTTTAATCTGCCAAAATTACGTTATATCGTTATATGTTTTGCCTGTGCTACATTTTATTTCAGACAATCCACAAGTTTAGTCTGATGAACTAAACTTGGCGTATCTCACCCCCTGAACATTTTGGTGTATCTCACCCCCTTCACCCTTAAAAAGGGGCGTACTTTGAAAATTTCTAATTTCTTTCACAAAAATTTCGCTATTTTAATATTTTTTATTTACGGTACTATTATGGCACATAGGTGCCTGAAACTCAGTACATATTATGACCTCAACTAGGCCTTACGGCAGTACCATCTATTGGTTAATTACAATAAAATTTTTGCCCAAAACAATTGTAAAAACTGAAATTTTCATGTTAAGTGTTTGTTATTTACTTTAACCTGGGGAATATACCGCTTTATCGATATATATTTTGCCATTATTGTATTCTACTATAGACCCCCTACAATCCTATGCATTTTGGCGTATCTAACCCCCTTCACCCTTAAAAAGAGGCGTACTTTCAAAATTTCTAAATTCTTTCACAAAAATTTCGCTATTTTAATATGCTTTATTTACTATTATGGCACACAGATGCCTGAAACTTAGTACATATTATATAACCATCTAGTGATTACTATGGTAGCAGCCATTTGGTAAATTTCAATCAAAGTCAAGTCAAAAAAAAAAAAAAAAAAAAAAATTGAAAAAAACACAAAATTCTAAAAATTATTCCATGTAAAGTGTTTGTAAACCATTTTATCCTGCCAAATATACTGCAATTTTGATATATGTTTTGCCAGGATTCTCTAAGCAAATGCAAGGGTTTTTTTTAGAATCCTGTTATCTTCTGCTAAATACAGCCTAGAGCTATAACATGCTATGACTAAGGTGTCATGGTGCTAAATTTCCTTAGTTACAATTTGGTAATCTCACTTTGGTAGTTTCATCAAAACTAATGGAAAACTTCAGTTAAATTGAGAAAAACAAATGATTTTATAAGTTATAGCTGAAATTAGAAATTTTATTTCAAAATTCTAAATAGATAACCGACGAGATACTTTTTTTCTACTTTTAGAAAAAGTTAAGAGTCAATCTCTATCTTAATTGGTTAATTTTAAAACACGATCCCAGTAAACCTCTACAGCCATCAAACTCGCCTAGCGCTACTATGGTTGCGAGGCGGCATTCGGCATTGTTGTTCGGGCTCAGGTAGACCGGAGCCTTAAAGTTCATTTTTAGTTTCTTAAGAATAACATGGGGCAAACTTTATCTGCCCATATCTCCAAAACCATTCAGTAAAATAAAAAATACCAAAGAATAAAAATGTCTTAAACTTATTTTTTAATGCCATTTTTTTTTAAATAACATTAATTTTTTAAATTTTATCTTTTTGACCGCCATATTGAAAATAAATTAATTTATGAGTATATGATAATTTTTATGAGTGACATGTTCTTGAAACATAATAAAGCTTGAGGGCCAAGGACGCAAGGAAAAAATATTAGAACTATCCAAAGTTACCTGGGCTTCGCCACATTTGACCTTGAAGTTCCAATGTTAATCTAATGGGAAGAGGATTTTTAGATCTACACATGTGATTAAGCAGATGTTCCAGTATATATTTTTTATCATAAACTCAGCTGGTTACTGAGCAGATATTTTGAGGTAAGTTAACTTGACAATTATAACTTTCTAAAATTGGCAATGCACTATAAAAAGAGGAGAACACTAATAGTAATGAACAGATTGCAGATTCACAGGAGATTTCATCTTCATGACCCCATCTATGTCATTAAGGAAACATGAGTAGAATGATTTTTTATGCTGATTATACCATGCTGAATATTAGCATAGTTGATATAATGGCTAACGGTCTTTACTCAGTGAATGTTGTTTAGTTATTATGTTACTGCTTTATATTGGCTATTTAGTAGTCAAAGTTGAAGTTAAATAGTTTTGTTGAGTGTTTGATGATTTTTGACTGAATCATTACATGTAAACTACTAACATTGGATAACCTCCTTATGAGGAATATTTTGTTTTGGTTTTATCCATTTTCTGCTTCTTTCTTTACGGATGTCGTAGGGAAACAATAAATGCCCGTTAATCCATAAATACGTGGAGCTTTTCATGTAAATAAGCAAGATAAGCAAAAACTAACAATATATCAATCAATGTTCTACTTCATTGACGAACAGACAAAATTTACAATGCACTGGGGCACGTGGCAGCGGGGGGTGCGGGGTCACAAGGTGTACTGTCGGTGGCACGGAAGGTGGTTGGGCACAAGGGGCACGGGGGAATGTGGAACAAAAATCGGGGGAGGAATGTGGAAAAGGGGGCCACGGGAAAGAACTGCTTGCATGTAGGCAAGCGAGAATGGGAGGCACAGGGGTATAGGGGGGAAGGAGGTACAGGGGCATGGGGGGGTACTCGGGCCCTGGGGACATAAGGGGTTCAGGAAACATGGGTCAGGAGAGGTGATCGTGGGCACGGGGAGGCATGGGGTCACAGCAAGTGTGGAGGGAATGGGTGGCACAGGGGTCCAGGGTGAAAGAGTTTACAGTATTAAAGGGCTTATGTTGTATTGAACTACTTTATTTACTTGAGTAATAAACTCACCAGAAGGGGTAGGCATATTATATGGTAAAATGTATCTTATGTTATGGTATGTTATGTATCTTATGTTATCTTAGGCTAATTTACTCTTAAGACGCATTCATGTACACTAATTATGTACGTTCTGAATAAAGAAGTTTTGAGTTTGAAGTTGAATTTGAATGACATATTTAAGGTTAAAACTATTTTTATTGCGTCTGGTAGTATACTAGTGCAATCATTTTTATTTTATTTTTTTCACAAAATGGACCAATGTATTTTAATACAGAGGTAATTATTGTTAGATTAATGATTTGATACCGCCACAAAGTTTTGTCAAGATTAGGAAATATTTTATTAGAAAATCCAAACGTTTAAATTTACACTACAGCTTGAGAAAATTACAATAATACTGCAAGGAGGTGATACATTGAAACTTATTTGTAGAGACATCACCATTTTGATTTTTAGGGGCCTTTGCCCCTACAAGACACTAGTATATATATAATTCCGTAAGTGAATCCCACAAAATATCTTGAGTTAGAAAAAAGATAGGGTAAAGTATGGTGGCTCATTTTAAAGATTGAGGGCCAAGGACGTAAGGAAAAATACCAGAAGAATCAAAAGGTACCGGGACTCCGCCCTTTGGACTTTGAAGTTTCAATGTTAATCTATTTGGAAGAAAATTTTAAACCGATTTATTTTTATTTATCTATTTGTTTTGGCATCGTGGCAGTGTGCTCATAGCAAGTCCATACAAAAATATGAATCTATTTACAATTATAACAACTTTGAGTAACTAGATAGTAATGTCATTTTCAGATACAAGTTTGCACAAAGCATCTAAAGCGACCACATTCTTTTACTGAAGAATGTTCATGTTATTAACTGGAAAAAACAACATTGTTTTCTTCAAACTTTTAAAAAGATCTTCCCGTTTGGATTTATATTTTTGACATCCAAGTCGTAGATGGTCGATCGAACCAATGTTCATTTCACAGTCACATTGATCACCATTTACAATTTTCAGTCTATGAAGAAGTTCGGGTATGCAGAAGTATCCAATCCTTAGCCAAGAAATAGTTTTTATTTTAGACCAAAAAACTAGAAAAACCATACTGGCGAATTAACTTTTGGCTTCAGTTTAAATATCTTATGTCCTTTATGAAATCACGGTAAGTAAATAAAAACATGTTACTTGTTACATAATTTAATTCTCTTGTTGAACTGGGCATCTTTGTAATTTACACTTATGCCGTGTCTCTTTTCGTTTTAGAGTTATAATGAAAAAAGTTCTTTTTTCCATGTGACTCCCATGTTTGAATGCAGGGGAAAACTGAAGATTATTTAAGAAAAATTGCCTCTACTGTGTTGAAGAATTTTTCAAAATTCAAATAAACTTATTTTAGATATAAGTACGTCTTAAAATCGGAAATAGATTGTATTTTTTAAATATTGTTATGTGCCTTATGGCATCCAAAAAATAAACAATAGTTTTTTTTCGGATATAAGATTATGGAATGCCCTCCTTTCAATATTGTGGTACTGTCAAGCCAATATGCAAATAATGAGGAAAAACCAATGTTTTTCGTCATCACCCCTACCTTAAAGTGATTAGGTATCACTCGACCAATCTTCACATATTGACCCCTTCCACCTCAAAGATACTCTTTTGGGGTGTCTGAGAGGTTTTAAAATCAAATTAACAATTTTTTGGGGGTCGATCAAGGGGTTTTAAGTTGTAACAAAGGATCTAGTTATTTTCTTTTAGCCGTCAAACACTGTGTACTGGTGGTCTGCCTCACCCTGTATATGAATTGAACAAACAATGTTTTGGGCTCTGAGGACATCAAAGCAAAAAAGCTACATGGTCTCGGGCTTAGGTCTTACTGTGACTACTAATTTATTCCTATGGGAAAATTCACTAAAAAATAAGTCAACTTTACAAGTTAGCTAGCATAGGTCAAATATGATTTGTGAATGTGCATGCGTGAGTAAGAATCTTTTTGCGAGTGCAGCTGCACCTGACTCAGAATTACTAATAGTTTTCTAATTCACATACTTTCTCACGATGGAATGCCCTGCTGTCAGAGACAATGTTCCATACCATTTTTTACATATGAGGAGACTTTTTTTGTATTCACTGAGACTAGAAATAATGTTGTATGTACATATTAAACTACCTCATGAAACAGTACTTCTTAATTTCATTACACTCAAAGATTTTGTATAAGATTTTAAAAAATCAGGCGATCTTCTGATTACATTACATGTACTCATTAAATTATGAACTATTTAATTCCTAATATTTAAGTTTTAAATAAGAATATAAGAGGGAGTACTAAGAACAAGATTTTTTTTTTTTTATGTGAGGCTTTAACTGCCACTTACACTAACAAACTAAGAAACTGAATTGTTTGTTTTTATAACCCATTCGAATGATTTAGATCAAATTGTAGGATTTTATTAAAAATTAAGGTAGAAAGAGCCAAAAACCTTATCATTCTCTTTGGCTATCTTCTGACCTATTTGAATATGTCCCTGATGGAGTACCGTAACTAAATTTATGGTTTAGACCTTCTCTCATACCTTCAATTCTTATGAACACAGAATAAAACTTTCTATAACCCATTATGTCTTATGTTTGCGACATGTGACGGTTAGCCTACTAAGTGCAAAAATAATGAGTAAACTTTTTTTATAAATATGGTTTTTTTACCGTCAAATTATCTAGGTATATCTAGGATTTTAAGGATGTCATTTATCATGAAAATAATAGAAAAATAACAATTTTGTTATAAGAAATATTTTATATTTAATAACATGTTATAAAATATTATACAAACATGAAAATCTTATATAATTAAGAATCATAATTATATTATTGATCTATTAAGAATCAGCAATCAGGTCTATACAAAGATTACATCTCTAAAATTATTTATATAACAATGCAAAAACTTTTCCCTGCACCAATTAACAATATTTTCTAATGCTATAAAAGTATAAGTAGTTGGTACAGATAACACGGAATATCTTGGCCTCTGGCATACTCCACTACTGGGATCGAATTGGTAAACATACGGGACTTAAAACAGTCTGTAACATTGTCTCTCTAATCCAATTGTTTAAGGTGCACACGAGCGTTTTGCGTTTGCGTTGACGCAGCTTTATTATGCAGCGGCGTTTGAGCAGTACATGTATTTAAATGGAGCAGTACACACGTAAACGCTCGTGTACACCGGGGACGCCGCGTCGACGCAGCGTGCACGCAGTGTATTTTGACGCTCGTGTGAACCGGGCCTAAGCTGTAAATGGCCATCACATGCCAAGATATTCCCTGTTATCAGTTAATGTATTTAAAGTAGCAATAATGCAATAAACAATGATAACAACAATAATAAAAACAAAACAACAGATACAGAGAGTATCCCCAACCCTCAAGTGAAACTGTAAAGAAGCTCTGATCCATGTCAAAAACAATTAGATACAACAAAGCACATAAGTTAAACAAAATAAATATAAAATAATTAAATTTCCAAAAACTAATTTCAAAATAAACTTTCAATTCACAAATAAATTTTACAAGGCATTTAAAAGAGACCCGAGTAATGTACTGAATGATAAAATCAACAGTCAGGCCAATCAGTCAGGCCAATTAACTGTTAGATACGGCAATGCACATGGAAAGTATATGCCACCGATAAAAGTCCAACATAAATAACACTGCTCTCAGCTCCAGTTGTTGCAAACCATCCCTCCGTGTCACGCAAAATGTGGCCACCCCGTTGACATAATTTTAAGGCTACTTAAGTGTTACTGGTATTTATGTTGTGCATATAAAATGGTGACAAGGAATGTCAGAAGGTAAAACTTAGTTATAGAATAAGACTACTGATAAAAAATATTTTACTAAGAGAATATGATACTTACTCTGTCATGAGATTCTTCCTAATATATTACAGTGCACTCTCATTCATCCAACTCTGTGACATTGGAACTGATGTTATTTGCATCACTTGCCACGGGGTGTTTTTCATAATCTGCAACCCTCAAAGAGATGACAGGGTGGGGGGGGGGGAAAGTAAACAACCCCTTTCTCAAACTGTCTGTCTGTCTCGCAAGTGCACCGGCTTTCGTAGAATGTCAATTGACTGTTGAAATATGAGTAAAAAGAGGAAAAAGGTTTGCGTGTCTAACGAGGATAAACTTAAATAAAGCTATTAAAAGAATCTATGCCAGAGAGTCGTCAGAAAGACATCTACAGAATATGAAGTGGGGACAGTATCACTGACTATGTACACTAACGTGAATAGACCTCTCATCCAATGCATTTAGTTTGAGGCAAATATTTGGAAGTTTCGTGTACGAGGCCAGAGTCGCTGCCATCGATGTTGTTATTATTCAGCTGTATTTTCAGTGCTGCAAAAACATTTCATCACAACATAAACAAAAACATCCATTATAAAATGATTGAGAAGAGTGGAAGTACTGATTCGCCTATCATATGCCTCTTGTACTCCCATGTACGCTGCACAAGATTGCATCACCGTCAATAGGTTTCAAACATGCCTATGCTTTGAGAAGTCTACTCATATTAGTGTACATAGTCAATGATAGTGCGGTATTGTTATTTTCTGTGTTGTTTTTTTAATCCTTTACTTTAAATTGTTATCATTTCGAGATTTCAGTATCTAATGTTTAAAAAATCTCTTGTGTCATCTCATCAACAATTATGAATATAAGAATAATTGGTCGCCGTAACGGCAAAAACGATCACTCGCTACGGACTCTGCTTTATTTTAATTTTCAACATCCGAATTGGTCTTCCGCCACAATAGTTCCGATGAACGAGAGAGCACTGTAATGTTTAAAATGTGTGGTGAAAGGTTTCATTCTACATTCAACAGGGTTTGGAATTTCTCTTAGCATAACTAACAAATGTCTCTTAAAAATAATTTGTTGTACTTATTTTGATTACAGTCATTTGGTTAAAGCTAACTTTTAAAGCTTTTTAATTAAATTGAGCACATTTAAACAATAAAATTCTCTTAAATAATGGACAAACATCAAATATAATGCAATAAAAAAATAAATACAATAATAATGGACGTAACTTCTTATTTGATATAGAAATTTTTTCTGAGAATAATGTGTATGTTTGATTATAATAATCCACTTAGGCCTACATATATAAATGCCACAAATAATATTCTATGGACTCTTCAATACTCGTTATTACAATAAATTGTTTATACACATTAATGATAAATGAGCAAAATTAAATAATTACCATGTCTCAATTTATGAAATCACAGCACCAATATAAATCTTTGAAACAATTGTGTAAAGAAAATAAAGTTAAAAATATATGGCTCCAGAAAAATTAATAAATTAAAAAACACATTCAAGGTAAATTATATTCAAACCCTTCCAGAACAACTTATTTTAAATGTATATACCATAAAAAAATATATTTTGACAAAAATTTAAATTTTTTTTTTAATTTTACAACAAACAAAAAACATAAAGCTAGATACCTGAGGAAATTATATTAAAGCAGCTTCAGAAAAACAATAAAAGTCAACCCCCCCTGGAAAATTGAAAAATTCACTATGAAAATGGAAAATTCAATTCCTCTCCCCTGAAGTAGCCCCTGAAGTACAACATATTAGAAAGATAACACAAAATCGGAAACAGCGGTGGGGTTCGAATTTAACGTATGGTCTCTGAAGGATTATGAACATTTGATTTTATAGACTAAATAATAATTTGATTTCCTTTAATTACTGATTTTAAAAACAGTACAGTCTTTAATTTACGTTTTTTATTATTTCCAATATTATAAAAATAGCAAAATATAATTTAAAACAATGTTAGATTATATCTTTAACAGCTTAGTGAAAAATGATATAATACATTTTGTTTATGCAACATTTTGGCCAAATAATACATGAATATCGCAATCAATGATATGGTATTTGATTCCGATACTTATTGTATCAGTGTATCGCGATAACAAACACACATAGTTATGAAAAGTCTGGTCATCTTGGCACAGAAATACCAGGGTGATGGCAAGAATCATAACTCAAAGGTTCAAACTGTACAGCATGTTACAATTAAATAACCCTCGAAAATAAAAATAATAGAAATAAATTAATAGGCAAGCATGTTTCTATTCCTCTTTTTTTCTCAGGTTGTCTGCATATTAGGAGAAATCCGTGCACACCGTTAGAAAGGTTGGGTCCTGTAGAAGAGCAGAATCCCATTATAATTCACATCGGCCACCAGGGCTACACCCCACATGCTTTCAAAGTTTCAATTTTTATCTTATGGAGGAAGGATAAATGGTTGAATTATTAGACAGCTGTTGTAATAACAACTGCTAGAAAAGCAAGAATAACATATGTTTCAATACAACATATTCGTACAACATATTTGTAAACTTCTTGGGTCCAGATCAATTGAAATTTTGGTTGAATTTTGATCAGGAGGTGATCTCTTGTAGAAATAAACTTCCTACCCATCTATTCCTAACTATCAGTTACAGATATTGTATAAACCAAGCTTCTGACCATACATGGATGTTTTTGGGAACATAAATGTTGTTTTGGATGATCAAATGATAAGTTTTTTATAATAATCGGCAGATATATCAGCCTACCTGCTGCTATGCACTATCAGCGTATATATCTGCCTATCGTCCGGGAAGGGTTAAAACTACAACTTACTAAAGGAACTTATAACTTTTTAAAACTCTGATATTAAAGCTAGACAACCACCTGAGTTTACCTGAGTTTATGAATCCTCGCTACAAAATATTATGTAGTAGGTAATGGTTAAAGCTAATAGTTTAATGGAAATGTCTGAATAGCTTTAAATTATTTTTATGAGGATCAAAATATACTCATACCTACACCCCAACACTATTTGAGCATTACATAATGAAACAGAATCAACAACATAATCTTTTGGGGGTTTTATAGTTTTTAAAATGGAAAACAATTTGTTACCTTCAGTATAAAAACCTTTTGAAAGGCAATTATGGAAACCATTTGATCCATTACATTAATTTCCATTCAGTGTTTCTTTTCAGAGCTAACAATACCAATGTAAAAATCTGCCAAGAGCTCTTTTCCAATCTTCATACAATTTAGCATTATTTTCTCTTGGTTTGAAAATGTTTTCAACTTTTCTCAGCTTCAAAATTTCCTCCTTATCCTTCCAAAAACCTGTAAATAAGATAGAGGCCATGAGAAAGCAACACAACAAGTCATTAAAAGAAAAAGGTGCTAAAAGAATGTACATTTTGTGAGAAAAGAATAGGTATGTCATGGGCATTGTTAGTAATTGATAATAACTATAATTTATAACTATATATTTATCGGGCTGGAAAGATAAACAGGTGTTAAAAGTGGAGGGAGTTTTAAGAAAGTAACATATTTTATTTGTAATTTTGTAATTTGATAACATAGATAGAATTAAGAAAATTTGAAGATAAATGTTCTATTGTTTGGTAAGGGTCATTTTATCTGATCTCAGAGGTATTATTTGTAAGAATTTTAATCAATAAAATCTTAGCCGTTAAACAAGTCAAAGTTGTACAACATTCGGTTCAAAAGATAGGTGAGTAAATGTTATTTACTTGTTTATAATATTTCAAATTTAAAATACAACAGTATTAATTTTTTATAATCACACAAATTTTACAGTTACTACAATTAAATTATTATTCTACAGTATTATGTACGATCATTTCATTTGTTTGATATTTTTGTTTCATGTTCTAACCTTATACATATAATGTAGAAAAAAATATCTCTCAAACACATGGTAGAAGAGATACGTGTTAACCGTTAGACAGGTAGTGTCCTGTGGATGAGCAGGAAACAATTATAAATTACATTGGTCCCCGGGGTTACCCTTTAGAGAATTTTAAAGTTCCAATGTTAATATTATGAGAATGCTCATTAATTAAATTAAATCATTATATTTCGACAGCTGTTGTAATATGAAATGCTAGTAAAAAAGGACAAACACATGTTTTAGTTATAAAAAATATTTTAACTAAATTCTGTTTGAAATTTGACGAGTAGGTGATCTTAAGTAGGAATAAAATAACACTGTCTTTAACCACTTTGAGGGTGTTTATAAACTGGAAGATATTTTCATTGTTTTTAAACAGGGTTCCTACACAAAATTTGAAAAAGAAATTTACAGGATTTTCACGGTTTTCACAGTCCAAAAATCCTGAAATTCATCGTCTAAAATGGGCCATTTAGCGTAGAAAATAACAATTACCAGCCGAAAATTATATGTATTGAATTATTTACGCGGCAAATACCGTGAATATAGTCATAATAACAAACCGTTTTATCTCTTATGGCATCATCTTTTGATAGTGAAACTATAACAAAGCCTCAATCCGTTTTAGTTTGAGCTCCAAGAGGGAGATACCGTTTCATGGTATCATATGGACACAGAGAGGCTGCTGGATGATACCTCACGGCACGCACTCGACTTCGTCAACGTCGTTCACACAATATGACCTTTCGCCATGCGCCATTTATGGTGCGATGTCATAAGTAAAACTAATAACTTGGTATTACTTCATTTCCTACTGATAAAGTTATTTTTCTTAATCATTAACTTTGCACCATAATAAAAAAAGTAATCAAATTTTAAAAAATTATATTTTAGTCTGTGCCGTGGTACACTCAATAAGTAGACACTGTACGAGCAACAGCGCTCATCGGCACTTGCCTTACAGCATCTGTTTAAGGTCTCAATAAGCCTTGGTCTGCTGCGCGGCAAAAGAAAAAAAAAAAAATGTAAAAATCTAATAAGATAACTCTGCCAGCTCACCAGCTGGAAATTGGCAATTGCTCCCGTTGATTATCCTGATTCCAGGTTCACCGAGGGGCAGTTGAGGACTCTGCAGGAGATGATGTTCGAGAAGGTGATTTCAGCCACCACTCCGCAGCAGATCCTGAAGACATATCCAGAGAAGGGTGCTCTTGTCATCACTTGTGGTAGCGAGGTCACCCGGGCCTGGCTTCTTGAAGTGGTTCCTGGTTTGGGTCCGATCGGGGAGGGGGGGCCTGGTGTCATTGTGGGGGATTACAAGGATCTCCTGCGTGTCACCAAGGTTCTCCTTCGGACCGATTGGATTCTCGCCAAGAAGGAGCCAAAGGAAATTTTTGACTGTGTCAGCAGGCAAAACCCAGGAGTCTCTACGGTGGATTGGCGGGTCATCAGCTGCAGGAGAGAGGAGGATAGCCAGACTCTCGTGCTTGCGGTTGACGGCGGTTCGGCCAAGACACTGAGGGACCAAGGCTGGAGGATCTTCCTGGGTCTGAACAGGGTGCAGCTCAGGGTTCTCTCTGGGGCTCCCCCCGATGATCCGGGTCCTCCAGGCGAACATTCAGCATAGTAAAGCCGCCACGGCGGTACTATGCGAGACCATCTCCAGAGGGATGGTCGACTTTGTACTGATCCAGGAACCCTGGGTCAGAAACAACATGATTTCAGGCTTGGGGGCCCCTAGAGGGCGGACCATTTCTGGTCATGTCAATAACCCCAGAACCTGCATTTGGGCCTGTAATGGGATCAAGTGCGTGCCGGTTCTGGAATTCTGTTCCAGGGACGTCACTACAGTCAGGACTACGTGCCAGTCTTCTGGAAGACACTTACTGTTGGCCTCTGTCTACATGCCAATGGACATCACACAACCCCCGCAGGAGGAAGTCCGGAGGCTGATTGATCATGCGATCGGCTCTGGTACTGACCTCTTGCTGGGATGTGACACCAACGCACACAACACGGCATGGGGCTGCAGGAGGAACGATAATAAAGGTAATATACTGTTAGATTATCTAGTCTCCAATGGACTCATGATCGCCAATGTGGGGTCGGAACCGACCTTTGTCAGTCGAGTCGGACAATCGGTAATTGACCTCACATTGTATACAGAGGGGATGAGGGCTGAGATCGCTGATTGGCATGTGTCTCAGGAGCCATCTCTCTCTGATCACAGACACATAAAATTTATGGTTGGAAACTTTTCACCTGAAAAGAACACGTTCAGAAATCCCAAAAGGACGGACTGGGCAAAATACAAGACTGTTCTGCAGAAGAGAATAGAGGATTCAGGTCCTCTGTACTCCTGCGTCAGAGACACAAATCATCTTGACTTGGCTGCGGATCGCCTGCGCGGGGACATTGTGTCCTCATTCGAGGACTGCTGTCCACTGTCGGCGGGACGGCAGGGTAAGTCTGGGTGGTGGAATTCGGAACTTGGAAGCCTAAGGAAAAGGGTAAGGGCTCTATTCAAACGGGCGAAGCTAAGTAACTGCTGGGACGCTTATCACAGATTGCTCACCCAGTACAACATTGCAGTCAGGAGAGCAAAGAGGCTCTCTTGGAAAAACTTCTGCAGTGATCTCGTAGGCGTCTGTGAGACTTCAAGGATCCACAAGATCTTATCAAAAGATAGGCCCTCTTGTCTTGGATCTCTTGAGGGTCCGGATGGCATCATGGTTCATAATCCCAGGGATGTGCTTGAAATCATGGCAAGCACACACTTTCCAGGGAGTATAATCACCCGGCCAACTGATGAGGTGAGTGCGAATGTGCGGCGAGCCAACTTCACTCGATGGAGGGTGGCGGGTCGCATCGTTACTCACAGTCGGATACGCTGGGCAGTCAACACTCTAAACCCCTACAAGTCACCGGGACCTGATCAGGTGAGGCCCGTCTTTCTTCAAAAGGGATTGGAGTTTTTACTACCAGTTCTGACGGTATTGTTTAGGGCCAGTTTGGCCCTGGGACATATTCCGGCAGTCTGGAGCAGTTCTCGGATAGTCTTCATTCCAAAACCTGGTAAGGCTAGGTATACGGATCCGAAGTCCTTCCGCCCAATTTCATTGTCTTCTTTTCTGCTGAAGACTCTGGAGAAGCTGGTATCAAGGTATGTGGGGGAAACGGCGCTTAGGGCTCACCCGCTCCACGAACGCCAACACGCCTACTTACCAGGAAGATCATGTGAGTCTGCCCTACATCAGCTGGTAAGTAGGATCGAAAAGTCGCTAGAGTGTAAGGAAGTTGCACTTGGGGCCTTCCTAGACATTCAAGGTGCCTTTGATAACACTGAGACTCAGGCTGTCATCAATGCAGCCACAGCTCATGGTTTCCACGAGGTTGCAAGGGGATGGATCGAAGCCCTCTTGAGAAATAGAAACGTAAAACTATCACTCAACAACGAGGAGATAGTGGCAAGAACAACTCGAGGTTGTCCCCAGGGTGGGGTCTTGTCTCCACTCCTCTGGAACCTTGTGGTAGACGATCTCATCAGAACTCTCAATGAAAGCGGTGTATACGCACAGGGATACGCTGATGACATAGTGGTTCTGGTGTCAGGTAGGTTCAACGACACAGTCAGGGATCTCATGAATGGGGCTCTGAGGTCTGTTGGACGCTGGTGCGAAGAGGTAGGTCTCTCAATCAATCCTTCGAAGATTGTGGTGGTTCCTTTCACGAGGAGGAGGAACCTGAGAGGGATCGACCCCTTAGTGCTGCAAGGCTCTAATATAGAATTGCAGAATCAGGTGAAGTATCTGGGGGTAACTCTGGACCGGACGCTTCACTGGGGACCACAACTCCAAAAGGTAATAGACCGAGGTAAGTGGTCTCTCATGGCATGCAGGCGATTGGTGGGAGGGACATGGGGAGTGAAGCCAAAACTGATGCACTGGCTTTACGTCTCTGTGGTCAGACCTGCCATTACCTACGGTTCGCTTGTATGGTGGCCCAAGATGGACTCGGGGGTGGCGGTGAGGGGATTGGCGGGAGTTCAAAGACTCGCCTGTCTCCTCATCACAGGAGCCCTGAGTTCCAGTCCTGGGGCTTCCCTGGACTGTCTTCTCAACTTGTTGCCGATCGATCTTTTCATCAAGACCACGGCAAGGAAAGCTGCTCATCGACTCAAATGTGAGAATCTTTGGATAGACACTGGAGAATTCCGGGGTCACTCTCGGATCATTCTGACTGTACAGGGGAATGTTTTGGACATGCCCTCGGACTACATGTCGGTCAAATATGCCTTCGGTAAGTCATTTAGGGTCCTTCTTCCAGCGAGGGAGGATTGGCTGTCTGGAGGAAACCCTCTTCCACCTGCGGATCTGGAATGGTTCACAGACGGGTCCAAGGTAAGAGGAGGAACAGGAGCTGGAGTACATGGGGTGCAAGCGGGGGTAGGGATTCGTCTCCCTATGGGGATGCATCCCACGGTGTTCCAAGCGGAGGTTGCTGCGATAATGGAGTGCGCCAGAGTAAACCTGGTGCAAGGTGTCAGGGACAGGAGCATTTCTATTTTCTCAGATAGCCAGGCAGCTCTAAGGGCTCTGGACTCCTGCGAGTTCAGGTCAAAGATCGTCTGGGACTGCTTCACCACAGTATCTGCGCTAGGTAGATGCAACAGCGTGACGCTCTGCTGGGTCCCTGGTCACACAGGGATACCTGGGAATGAGGCTGCAGACGCCCTTGCCAATGCAGCTTCATCTTCAGAATTTACTGGTCCGGAGCCTTTCTGTGCTGTCTCTCGTGAGTATGCGTGCCAAGCGGTCATGTCATGGGCGAGGGAGGAGCATCGTAAGGCCTGGTTCAGACTTCCTCAATTGAGGGTAAGTAAGCTCATGCTTCACTCTCCATCTCGGAAAATTGCCTCCAGTATTCTGCAGCTGGAGAGGGGGGCAAATTAAACAGGTAACAGGGCTTATAACAGGACATTGTTCTTTAAGGAAGCACCTGCAGCGCTTGGGTCTCTACAATGGTGACCCGGTATGCAGGAGGTGTGGGCAGTCTGAAGAAACTGCTGATCACGTGCTGTTTGACTGTGGGGAGCTGGAAGAGGCTAGAGAGAGGGCCCTTGGAGGACTACGGAGGGGCGCTTTCCTTCCTCAAGAGGAGCTTGTCTGCAGGATACAGAAGTTCATCAAGTTTCTAAACAGGGATGAGCTCTGAAACTACATTAGGGGAGCGCAAAAAGCCCTTGCGGCTGACGCGCCTTGGGATTAGGTCCGCCCCATTGAATGAATGAATGAATGAATGAATGAAGATAACTCTGTATCACAAGCTAAAACACACAAAAACGTAGAATGGTGTTAGGAAGTTACTCATCACGTCCTGCATTGCTGATCGTGTATGTTAATAAATAATTTAAGTCGTAAATAATAGTAGTTTTTATCACTAGGAACAAAAGTGGGTCTTTTTGGTGCGCAATCGTGTTTTAAAAACGAGGCGCAGCCGAGTTAAAAAACGAGCTTAAAAACGATTAAGCATCAAAAAAACACTTTTGCTCCGAGTGATGAACAACGTTTTTTTATCATAATGGGAAATTAGACTTTTGATCGGTAAAAGTATTAAACAAAGTAAGTAATATGCAGTGTTTACATCTGTTATTTACAAACAATGCTCTTTATAACGTTTGAATTTCAAAATTATGCTCCTCAACATGAATAAATCAATAATAATATACTTGGCAAACAGCTGACTTTTCAGTCCTAGGACCTAAAAAATTCTCCACCTGATTTTTCAGTCCTAGGACAAAAAAGAATCGGTTTTGGTACTATTGAGAGTACAAAAAACAGGCCGATTTCGTGTAGAATGATAAAAAATAATTTCCTTGCTACTGTACTTCCACTTATCTAATCAGTTGCCAAAAAAACTAATTACCGTATATAACAATAGAGCTAAGACTGTAATAGACATCTGATGATGATCTCGTGTGAATTAACTATGAGGAAAGAGACTCTTTCAGAAATTTTTTTTCAGAATTTTATTTCAGAAATAACAATTTCAGTATAACTTTCAAAAGATTTCACTCATTAATGTAGAACTTGGATAATTCTATTTCCATTATGGATCAGTAAAAACATCAGGACAATAAATGAAAATCAAAACGCCTAAACACCCAAAATTATTATAGCAAAAAATTTTTATGAAAAAATTTATAAAGAAAGGAAGTGAAAACGCTAATTTATAATAAACAAACAAAGTTTTTGAAATCTTATTTAGAAACAGATGTAATAAACATAGGTATGTATCGCTTCTTCCACCTGTTTTTTCTAAAATTGACCTTTTTCGTATTTTTCTTTTCACTGTGCTTTACTGTTACACCTACAAAGTCCATAAGTACGTTTGCCCTTAGACATTGTTTTAACTGCAGGAATTAACATTCAAAGATGATGTAAAATTCAAAACAGTGATCAGGATTGGGACAGGATATAGAGACAACAGGTAACCCAAACTCTGTATGGGGGGGGGGGGTGGAAGGGAGGTGAGGGGTGACAGAGACTACAAAGTCTCGACTCAAATCTTGTTTTTAAGTCAAACCAAAACACATGTTTTAATGTAAACAAAGCAAACATTCACAAAAGTGGAAGGTTTTACATTATTTCTCATTCCCTTTGAACTTTTTGGACACACCACTATTTTTCCCTAGTTCTTGGGCTCAAGACCATTCAATTGGGACCATTGCCATCGTTATACAATTTGTAACACTTACAGTTTTACTCCAATTTTTTTTGTATACTTGCTTTTCTCTTTACAGCTGTTCAAGTTGAAAATAATCAAAATTTTTTGCCAATGTTAATCTAATGGGGAAATAATTCATTTTAAGGGCATGCGTTCAAATATATATATATTAGAAACAACTTCCCGTCGAGCTCTATTCAATGACACCAAAATCATTTAAAACTTTCGAAAACTGTAGGAAGAGTTCCTTGTACAAAAAAATATGTCGTGGATTAAATATGTATAGATTAGTTTGTATTACTGATCTGTCATAATTTAATTGAAATTTCGCCAACTAAAACGTTAAGATTGCTCTTTTAGCACTTTTAGTCAAAATATTACACAAAAATAGCATCTTGTATTATAGCAGGATAATCATGATATTAATTGACTTTCCTGTGATGTGTAATTTTAAAATCTGTACTTGTTTCATAAGCTAAGGCTTTTTTTGTTAATAGAACTCCTACAATTATCAACCGATTTTCAAGTTTTTTTGGTGTCGTTGGATGGGGGTTGGTCTGTCTTTATTTCCACTAAAAATTCATGAGAATCTTTTCTTAAAATAAAGGTGCTATCCACAAATTAAATTTGAAATTAGTCCATTAGAGTAACTTTGGGATTGGGTTGAGCATTTTAAACATCTGTTAACGAACAGCTGTAAATGCGTGTAGTTTTTGGTGGTTACCGATATTCACAATATTGGATTGGTGGATATCATTGATGTAGAACTAAATGTAACTTTTGTATTGTATCAAAATAAATTGCTCGATTTTGAGCAACAAGTACACTAGTCAATGTATAAATGGCAAAAAATAGTGTTTATACACAATCTTAACTTGTTAAAAAAAATAATAATAATAATAATAAATAAATAAACAGAAAAATTACAACTAAGATCCGATGTCAGTGAAGAACTAAACCGAAACTGAGCTAAAATTTCAAACCCACTAATCTACTACAAGCATCCACGTTAGGTAGATAAGACTCAGTAGGAATCAGCTTGTAACCTGTGAAGGTCAATTGGGCTGCACTGTGAACTGCGTTTCAAAATTAAATTGACCAAAAGTGATATTTTTCAAAACATTGCCGATGCTATTGCTGACCCATCACCTGATAATTCACATGTCAATCAATTAAGCTTTCTATTTAATGAGGACCACATATGCATCATTGCAGTTTGTGATTTGTCCAGATTGTGTAAAGAACGACACACAAATGTTCAAATGTGACCGGCCCATTGAGGTAATAAACTGTCTTGTTGCCAAAAACCAACACTTTAGCTTGAGAAAAGAGGTGGGTGTTTTCATCTGATTACCTAGGAAAAAAATGTTTCAGTGGTTATAGTGAGACAGTTACCGTTGGCAATGCCCGCCATGTAGGCGGCCCCCAACGCCGACATCTCCACACTGTCAGCCCGCTCCACCGGCACTCCCGTCAAGTCGGCACACAACTGGGCGATGAAATCATTAGATGAGACGCCTCCATCCACCCTACGAACGGAAACAGGCAAGTTATACGTTTATAAGAAACGCTCTTTATTACCCAAGCTACCATGGTGGAAGGCCAGTCCCGATTTTGGAACATGTAGATAAAGCAAAATTATAGTAGAGTACCGTTAATCTGAACCCCGCTAATAAAAAAATCCGCTTAATCAAAACACTGGAAAATACAAATTTTTCTATTTACTTTAGAAGAGGAAAAAAATATGGATTTTGTGAAAAAATTATTAATTAATCTGTTGTCAGCTGGTGTATACAGCACAGTACATAAATCCTATACTATAATACGAGCACTGTCTGAAGGGATGTGCATTCCATGATCTCGAAATCTAGCGGGTAGATTTTGCTTAAACTTTGCATTTAAGAGTGTTTTGGCCCAAAAATAAGTTTAGAATCAGCCTCAATCCCAGAAAAAATCAAATTTGGTCTAAATTTAAGTCGTAATTTTTAACATTGGTCTATTGGGTTGCTATTTTGGTTACGAAATAACAACGAAAGATGTACAAAAATAAAAGAATATTAATGTTAAGTAGTCTTTTTGAAACAGCTGTTAACTGTGAAGAGGTACAGTTGGTTGTTGATGGGAATTTAATAGCTTTATTACCATTGCACTATAACAAATTTAATTAAAACCGACGAGCAAGGCTCGGTTAACCTGGTACTACAATTGAACAAGGGGTAGTTAATTCGTACTATCAATGCTCAAGAAAAAAACAGTGCCAACAGTTCATAAAGCTAACAAATTGAACCGATCCTGCAATCCTGGCCTACTCCAAAACATTGATTGTCAACAACTCCCCAGACAAGCTCTTTTCTGTTGATTGACCTGAATCACACAAAGAAGAGAAAAGAAAAAATTGAAAGCACTGTCAGCGTTCAACATAGCCAGCTCAACCAGGGGGGGTAGCTCTAATCACAATGGTCAGCCTACATCTAATGCAGTCAAAGAAATAGACCCTTAATCTCACACTATAAATAGTTCACAATATCTAGGCTAAAATAAAAAGATACCAACCCTTCCTAAGATAAAAATTAATGTTGAAGAAGAAGATGAGATCCTTGCGCAGAAGTCACATAATAGATGAGATGTATGGTCCATCGGGCGACACTTTATTGAAGAGACATTGCAGGAACGCTTTTTTGAGGAGACAACGCAAGAATGTTGAGAATGGCTAGAAGCCGAAAGCGCTCCTGCAATGTCTCTTCAAAAAAGTGTCGTCCGACGGACCATACATCTCATCGATTATAAAAATTAATGTCTTTAGTGTCTCTCTACAAGTAGGCCTGAATAAAAACAGCTAAAAAACACTTAAACCAGAAAACAAAAAATATCTAACTTATGTAAATAAATAGTGAATTCTGAATGGAAATAAAAACCGCACCCAGCCTGAAGCATACAAAATTTTTTGTTGTCGACACGAAAACCTCTTCCGGAACCATTTAAGCTACTATAATAATTCAATATAATAAATTGTTAATTTTTTGAGCTCTGTGAAATGTTCTATGTTAAAATCAGCGGATGTTAAAAATTAAGTAAAAAATTCCAAAAACCCATTTTTGACCCTTTTGCTACCCCATAAAGCCTGTTCCTGTGGTCCGATCATGCTGGTTTTCAAACTTAACCTGATGAATGCTGCCCTACACTTCTAAACTAAATTTCATCAAAATCAGAGGTTCCATTCAAGAGTTATCGTGAGGGTGCACACAGATGAAAAAAAAAAATAATGACACCATGGCTGTACTTAATGTTCATGTGAATAAATAGTATTTTGTCTTTTCTTGTCAAGACATTATTTGTCGAGAAATACAAGTCAGCATGCCTATTTAAAGTTTACAAGATAAGCAATGATTTAATCAAGACAGGAAAAGTCTGTTATGATTGAATAAGCGCAAAACCGTTTTCCTCACTTGATCACAGGGCAGTTGTAGCTGGTTTCTTCTACAAGCAGTTTGAACACTTGTGCCACCCGGAGTGCTATACTTTCCAACACTGCCCGCACCAGATGAGCCGGCCGCGTTGTCGGTTTGATGCCGATAAACCCAGCAGCTGCCTGGCTGTCGTTGACCGGAGCCTGTGTGGGCACGGTTAAAAGGTTAAATCTACCTCATCTGGACATAAACTATATATTTTATTGTAAGAGAAACTATACGAGGGCATAGGAAACATACCCATGCAGAGTCTCACTATTTCTAACTAATTGGGACTGGACCATTTTCAAATTAGCAAGTTTTAGAATAGGCGAATTTCATGAAAGATACAAAATATATTAATACTAGGAACAAAGCCCGTCGTGGTTATATACAACGGTCTCTAGAAAAATTGTACCTATATGCTATTTCCGGTGAGATAAATAAAAAATTGTAGTATTTGTTTTCAATATTGAAAGAATGAATATTTGAGAAAAAAGTTATTTTCTATTAGATAATTCCCTGAGAATATTAGTTTGTATACTGCTGTGCCCTCACCAACTGTTACATTAGAATTCAGGTTCTCTACATAAATTTTGAACTGGCAGTCAAAAAGTCTTGCTGCAGCTTCAATTTCGACATTACCGGCATATTCCCCATCTTCAGTCATTAGATTTTTATAATCTGTTGCATTTTGTATTGGTAATCTATATGTTTTATCTCCTACTATAAAAGGGCAATAGTAGTACCAGTTACTAACTACTTCATCAATTATTTTGGTTCGTATTTAAGCGTACCTAGATTGTGTTGAATGGCATAGAAAAGATAAACTTCTAAACAAACAGTTTCCATCACGATCTATATTATAAATGGTAAAATTTTTCATTTTCAGAACAATTAAAAATTCATACTTGTAATTATTAAATTTAGTTCAGTTTTATATTGATTTAGTTTGATTTTATTTAATTTAGTTTTTGAAATAACAATTTATGATTGTAAAAATCACATACCGCTTAAAACCACACACTGTTTTAGCACATAACTCTCTTTAAACGCCAATAAAACGTAAGGAACTCACAACCACAAATCCCAAATGTAAACAACAAAATGTAAACAAAGAAAAGTCAAGGACACAACAATGCATCAATCAGCTGTTAAATTAATAACATGTGTTCCATGATCAGACACAGTTTAAAGGAAAAAACTGTTTAGCTTTTTAACTTTTTTACCATAACTCCAAAGCAAAACATCAACTTTCACATTTTTTAGTAAATATACATAGACGAAGCTTTTCGGCAACACATAAAAGATTATTAAAATCAGTCCAGTACTCTAGATTTAGCTCAGCTGTACAAAGTTTAATAAAAATATCGCTACCATAGTATTTTTTCAACGCAAACAAATTGGTAGTAGCTTTGGTTTTTTGTAAATAACTTTTTAACGATGAGGAAATCGACCAAAGTGGATGGCAATTTTCTGAAAGAGAATTAAATTTCCTACAAAATACTACTAAGCATTTCTTGAATAACCGCAAGAAAAGCAGCCAAAAATTGCCTTCAAATGAAAAAATCGTAAAAACAATTTATTTTTATTTTTTTACCATTAATACTAAAAAACATCAAACTTTCATATTTTTGGCAAATCTACAGGATGAGAGTTTTCCAACGACATCTTAAAAATTAAAATCGGTCCAGTGGAACTCCAGATTCGATTGCCCAAAGATTTTCAAAACTGAATTTTCAACGCAAATAAATTGGTAGTAGCTTTGGTTTTTTGTATATAACTTTTGAACGGTGAGGAAATCGACCGAAGTGGATGGTGATTTTCTGAAAGAGAATTAAATTTCCTACAAATTACTGTTATGCATTTCTAGAATAACCGCAATAAAAGCAGCCAAAAATTGCCTTAAAATGAAAAAATTGTAAAAACCCGTTTTCAATGTATTTCTTATGAAAAACATGTTTTTTAATTTTTTCACCATAAAAACTAAAAAACATCAATATTTTATATTTTTTGGCAAATATACAGGATGAAAGCTTTCCAACGACATGTTGAAAATTAAAATCGGTCCAGTGGAACTCCAGATTCGATTGCCCAAAGATTTTCAAAACTGAATTTTCAACGCAAATAAATTGATAGTAGCTTTGGTTTTTTGTAAATAACTTAAAAATGGTGAGGAAATCGACCAAAGTGGAAGGTGATTTTCTGAAAGAAAATTAAATTTCCTACAAATTACTTTTAAACATTTCTTGAACAGCCACAATAAATGCAGCCAAAAATTGCTTTCAAATAAGAAATTTGTAAAACCCCGTTCTCAATGTATTTTTTATGAAAAACAATTTTTTTTTATTTTTTCATAAAAAAATACAAAAAATAACAATCTTTCATATTTTTAGGCAAATATACAGGATAAAAGCTTTCCAACGACATCTTGAAAATTAAAATCGGTCCAGTGGAACTCCAGATTCGATTGCCCAAATATTTCTCTTAACTCAGTATTTTTGAAACGCAAACAAAACTGGTAGTAGCTTTGGTTTTTTGTAAATAACTTATGAATGGTGAGGAAATCGGCCAAAGTGGATGGTGATTTTCTGAAAGAGAATCAAATTTCCTACAAATTACTATTAGGCATTTCTTGAATAACCGCAATAAAGGCAGCCAAAAATTGCCTTCAAATGGAAAAATCGTAAAAACCTGTTTCCAATGTATTTCTTATGGGAAACATGTTTTTTTATTATTTCACCATAAATACCAAGAAACATTAAACTTTCATATTTTTTGGCAAATCTACAGGATGAGAGCTTTCCGACGACATCTTAAAAATTAAAATCGGTTCAGTGGAACTCCAGAATCAATTCTGCCAAGATTTTCAAAACTGAATTATTATAAGAATAGAAGATTATTAATATTTAATACTTGTTTGATCAAACATTGTAATATAGTAAAACCATAATAAGACCTGTCTTAATACATAGCTCAGAGAATTGGATGCTAAATCACAAACAGAAAAACAACAATTAGTATTCAAAAACAAACTTCCAAAAAAATCTATGGACCATCCTTCAAAAATTTGGTTGGAATGTTTAGTAAAAAAATATTCTAAACTAGATTTAAAATTTTTTAAGGGCTACACTAGATTTACTAAACTAGATTTAAAATTTTTTTAAGTTAACATAAAAACTGAAGTGAACATAAAAATAATGAAAACTCAGATGACGATGTTCCACATTAAAAGAGTATACTATGGGCAAATAAAGATATTGTATGGCTTTTAGTGGAGGGAGATCTGCAATTAACTGATAGCTCTCCTGAGTAAGAAGAATGCATTTTTTGTTTTCTATGCAGGTAAAGCACCAGTTTAACGTGACTTCTGAACCACGGGTGGAAGTGGCCGAACGAAATCTCTTTGCTCTAAAGCTATTCTCTTTTAAAGCCAGGAGGATTTAGGATATCAGGATATAATAAATAGGTAGAATATTATTGTAGCTTTGATAATTATTTAAAATTGTTTCCCTTCTTTTTTTAAAATATTTTCTCAACTTAGATATTAATTAAGCTGCTTACATTTTAAAACCAACAAAAACTATCGTAAAACTTACATTTATGCCAGAAAATGAGGGGATAAATAATACTCCATCAGAATCCGCTAGTGAGCTGGCAACTCGTGCGCTTTCAAATGCACTCTTGCACAAACCTGTGAACAGATCATTGCTTGGTAATTGTATTTCAAATTTAGAAACAATCTACCATTTAATTGTGCCCTTAAATTTGACTCCCTTGTACTTTAATTAGAAATTACTTGAACAGATTGTGCTTGCCGGTTATAGGCACCACGTATTATTTTAGGGTTACATGAGAAAAAACAATTAAATATGACACATTGGGTATAAACTACTGACTTTAGTTAACATCTTTTCACAAATTTCTGATATTTGAGATGACCCAGGTTTTACGACAGATTTCCAGAATGCGACAAAGTCGACAAGTGGAGATTGCGACACTTGTGTAGTTTGGTTATTGTTAAGTCAGGTTTGCATAGGTAGGTTAAAAACTGTTCCAATACCTTTGTTTACTAATTTTAAAAGGAAAACTAAATAAAAATATCATATTCAGCATAAACTGATCAATTATGCACACCATACATCAGAAAGCGGCAGAGTAAGAATAACGCTTTACCTTTAATGACCTTGGTACCCGTACATCAGACGCATTTTGTTCACATACGCGATAATGAAGATGACCTAATCCAGAGTGATATATTTATGCTAACCTTATCCAAAATAACCTTTCTAATCCATATTTTAATTAGGTGGTGCCTGTAACCCACAAATACTGAAAATATGAAACTCAACAAAGACTCAACTACTCACCCATATTTAGTAGCCAGTGTATCAAGGAGGCAGTATCAGATGAGCTACCTTCCGCCATGTAGACAAGATCGTCTTTATGTTTCCACCCCACCACAGGATACAAACCTAAACAGCCAATGCTAGTCATTGTTGTGTCATGACTTTTTAAGCAATAAAATATTTAACAAAACTTCATTCAGAATCAGAATCAGAATCTTTATTGGTCTAAGAACACGTTACATTGGCTTGTTTGTCACTGTCATATTTCTGTCATATTCTGTCATTATTATGTTTACCATGGCTCAAACGAGAATATTATTCATAAAATTCTTACAAGAAATTTAAAGAAAAGGTAGGAATGTATGCAGATGAGTTTGATCATTGAATTTTAACCTTTATTTATGTTTACCCTTTGTTTTTTGTTTCAATATAAATTTGAGGAATTTCCTGTCCATAATACTATTGAACCATAGAATATACTTTACCTTTGATTACACATTTAGGGAGCATCTCATAGGTCCCAGATTCACAAGTCCCAGTTTTCTTAAAAATCACTAAATATTACAAATTTCATAGGTCCCAGGTTCAAATGTCCAGATTTATTAAATTAAATACTAAATTCAGTTAGTTCACTGGTCCCAGTTTCAGATGTCCCAGATTTTGTAAAAATAATATTAATAATTAGTCAATTCCTTGGTCCCAGGTTCATATGTCCCAGTTGCGTTAAATTAAACGAAAAACAACGCGTGTTTCATAGGTCCCAGTTTCACAAGTCCCAGGTATCAAATGCGCCAAAAGTGATGCGGCCGCCGAGTCGGGCTGTACAGTCAGAGCAACAATTGACTTATTGGGTCGGCCCGCGTACTGTATTCACCGAGTACCGCCGCACAGTTCTTGCGCTGAACTATAGAGGAATCACATTTATTTTATTTTTATTGTTTATTAATATTTTTATTTGTTCATTTATTTATGTATTATTTAAATTAATTTGTACTTTTGGGTTGAATTTAAAATGAAGGCCAAACTTTTCGGTGTTGATCGCGCTGTGGCTATACTGTGGAATCTGCGTCATTTCAACGACAGTGCGTGCTGCCGTTTACTCGCTCCTGTACCACAACTGAGAGGATAACAGCAATGAAATTTATATATTCCGTTTCTGTATTAAATACAGATTCCACCGGTATGAGTATTTTTTTTACTTTCTTAATTATAGGTAGTTATAAAAGCTGGAAATGTTTGAGAACCAATTTATTTGGACATGAAAAAGTTACTAAGCGAGGAAATTTTTTATTTCTCGGTTTGAAAACGTTTCTTCGTGGGAAAGTTGTAGCCAATGCGACGAATTTTATAATTGTATCAAGAAACTTAAGATAACATGACCTGATCGTTGGTAAGGGAATTAATAGTGGCGCGAAGAGGTTGATCTCAAGACTTGCGGTCTCACTCTGGCCACCGAAGTTGTGGATCTCGTCGTTTGTTCCATAATTTGTTACTGTCTAAAGATAAAAACTTTTAAATTTATAATAATGTTATAAATTTGTAAATAAGTGGTGATGAAAAGTTAAGGTTTTATTAATAAAGTAATTTGTGAATGAAACAGCTATATTTAAGATAGATTTTCAATTAAATTACATCATTGATAAAAACCAGTGATTGATGAAAAGGAATCCTAAAGAATATGAAAATGATATACTTTGTATGCCTTGTAATTGTTAAGAAGAGAATCAAGTTTGTTGATGGGAAACAGGGAATTTTTACTTTACAATAGTGAACGCCCTGTGAAGCAGAGGATGAAACTGATAAGTGCTGTGTTTCTTGTACATTGTAGCCTAATAAAAACGTCACTCGTGCGAGCGTCGGGTCCTTGCTCCTGGGTCCCCATTATTTATTTTACTGTTATGAATGAATTTTTTTATTGGATATGTGGTTTTTGCTTTGGTGTCGTTCTATTTTATCTTATAATTATAACTAGGTATACAATGCAGTTGTCTGCTTGCAATATTGAGCGGAGTGACTATTTTTTAAATCAATAGCAAATGTTTTATAGGTAATTCAAGGGAGCTCGTTCGCTACGCTCACTCGTCGTCAATTTAGTTCGTTCGCTGCGCTCACTCACCTTTTTTGTCGGCTCATTGGCGGCACACACTCGTCGCCAGATTTAGGTTGTTCGCTGCGCTTACTCGCCACAAGTCCTCAATAGGTACTCTAATAATTTTTTGATTACACAGGTTTGCTGCGACGGGGTATTATATGTTTACAAGATATTAAATTGTGCGTCGTCCAAGATTTGCACCTCCTCTCCGTAAACGTGGCATTTCATTCACGTACAAAGGTAAACAAACAACTAAAATAAACAAAACAACAGTTTCACATAAAACTAATGTATTCACAAACTGCTTGATAGTAACAGTCTGCAGTTAAATTTGGTCCTAATAACAGCTGTATAATCAACACAAAGTAAACAAACCAAATATAAAATATTTCTCCTATTAAAATAACATGGTAACTTCAAAGGGCCGTAGGGCGGAATCCTTTTGTCCGATTTGGACCATTTCAGATTTATACCTTACCTTCCCATAGATGACCGAGCAAAATTTCGTGGGGATCACTCCAGTCGTTCAGGAGGAGTACTTGTAAATAAAAAGCCAGAGTGTAGTATAGGAGCTTCGCTCGCTCCGCTCAATAACAAATACAAGAATCTGATGGACATAAAATTACGTAACTGCTGATATGTAATTGGCTAAAAATTTATTTATTACTAGTTATCATGCAAATACTATTACTAATTACTAGTGATCATATTATACTTATTACTTTTCAATTAATGTCGTTATGATTTCCTATTTCATTGTAATGTACTTTCGGGTCAAGCGAACATTTATTTAATTATTTTTTATTAGCTTATAGGCCATGATTAAAAAAGAGTTAATTTTGCCAGGATGCGCTCAGTGCGAGAGCAGGGTTAATTCCATGGTCCGCGAAGTAAACACCTAGTTTATTATTAAAGATGATTCAATTACAATTGCCGAATTATATTATTAAATTTAGTACGTTGGTTTCACGTCCATGTGCCATCCTGATTAGACCAAATAATAAAGGTTGCGAATTTAGATAAGTTAATTCTTCACCCAGGTAGGCCGTTAACTAATATAATGTTCGAAACATAATAAGACGGGTTTATAAAACCAATGGCTGTGATTAATGGCGGTTTCATTATTAAAATTATTTAAAGACACTAAAACGTTGTGTCAACATCCACTTTCATTGCCGAATGTGATAACGAAAGTCAAGTCACCTAACCGCTTTGTCGCAACGGGTATTAGCCCAATTCACTTACACCATTAAAGCATTATTAAATAAGTAAAACAATCGTAATCAACTTAAAACGTCTTCTCGAAGGTAAATTAAATTCACAATAGGAATGAGGGACAGCTTGTCCGACGAAATAAAATAACGGAATTATATCAATTTAAAACAAACACTGTGAGTGTCCGAGTAAAGTAAAATACGAACAAAATTATTTGAAAGGCTCAAACGTATTACTGAAATATTAAAACCACAGAGAAGCGTGCCGAGAGGAGTAATTATCGATTAATTTAAGTAAAACCTACAATAAATTATTTTTTAGTAAAAATTTGAATAAATCTCTCGAAAATATTAATTAGGCTATTTTCTTTACGTGTTAATAACTTATGTACTTGCAACCGTGTAGTGTTTAAAGGGTTTGAACATCCCTAACACTTATAATTTTACTATACGCATGGACAGGTGGATTTACTTCATTTTGAAAACTATTTCCAAAGGGTCAATTCAAATAATATAAAAATCTTTTGAGGTGTACATAAAAATTTAATGCGCAAGCGTCGTGCATGATCTCAGATGTACTTAGCTCGTCGCAAAAATTGGCATCTTTGAACTAATTTGCAATTAAATCATAACAATTTAAACAAGTTTAAGTAAATTATTTTTAAAATCATTCAACCAACTTGTAAAAAAATCCACATTAAATTTCACTTCTGGCAAAAAAACTAACTTCACACAAAAAAATCTTATATAAAATTGAATGGATTTTTACAAATTTTTTGTTACCTAGTTAAAATTAACTAAACCGTTTAAATTAAAAGCTGTACATAATTATACATAACGTAGTTAAGGTAAAATGTGAATAAGTTATATAAGTTTAATAAAAAAATATTCTGTCAAAGCCCAAGAGCGTTGCGAACGTGATGGTCGCATTTCGACACTTTCTCTATGTCCAATAATTATTCGCCGACAGTTTTGGATTTATTTAGCGTAATTTAGAGTTATGGGGTAATATATATGTTGATAAGATACCAAAACTAATCTTGCACTAACGCTATAAAATAGAATATTATAAGCCCATGCCGCGCGCCACGCGGGAAAAGTATTGGCCGTTGCACTGCCCGTTGATACCAGCCGGCCGGTGCCGGCGGCGATTCTTGCTCAGACTGTACAGCCCGACTCGGCGGCCGCGTCACTTTTGGCGCGGTTGATACCTGGGACTTGTGAAACTGGGACCTATGAAACGCGCGTTGTTTTTCCTTTAAATTAACGCAACTGGGACATATGAACCTGGGACCAATGAATTAACTATTTATTATTATTATTTTTGCAAAATCTGGGACATATGAAACTGAGACCAGTGAACTAACTGAGTTTAGTATTTCATTTAATAAATCTGGGGCATTTGAACCTGGGACCTATGAAATTTGTAATATTTAGTGATTTTTAAGCAAACTGGGACTTGTGAACCCTACCCCACATTTACATACCTGATATAGAAGCATGGGGCTTTCGACCCGTATTGACATCGAGGAAGGTCCCTGTTCCTAGTGTAACTTTCGTGCATCCTTCGTTGAAACAGCACGAGCCAAACAAGGACGCCGACTGGTCACCTAGCTGACAAGAGAAATTAAGAAACACATGGGTCTAATAATATCTGCTTAAAACTGGGATGAATGTGATACTGTCATTGAATTACCGTATGCCAGTAGTATTAACACAAGTATCATACAAATAAATAGTTCTCAAAATTAATTGTAGTGCATGAAGGTTGTAAACTTTAAACCATTAAACCAAACAAACTATTTTAACACGTTGGCTACCGACAGTCGGGAATCCGGGTCGCCGAGAGTTCCCAGCAGACCGAGCCTAGTACTCGAAACTCTCACCACAGACCAAGGCATTGCGACCAACAGTAACCCAGAGACCGAAAAAAATTTTCGGTATTTTTATATAATTTGAAGTATAATATATATTACTCATGAAAATTGCAATAAAACATTATTTCAGTGCTATTTTGGCATTTTTATTGCATCACGTATGTGTGACGTCGGTTTATAGTATTATTTTGTATTATGTTTGTTTGCTACAGACCGACTGTCTCACATCCGTGTGATGAGTTGGATGACTGGGAAATAAATGAAAACTAGTTTAACTACACTAAAAAAATATAAAAAAAAAAAAACTAGAATATATATGACAATGTGTCACACAATAAAAAACGCCATGTGGAATGTGTAGAAAACAAACACTTCAAATTTAAGATGGTCAACTTTGAAAATCAGTAAAAAATAAAAATTGAGGTCGTACCCAGAGACCAAGCGACACACATGTGTGTTACACATTCCTAGAGACCGATAAACAGGTTTCAGATCGATTCCGTGTACCAAATGGGCGTGGCGAGTCATTTAACTGAACAGTGACACTGTCCCATATATGTGCCGTCGGTCCACTGGATTTGACCAGAGCGTCCCATATATGTGTCGTCAGTCCACTGGAAACACCTTGAGCAACACATATCACACAGTGACGCTGGTCTATTTTAAAGGTTTTTTCTTAATATTACGTCACATATATGTAACAATCGGTAGGCAACGTGTTAAAGAATTAAATATTCTGACTGTATACAGTCAGTATATCTTGTACTCAATTTTAATCTCAAAACAAAATAACACTTGTCACACTGTTTATAGTCACAATTATAATACCTGTAATAAAAACTAACTTTAATAAAACTCACTATCGTTTAAAATTTTATGAAAAAAACCATCTCATGCAGGAATTAAATTTAAAAACAGTTGAAGGAGTATTTAGTCGGTGCAGCCATACCGGGTGTTCCAGACCACCCGTACACACCTTAATCTACAAAATTAATTATTCACAAAAACACATTGTGCTAACACATTTAACACATTTAAATACAAACCCCCAACTTTTTATGGTATTTTTGGATTCTAGACATAATTTTAAGGCTACTTTACAAATTAAGGTGTATCACTAATCCTAACTATTTGGGAGATAATGGAGGTCAAAGTTTGATTTTTTCCTATAAGAATAACATGGGGCTAAATTTCACATCCATTATCTCTGTAAATTTCCCTTTAGACTAAAAAGGCCTAGCATAAAAATGATTTAGCTTCTTTTTTTAAACACCCTAGCATCATAAATTGTTAGTTTTGTCATAAATTATTTTATTTTTCTATGAATTTGCCCATATGGTGGGAATTATTAAAAAAATGTGTAGAAATCTAAAATTAATTACGTGAAAATCGGTATATTTTAATGAAATATTATCTAAAATGAAGTTACAAGATATTTCTAAAATTAATTACGTGAAAATCGGTATATTTTAATGAAATATTATCTAAAATGAAGTTACAAGATATTTTTATGCTTGGACAGTTATGTTAAAGGTAAAATTTTCAGTGTTAAGAGTCATCTTTACCTTTGGGCGAGTAGCCCATTGTTGCACAGTCGGCAATGTTAACCATACGGCTTTTATTGAAAAACATGGTATTTTATTCCCCTGTTTCGGACGCCGTTTTTCAACCGATTTTCTTTTAACTTAGTGTTTATTTGAATAGTTATATTAGGCCCCTCATACCTCCAAATTTTGAAAATTGAACAAATATTACTCTCTGTGACGTTGCAAAGTAACTCGATTTTCCTTAGTAATATTTGTTAAATTTTCTGAATTACCAAGTTTAAAGAAAATCGGTTGAAAAAAGGCGTCCGAAACAGGGGAATAAAATGTCTATAATCCAAAAATACCATAAAAAGTTAGGGTTTGTATTTAAAATTAATGACTTCCGGTCTGGGTAGGTTTTTTCTGGTACACTCTGTACATTAAAATTGTCATCAATGGATAGAGCGCAACCAATTTACCTATAATGGCAAAATTTGTTTTTGTGATAAATCAATTTTGTTGATTTTAAAAGGGGTGTACGGGTGGTCTGGGACACCCAGTATATTCATTAAAGGAGTTTTTCCACATCTCTTCGTAGAAATAGGTAAAATAACATTTTGGGGCTAGTTCATTACAAAGATATGTTATAAAAAATTGATTCTTAGCCGAATAGGTAATTTTAGTTTTAAGAGAATTAATGTTTTGCATTTGACACTATTCCTATTTGTATATAATTGTGAATAAAGAAATTTTGACTTTGACTTTGACTTTAGGCTTAAACTTAATACTCAATACATTTATGAAATTTATAAACATTTAATTCAAGGTTCGTTCATCATAAATATTAACTGTATGTTTGTATCTTTTGACAGCCTGATAGCTGCTAACAGAATTATTAATCTCAAGCTAATTGGAGACAGGTGTTGTGTCGTTTATATATCTGTCCTGACAACTTTGAGTCTTGGAAAATAAATGTGTTGATTTAAAAAATTATGTCAAATTATAATAATTTAACATGCTGTAAAAACAAGCTATCTAGCAGTAGTGTTGAAGGTAAAATTAACATGTCATCCTAAAGCAGAATATATTCTATATTTCTGTGACAGCGAACTATTTAGGCAAAAACTTTCAGCAAACTTAGACTGAACCAATAATACATTATTGCAATTTTGAAAGTGGTTTTGTAATTTCAAACCCCAAACTTAAAAAAATCTTAAAGAAAAGAAAAATACTTTTTTTAAATCTGTCTGCCAATAAAACCTTCTGCATTGCCCCATCTCTCTAATATGGCCGTTCTGAGCCACAGTGCTTTCTGTAGCAATCAGGGTTTTTCTACAATGTCACACCGTTGCAGTTTTCCTGCTTTGGAGCATATCATCCAGGATGGGTGTCGTTACTAACGGTTCAATTATGCACATTTTTGACATAGTTGTAATGCGCTAGGATTTACCAAACAAGAGTAAAATGAAATACCCCCGTCGCAGCAGACCTGCGTACTCAGTGAATTTCCAATCGATCTTGAGATATCGTATTTTCCCCATAAACACCATAGGAATGGGTATGTAGGGTTGCGTTAGAAAATGTTAGTTTTGTTAGGAAATGTAATAGTTACGTAAGGTAAATATCAAACTGTATCAATATTTGGCACTTTTAAATTTTCCCCATAAACCCCATGGGGGTGAGTATGTAGGTTTGCCGCCATATGGGTGTTGTAAGCAAATATCAGTTGAACCGTACCAAGTGAATGAACATAAAAAATATTATCAAGTTATGGTGTTCTTTTTATTTTCCCCCTAAAACCCCATAGGGGTGAGTGCGTAGGTTTTCCACCATATGGGTGTTGTAAGAAAATATCAGTTAAACACTACCAATGAATGTACATACCAAGTTTTATCAACTTATCTATATATTAATAGGCAAGCATGTTTCTTTTCCTCCTTTTTCCTCAGCTTGTGGGCATCGTAGGAGAAATCCACGCATACCGTTAGAAAGGTAGATGAGCAGAATTACACTTTAATTCGCAACAGCCCTTAGGGATATGCCCTACAGGCTTTCAAAATTTCAATGTTAATCTTATGGGAGAGAAATAATTGATTGAATCATTGGACAGCTGTTGTAATAACAAATGCTAGCAAGTCAGGAAGAACAGATGTTTCACTAATAAAACATTTTAAAACTAATTGGCTCGAGATCAACTGAATCTGGTCGAATTTCGACCAGTGGGTGATCCCTAGGTCAAATAAATAAGCGAGATAGAGGGTTTTGTTGATTTCCCATAAGGAACTAACATAGGAAACTTTTTTTTACTTTACTCTGTAACCTGTTAAGCCATGTTAAAAATTCAAAATACTAAATTGTTTGTTTTTTTAAGCTTTTTATAAATGGTTTTAGTTGAAATTGTTGAATTTTGAAAATTATGCTTGAAAAATGCCGAAAAACCCATTTCAGAACCCCTTGAAACTCCATAAAACCCCGTTACCATACCACACCAAACTTTTCATAAGCTGGCGTCGCCATTTGTGGCCGCTCTTTCAGCAAAGACCCAAGGTTGTTTACAATTTTGAAAGCGACGGTGATTTTTTTCTTTAGCCAATGTATTTTTCAATTTATTGCTTAAAAAGGTGCCGTATTCTGCAGGTATGAATGTCTTTGGCTCTTTATTTTCAACTAAATTTTTATTTTTGTGTTTCGTTATTGGTTTGTCTATTAATGCACTTTTGAAACCATTTGAGACCGCAATGTGTTTGATGATGTCAACTTCTATATCATAATAATTTTTGTTCATCGGTACAGTTAAAACAACCTTGGGTTTTTGCTGAAAGAGAGGCCACAAATGGCGACGCCAGCTTATGAAAAGTCTGGTGTCTATAAGATTAATTGTACTGATTGTACTAAATATTACATCGGCCAGACTACCCGTTCTTTTACAAAGCGTTTCAAAGAACACATACCAAAAAAAACAACTTCATCTCAAACTTCAACCTTTGCCGAACATCTCTTTTCATCTAACCACAATTACAATAGCATCAATAGTAACATGGATATATTACATTTTTCAAAGGATAAATTTAAGATAAGTACATTGGAAGAATTTGAAATATATAAAGCAGTAACATCCGACCAACAGAATGTTTTTAATGACAAACTTTTATTTTCATCTAATTATATCTACGATACTGCTATCAAGGTACTGGGAGGGGGAGGGCACAATGAATGCAACCCGGGCTGATAAGAGACAACAGTGTGAACGATGCACCGACCACCTGTCCACCGGCCAGTCTAGACTCTACCGCCGCCGGGATTGCGTCGATGTTAACTGTTTTTCATATATCTGTGTTCGTGTCCGTCGTGTCGTTTGTTCTCTGTGAGATGTGTCCGTGTTTATTTATTAAACTTTTTATCATTTTGACAACCTTCATATGAAGAGAATTCACATCTTTGTTCAAGCCCGATGATGACTCCGACGTGAGTCGAAACTAGTTGCTGTCACAACAAAAGGATTACCATTAATCAGGTATTTACACCATTAATTGTATTCATTGGTAATCCGAAGGCTAACATTCCATCATGAAACAAAATAAAAGTATTTTTTACATGATATGTTTTTAAAAGGGTTTTTAATGTGCCAATAATGTGTACAGTTTACAACTCTTACAAAATTCATCCTCACTCAAATCGAAATTAAATCATAACCTTTTTATTTCACATTATATACATAATATTACATCTGTACAAGCAATTTGATTATGGTTATAAAGCGCAGTTTGGATTACTAAGCTTCAATCAATATCATTTATCAGAGAGAGAAAAAAATTTGTGAAATGCAAAATAATCTATGTTTATTTATTATTTTAACACAAAGGTTCTGGGACAAATAATAATCAAGTCAGATGAATAGGACAATGACAATACTCAAGCTGCCTCCCAAAGAAAAGCCCCTCCCCCTTTACATCAATGATAAATCCACTCTCCATCTCAAGGTTAGAGGGCAACATCAAAATACATTATGGAATATGTGATGATTTTACGATTAAACTTTACACACTGGTAGAGTTAGGTAACTGACTAACCCCCCTACTCATTGAGGAAATTGAATGAAAATTGTCCAATTGAAATTGTCATCCTCTCTCAACTAGCAATATTATCATTTATGATTATGTTTACCATGCGTAGCACCAATCACAATATATAATCAATTTTACAAAAATGCATCAACTCTCATTGGGCTGTTTCATGCTAATTAATATACGTTCCTTCTTAAAGCAGAAAGTAAGAATTTCATTGGATCCAACAAACTTTACAAAGTACACTCGAACTTCGATGTGCCAAATTAATTGAGATCGGACCCCATCCGGATTATTTAATGATTTGGATTGTTGAAACAACCTTAAACACAGCTTGTATGCACTGTTGAGGTATAAAACTTTTTAAAATAGTAAATTTTTCCTTATGCAGTAAAGGTTTCAGAAATGACATGTATTAAAACATTTTAATTTTCATGTACAGTATCATGTTTTATTAAGACCAGTATGTGTTTAGTGAAAACTGACATATATTTTCTCCCAACAATAGGAAAATGGTGTTGAGAACCTCTAAGCAACAATAACTTGATGGTTCAGTCAGTAGTGTCGTAGAGCGACCAGCTGAACCGCATGAGTTCGACCCATCAACTAGTGACTTAATTTCTCCCCCTATAACACAGTATATGAAGATAGTAGGCTACGTTATTGTTTTCATCAAAATTTTCAAATTTGAGTTTTTGGTGGATTTAATCGTTTTAGTGAGCCCTGAGTCAAAAAAAGTGATATTCAGAATTATGTCTGTGAGGTTGTAGGCGAAACGGCTCATTTTCTCAGCATGGTGTTAGCAATCCAGTTGTTTTTATTTGTATTAATGCGATTGTCACGTAGCAGGGTGTGGAATTCTGTGTTTGATCTTGAACACGCCCCCTCCCCCTTCTGCGACCACTACCCTATTCTTTGCTATGACCCATTCCTCCTCCCCCACTCTCCAGTAAGGAGTATGGTAAAAGAGCCGACAGTATACGATGTAGGCTATTAATTATTTCTTGCTCAATACACTTCCGAATTATCGATGCTCTACTGTATAAAAAACTCTTTTTTGTTTCAGATAAAATAAGTGCAATGTGACATGAGTTTTTAAGCACCCGGGACCCACGCAAAGCTAAAACTTTCAACCCCATCCCAGATGCCCAGCAACAGCTAAGGTACTTAAGACTATAAAATTTTCAATATAAAAAACATGGCTACAATACTTTACTTGAGGGAAAAATTAACTTACTGAACACCTGATTGGGATCGAGTGGCCAAACAAATCCTTTGCTGTTGAGCCAAAATGGTCACCGGCTGAGTCACAAACCTATAAAAAAGTTTGTAAATTGAATCGTTGTTTTACGCCTCGAAGAATAAATTTTAATATTTATCTAACATTTAACATATCTATTCATTGAAACTACTTGTTTGTAACAGGCTTCAAATATTTGTCAAACATTGATTTATAAGTTTATGGTTAAAATCAATAAAGTAGATTTTCGGTTGATTTCATTATTTGTATTTTTTATTCTATGGGCCGATAATTAAAGATTTAGATTGATTTTGAGATTCAAGCAAATATTAAATATTTAATAGTATTAAATATTAGTTAACATTTAGTTAAGGTACATACCAATGTTTTCCTTAAAACATTTTTAAATTTCACTAAGACATTGCAGTTTATAGCTGGATGGATGGAGATAAATATATCCTTTAGTTTACAATTGTATACATTGAAAATAGTTAAATACAGTGGAACTTGGATAATTTGAACCTAAAGGAACCAGTTAAAAACTTCGAATTATCAAAAAATTTGAATTAAGGAAGTTCTTAATAAATAGGACCAAAACAATAAAACTTCAACTTTATATCAAAACTCTTCATTAAAATGACGCTTTAAACATATAAATACATTGTTTAATGCCTATAAAGAAGATTAAAATAACCTTAAATCAGAAATTTTTGTTCTAACAAACTATACAAAGTAAAACCACTGGCTGTGTAGCTGAGTGGTTATAGTGCTCGCCTTTCAATCAAAAGGTTGCCGGTTCGATCCTGAGAAAAGTTAATAGCTTTTTAAGGTTTGATTGAGGACCCAGTTGCCATTTGTCATTGGGATATTAATCAATGATGCTTTTCAACAACTGGTCGATGTTAGATAGTAACAAGACTGGGGTTTGGACCATTCCCCGTCAAAACGTTAAAAAATTCCACTGGCGTAGATAGACACAAAATAAAAATTAAAATTAAAATAAAGTGACATTTGAATAATAACCTTAAAATGTTTTTGGCAATATCTGAACTGCTGTAGACTACCAACTTAACTCGTACTCGTACTTTTACTGTACTGTATGTCACACTCACACAGTACACTCACTAAACGTTACTGGTACTGTACGTGAAAACTACAGTACAACTTTCCACAACAAAACAAAAGACGACTTCAAAACTAAGTCAACAATCTACATGACAAAAAGACCGAAATACACAGTTGCCCGGATGCCCAGATGACAAATGGGATGCGTCACTGCAATTTGGATGTCAGTTTGGTCGGTAAGGGAGGAGGAGGGGGTGAGTACCTTGGAGATAATGTGGATTTGTTTTGTTGCTGTCCAGTGATGGGACAGTCCGCGTGACGTGGCGGACAAGGGAGGACAGGTAAGAGTGAGTCATCAGACTTTACGCTCGCACGCATTTGGACTAATGCAAAATGTGTGCTGAATATTGTTAGTAAAATGTGTTTTACGATAAATTTACAATTATTTAGAATCACAGCTTAAAATTTGTACAGCTTTAATAAGACACACTAAAAATTTGAACCATCCAAAAATAATTTTAACTATCCACGATTTTATAGCATTTTTTTTTAGATACGAAATGCTTAGGGACCAAGAGAAATATTTGAATCAAAGAAGTTTAAATTATGGAGGCTCCACTGTACTAATTAATAATTTTTCCAGTTTAAAACTCACTGGTTGAATTTCACTGATTTCTTAAACCAATTTGAAAAAATCTCAGAAATAATATTCTCAAGACAGCAAAAAAAAGCTCTTTTACCTTTGGCATCATTGATGGTGGTAAATTGTACAACCACAATAGAGGTGCTGAATACTCCATGACAAAAGGATCAAATACCCCTGATGCACTGGCGCATGAAACGTCGGTGACATGAAGCTTCCCTCCTGTCAGTCGATAGAGCAGCCACGAGTCGATCATCCCGTAAACAGCTGTTCCCGCAGTCGCTGCCTCGCGTAGTTCTGGGAGTTCTCGTAGCACCCACTCCAGCCTGCATACAATCTGGTACAGGCGGATTTCTATTAAGTCCAACCTGTTGATTAAATATAACTAGCTAAAACTGTGCGTTACCACCATAGAGTATGAGTTAATTCAGTGATAGGGTAATCTATTTTTCTCAACTCATAAATAATCACCATAGAACACACTGATTTGTCTGGATTAATGATGTGAATGGCCAGTTTGGATTTAGGTCAATCAAAATTAAGCGAAGTTGGCCCCGACCAGTTGGTGCAAAGTTAGTGACACTATTGACAAGAAAACTTGATAGGTTTATCAATTTTATGGTTAGTTAAAAAATGAACAGCTGATAGTTATATCGAATATGATTGGCTTATCAAGGCAATTGAATTGATATTTTTAATCAATGGTGTATACTACTGAAAGCAAGTTTAAGTGAACTACTTGCAACTAAATTTAGGATGATAGGTGCCGGTCACATATCTATCTCATTGCCACTTTTTTTTAAAAGAGGATGGCAGACTTCTCTTTGTCTTACTTTGTCCTGTCCACATAGACTATTGATCTTTGTGTGGAACATATTTGACAAAGTAAGGGGGTGAGCCGCTACAGTACAAGGTGAAACGTACTGATAAAAGTCACTGGCAGAACGCAGATTCGCTGCCATGGTCCCGAAGTCCGGCGCGCTAACCACTATGCGACCGACTCACCAGTATTGGTTAACTGTGTTAATAAGTTATCTTCAAACTTGTTAACTGTGTTTGGTTGTGGTGATTTTTAATATTTTAAACTTATCTTTTCACAAATAGGCTATACAGTATCGCTTCAGAATTCAGAGGTAAGTAATTGAGGAAAATCATCTCACTAAAATTTTATCATTGAAATTTATTATTTAACATTCTACGGTGAAGCACAGGCATGCAGCTATGGTTTGACTCTTGCTACTAGAAAAATTTGTAATGACACCTAGTTAGTGGCTCCTGTCCCTCTAAATGCAGGAAGTTATACATATTATTCTTTGTGCTCTAAGCAACTAAGGATTAAGCCATGAAAGACCAATGTCTCTTGATATACAAATTGTACACAAGCAATGATGTTAACTAAGTGTTTCTATAGTTGATGAAAATTTCTTGGTTTTAGTAAATAAAAATTGTTATCAGTATCCAAAACTAAACTGCTCAATTTCAAGCAACAGGTACACTATTTTTTTTTTTCTTCTAGAGTAGTTAAATTGTCAAGTTGTTATTTAGGCCTACACAATTGTATCATGATTTTATTTAGGAAGAAAATAAACTAAGACATACCATTGCTCATTTATACATAAGTTAGAGTAAATGCATATATAGGCTTCTTTAATAGATTTCTCCCAAGACTCTTTTATTACTTAATTCATGATTCATTGATTCAACAAGTTCATGAATCATATATCACTAGTCTAATTAAAAGAAAGCAACCATAATTTTATTCATGCAGTGCAAAGTTGTTATTTTATAAACTCACTTGGACATTCATGGCTTTTAAGTCACTTGCTGCCAAAAACCTTTTTTGCCTGGAAACGGTGTACAGACATCTGGCACCCAACCTCAGGCCCTGGAAAAATATTGTGTTCACCCCTTATACAGTAGAATAGACCTGTTAATGATATAGTCCTATTCAAATGGAAAGATTGTCAGGTTTGATTAAAAGCTAAAATTTTTTTGAGCCTGCAAATTTTCTATCACAGCGGTTTTTACAAGTTTTATCACCGGTTCCTTTTGTCAACACATCAATAAAAGAGAATTACTGTAAGTAAATTTATTCGCAATGAAAGTTGTAATAAATTGAATTTAAAAACGCATTGTTACTTCTAGATTTTTAACCTTTCTTAACACTTAACACTTTTTGGCTAAAGAAAAAGAATAAACATTACCTACTACTATTACTATACAATTTAAGTGGTATCTGTCTCTCTGTTCCATTATTCAAAAACTACTTGACATATTCAGCTGAAACTATGCAAAAAGATGATCTTTATTCTTAGGAGTATTATAATATCTTGGTTTTAAAATTTCATCTGTGTTGTGCTCCATTGGCAGCGTAATTTCAACCTTATGGACTTATTTTATAAGTTTTTTCTATAACCGATATTTTATAGCTTGTCTTACTTTGATATGTGTAAAAATCTAATGCAACACTTATATAATAGTTGTATTTATAATAAAAACTCCAATGGTGGAATAATTTAAAGTGCTGAGAAGTGAGCGACCGAGCTATTTATACGGGAGGGAGCAGAATTAGTTGCTCACCCTAATATTATATTAGGGTAAATTTAAATCTATTTACTTTCTTTTAATAAGAATGCATACTTCCTTACGGTATGTATTTGTCTTCATCGTAATTGATAATTATTTGATATTTTAGCTACACATGAATTTAGAAAAACCATTTGTTAAAAAATTGAGAATGCATACGTACTCCCTACTATATAAACAATATTTTGAGTTAGCATTCGCATTATCCACTTCAATGCAAATTATCGCCACCATCATACCTTGATCTAGGTGTATCTATTTAGCATTTTGCCTGTAAAAACAAATTCATTAAAATCACTGTGCACTCCTTACCCACATGAGGTATGATGAGTTGTGTTTCTTGACCAAAGAGTCGGCTCGGAGGTCCTTCCAAGTGATGAAGTTGTGAAAGTGTTTTCCTGAAGTCTTGTCCCATGTGATAATCGTGGATCGGGCTGTGGAGATACCGAGGCAGCTGATTTCGCTTGCTGACAGCTGGGCGTCTACAAAATAAGAAGATAATACAACAAATTTACTTAAAAAAAAAAAAATTAAATAGGGACTGACATTTGTTTAGTCTATCATTATTCAAGCATAAAAATATGAGCCTGTTATGATTGTGAATTGGTATAGTTCACTGCAAATTCCAAATTCCAATAAAAAACCCCCGAAAAAATAACTGTAACTTACAATTTTTACTTTTAGCAAACTTTCAAATATATTAAATTCTTAATATTTATGGGTACTAGAGATCACCTCCTGGTCAAAATTTGTCCTAAATTTCACTTGATCTAAACTGTCTAGTCCCAATTGGTTAAAAACATATTTTATAACTGAAACAGCTGTTCTTCCTGATTTGCTAACATTTGTTAATAAAAAAAGCAGCCCAATTATTCAATAACACACTTCCATAAGGTTAACATTAAAACGTTCTATGCCTCTAGGGCGTACCCCTGGAGGCCCATGTGAGTTGTAATGGGATTCTGCTCATCTACATTATACAACCTTTCTAAAGGTATGCACGGATTTCTCCTATGATGCACACAACCTGAGAAGAAAGGAGGAAAAGAAACATGCTTGCTCATTCATATATAGGAGTATAGAGGAAAAATAATGTTCAAATTGAAAGGTTAAACAACGAGAAACAAAGCATGTTGAAATTAAAAATATCAAGATACATTTGATTTCAGTGTTTTGCCAGGCATATAGCATCTTACACCTTGATTCAGGATTTCATAAGTTCCTAAAAAAAAACTTCATAACCTAAGGAATTTTAACTGATTTTCTTTGACCGATAAAAACCACATAAAACAACAAAATTAGTGAAATAAAAATCACATATATGTGGTAAGTTTGATTATTAATTTTCAATCATTTATCTACCTTTTATCGCAGAGCTGATAACGTCTAAAACTGTATCCCACAGGTGTTCTGGTTCAATTTCAACATGTCCTGGTTGGGGGTAGAGAAGAGTAACCTGAAAATCACCACTATTAAATTAATTTAATTTGTAAAAAACATGTTTTTATTCCGAAATTGACTGTTAAGGGTGCTGATGTCGAAAATTTATGTTCTTTAGCATGAGAGCTTGAGCCACAGACAGCCAGGGTCAGAGGAATGACCAACCCAGACTTGCAATGCTACGTGACAAGCAGCACACCTACCAAGTCCTGACCACCCTACCAAGACCTTAACCTGCTGTTTTACACCTGGTGACCCATGATTAGATAAATAAAAAGGTAATACAAAATATTTACCGCAGGTTTTTTTTATGTCCTTTAGGGCTCCGTCCCACAGGACTTCAAAATTCTCTAGGGCTTACGGGGTTGAAATTTAAGCGAGTTCTTCCTAAACCATACTCTATTATAGTTTTAGAATACCATTTAGTTGCATATAATACCATTTAAACGTTACAGCAACATTTAAAAAAAGTTACTGACAGCGCAAATTGCACTATAAATGATGCTATTATGCAGGGTGTCTACCGATATCTAATTTTGGAATTCCAGTATATTTCCAGTATTTCAAGTACATTTTTTCAAAAAATTCCAGTATCACTCGTGAACTACTAACCTGAATATGGAGTAACAATAAAAAAATGTTATACATATAACAAAATTTAACATGGATCTTTGTATTAAGAGATCGCCACTGGTCAAAATTCTACCAAAAAATCACCTGATTTGGACTCTAATTTATTTAATAAATTACCCTTCTTCCATAAGATTAACATTGAAACTTTGAAAGCCTCAAGGGCCTACCCCTGGAGGCTGATGTGAATTATAATGGCATTCTGTTCATCTACAGGATGAACCTTTCTATAACAGTATGCACGGATTTCTCTTCCGATACACACAAGCTGAGAAAAAAGTAAGAAAATAAACATGCTTGCCTATTAATTTATAGAGACTTATTTCTAAGCTTAATCTTTACACAAATGTTTAGATTTCTTAATTGCTTAGTTAATTATTTGAACAGAACTGCAAGTTTTCTGATTTTGGTTTGCAAACATACTTTAACAACAATAATAGGTGAAACATTTTTACATCAAAATGTACGAATCAAATAACAAAATCTATATTTTATGCATAAAAAAAACAATTTCCAGATTTTAATAAAATTAAATTATTCCAGTATCTATTTTGAAATTCCAGTATATTTCCAGTATGGAAATAAAATTCCAGTATTTCCAGTAATTCCAGTATCAGTAGACACCCTGTTATGTGGGCACCCTTGTTTCTTGGTGATCCAGACGCTTATCATCTAAAAATGCCTTTGAAACCATTATAAAAAGGTTATTAAGGGTATTCTGTTGTGCATAGGCATCGTTTTACCTTGCAATCAGCCTGGTTAAAAAGTATATATAAACTTAAACCCTAAGTAAAAGCAATCAGTAAAGATGGCATTATTTCACAATGTAGGTATCGAGTGGCAATGCGAAGTTAAAATATCGGAACGCTGAATGACATGAGTGTCCACTACGAGTGACACTAATTCATTGTTGGCTGACAGTCAATGCGATCTAATCTAAAATTTCAACAATCGATAGATTCTATTTGGTTTATTTCTCCATGCTTTTCAACAAGAAAAATAAGTTTAGATATGATAATGCAGTTAATCCAATAAACCAATTTAATGCATTTGAATAATTTATTAGTTACCAAAGAATTTATGTACCACACATGCTTGCTTCTTTGCATGTTTCTTGCTATGCATGGCTGTGCACACGGCCGGCGCACCCATTAGGCGAACTAGGCGACTGCCTAGGGCGGCACTTTCCCGGGGGGCGGTAAAAAATAAAAAAATAACTAAGCCAAAATAAATATTTTTTTAAATAAACGAAATGCACAGGATTATCTTTAGTACGGTAACCAAATAGTTGTTGAAAGTTATTTTTTTAAGTTAATTTATGGTAGCATTGAATGTGTTGTTGCCATCCCTGGCACCGATGTCGCCGCACTCTTGGTCTGAGTCGAGCAGCAAGCTTGCGCTTACCAGCTGCAAGGGCTGTGTGTAAAAGCGCCGATCCGCCCACCCCACACAGTCACACACTTCCATTGAAACTACATGTATTAGGGTGTTTCCCACATTGGGCCACTCTTTATTAACAATTTTTGTCTGAGGTTTATCCCTTTTTAAAATGGTTATTAAATATCAAAGAACTATGATTCAAATTTGGTTATAATTGTCTAATCAACACGCAACACACAATCCATGAATTTTTATTGTACATGCATTGGTTCGATTATTGGATAAAATTGAGGCAGTGGCCAAAATCTGAGAATTCCCCGAGACCCGGGCGGCCTTCCGGTGCCTAACCGGCCAGCCACGCTACAATAGGGGGTGTTTTGTCAACAAAGGATTAGGACGGGCCGGGACTACCTGCCTCCAGTCTGTCAGGGGGGGGGGGGGTTGTACCCCAACAATGGGTTTTATGCATTTTTCATATGTAATTTTTCAAAATTTTATATTTTGATTTTCGTTATTGGATTAAGCTAAAAAAACCTTAAATTTATTATTTTGAAGCTTTGCTCTATCTCCACCAAGATATTAAAAATCTAAAGACAGTACATTGTATTTTGGGGCTCTAATGTTAATCTTATGAAGAATAAGAATGTGTTAATTTTTCACTTAATAACTAATATTTTTGGATTTAACTTGGTATTTAGCTTCATTTGGTTGGGATTCATCCATTTATAGTAAAAAATATTGGTTTTTGTACTTATCATGGCAGCAAACCTGCATATTCTTTTCCCATGTTAATCATATGGAGATTAGTCAAACTCCTTTATTTATGGACTGTTATTAATGAAACTTAGTATATGGCTTCATATGGTTGAAATAAATTTTTTATGCTAAAAACCTAATTTTCATCTACCGGTATATATAGAGTGCTCAACAGATAGGGAAAAGTGTCCCCTGTTGATTGGCACCATTTTACCCACGATTATCGCGTTTTCCTTGGTAATCTGTCCTTTGTTTACACTTTCCCACCAGTTATTTACCATTTTACCCACACCTATCCGACGTTTCTATGGTAACCAACTTCAATAGCCTGCCCACAGACCATCAAATCAAATTAATTTAAAAATAAATATATGCTTTAAAAGTATCATCTGAAATTTGTGAAGCTTGTAGCGACCAAATAAAATAACTATAAATAGTAATCAAGGAAACGAGAGTAAAATGTGGGATGGTTGCCAAGGAAATGGTGGGAATTATGGGTAAAATGCCGCAAATCAACAGGGGACAAAAAATTAACATGTGTTGAGCACTCTATATCTATCTAACCTCGTTGCTACTTTTAGTGTTCCCCATGGCAGCATACCTGCATAATCTTTCGCTATATTTATGATAAGGAGAATAGACATTTATTTCCATATTTATGAGCACGTGATGAAATTTTTTGTTTACAGGTTCATCTGGTCAAAATTAATATTACTAATTTGAAAATCCGCTGAGTACGCAGGTCTACTGCGACAGGGGTATTTTTTTTTAATTTTACAGGTCAACTTGCATCTCATTGGCCAACACATTTTCTGATTTTATTATTTTTTTATCAGCTACCTATGAGGTTCCATTTACTGTTATTTTATTAACACATTTAACTCTATGTGCTTAACAGGGCTTATATGCAGTAATACTGGGTGTTTTTGCATCAATACAAAAAAATATTAAATCTTTATTTTTATTAAAACACCACAAATTTTACTTTCTTTTAAAGAGGAAATCAAGAAATTTAAGAAAATATAATATGTTAAAGGGTAATATTTTTTATTGTTTTTTATAATTAACAATATTTTAAAAAGAAAAATAGCTACATGCGTTAGAGTTCATATCAAATTAAGTCTAAATTTTATTTTTTATTTTAAACCATATTCTAAAGAGATAAAACTACTCCTAATAAGACATATTAATTAGTATATATTTATATATTTTTTAATATACAGGGTGTTTTTTCTTATTTTTTTTATTTGCACATTAATTTATTTAAAAACTAAAATAAATATTACTGCTAAGTTTGTTGGAAACGTCTACTAATATTGGGGGAGGAAAATTTAACATGAAAATTTTATCCCCTCCTCACCCCAACCCCTAACTCAAAAATACGAACCCCAAATTTTATGTCATTTTTTTATTGTATTCTCAATTTAAAGACTATCATTCTTTGACATTTTCTCTAATCTTAACAGTTAGGGAGCCTACAGGCAATTGAAGTTCATTTTTAGTCCCACAATAATAACACAAGGAAAACTTTCAATACCTATATCTTCTAAACCATTAAGTTGATAGAAGTTTCCAGCAAACTGAACAGTATTATTTGTTTTAGTTTTGGAATGAATTAGGGTGTATATTTAAATTTTGCTATGCTCACTCACTGTCAAACTCACCGAATATAAGAAATATAAGACATTGCAGGAATAAGGTACCAGTACCTACAATTATAATTTTTCATTCAATTTGTTTCTTACCAACCTCAACCTGTTTGCTTAAGGAGTATCTACTCACATTATCTCTTTATTCCCTTGAGGAATTCTGGAATTTAAAAAATGTAACGTGATAATGTATTTGATAAAAGTTATATAAAACTAACTGCAACATTATTGTGAAAGTAAATTTATTTAGTGATAAGGCTCTTCCTATGTATAATATAAGAAATTTTGACACTATTCAATGTATGTTTTTATTTGACACTATTCTTGTACCACGATTGTACATTTATGAATAAAGAACTTTTGAATTTGAATTTGAATTTGAATATTGTAAATACTGGCTTATGAATAAAGATAATTTGATTTGATTTGAACCAACCAATAAAAATAGATAAAATAGAGATTTTCTGATTTTTTTACAAAGCATTGTATGCCCTCTAGGTCAGAGCCCTTTGGACAGATTTGCATTAAACTTCACACAAACCATACTTGAATAATGCTTAATGATGCCTGAAAGTTTCATTACAATTTGTCGAACGGTTTTGGAATCCATAAGGCAACATAGATATATACATATACAGTACACTCTCGTTCATCGGACTCGGGGACATCAGAACTCCGCTTCATCGGAACTGAAAATCTGGATATAATTAATTTTTTTTTCTTACGAAATAAATAATTTTTCCGTTTTAGCACCTTCAATTTCCATTCATTCTATCCGCACAACAGTGAAGTATCACATTTTGCATCAAACGTCATCAGGCGTTTTCCATAATCAGTACCCATCAATGTAATTTACGAGGCCGTGGAGTACGTATTCGCACAAAAATAGAAAGAGGAAGGGGGCAGGAAGTGAACATCCGTTTCGACCGCTTCCCAAACTGTCATTCAATCATTCAGTCTGTCTCGCGTCGCGGCTGCACCTGTGTTACGTGGAAGTCAGTTGACTGCTGGAATATGAGTGGAATATGAGAATAACGATTTTGGATCTTTATTTCCTGCGTTGTTTTTATTTCTATAGGTTCATTGTTACCATATTCAAAGTTTGAGTGCCTTATTTTCATAAAATCTCTTGTGTTATCTTAAAAACAAGAGTGAATACAATCACGATAGGTCACCGTACGGGCGGAAATGATGACTCACGGCGGACTCCGCTTCATCGGAATTTTTTGACATCTGAACCGGCCGTCCGCCACATTAGTTCCGATGAACGAGAGTGTACTGTAGTGGTCGCCAGAATTAGAGAGACTGGAGGCAGGTAGTCCCGACCCGTCCTAATCCTTTGTTGACAAAACACCCCCTATTGTAGCGCAGCCGGCCGGTTCGGCACCGGAAGGCCTCCCGGGTCTCGGGGACTTCTCAGAATTTTGGCCACTGCCTTAATTATCCAATAATCGAACCAATGCACGTACAATAAAAATTCATGGATTATGTGTTGCGTGTTGATTAGGCGATTATAACAAAATTTGAATCATTGTTCTACGATGTTTAATAACTATTTTAAAAAGGGATAAACCTCAGACAAAAGAGTAGTCACAACTAGACGCTCTCTGCAGCTTTCCCGATTAGTCATAACGGAGTTATTTGAATATCGGCCATTGAACTCGCTTCGGGACGCACCGGAAATCGAGACCGAGGGGTTCATTCTGACATTCAGTCTCTCATGGGTTGACGGTGTTAAGATGGCTATGTGGCGACCGTGGTGTTTTGAAGAGAACCAAGAAGATCAAGAGGATGAATGTGTTGCGGTATCAGTTAGCCAGGAAGAGTCCAGGACGACTTTTCCAGGGGAGTCCTTTGCGATAATCTTGGACAATGCGCCGTATCACAGGTATTGTTTATGTTTACGATTGACTATTAATGTAGGCCTACTACCTGTCGATTATTGAATTCTGATTTGTATAAAACATATTTTAATAGCAAATATCACTTATAACTTTTAAAACATCTACCTATCCGTAACAAATATTAATATCTATACTTATTTAATACGCTAAGGGTTTTTTTGTCTTGAGAACTCCTCCTACAATTTTCAACCGATTTTCAAGTTTTTGGTGTCGTTGGATAGGGCTTGGTCTGTAGTTGTTTCCGCCAAAAAATTATGAGAATCTGACTGCAAATAAAGGCGTTATCCAACATTGAAATCTCAAAATTTCCCATTTAAATAACATTGGGGACTGAATAAAGCATTTGAAACATCTGTTAATAATCAGCTGTAAATATGTGTAGTTATTGACAATTAAAGATATTCACATTATTGGATTGGTTGAATGTCATTGATTTAGAGCTAAAGTAACATTTGTACTGTATTTAAATAAATTGCTCGATTTCGAGCAACACGTATACTAGTTTTTAATAAATTTCTATTGCTAATTATCGCAAGTTCTACAATAATTAAAAATAATAATAATATAGGCTAGTTATAAACATAGTTAAAACTTTATTGTAAATTTTTATTGTTTCAGCCGACTGCTTTTCGAAACTCCAACGAAGAAAACCATTTTCATCTATATTTATTTGCTATATCCTATTGTTATTTAGTAAAATTTCAATTCGCAGGATGCCAATGTCGAGAAGCAGTACAAAGTGGACCTAATGGCAGAAGAACAAGGCCACCAAGTCGTCCGTCTGCCACCTTACTACTGTATGTTCAACCCAAAATTAAAAAAAAAGCAATTAGAATTATTGGGCGAGTTCCTCCTAGAACTCCTTATAAAAACCTTTTTCAAAAATTTTCTGTTTTAACATTTTATGATCATTATATTTTAGACATTTCAAGTTGGGTTAAAAGCAATTTGTCCTCATTCATGACCCAACCCATTCATTCCCATCACACTAGATTTAAGAGTTATATTAAGCCTGAAACCTATAGATTAGAGAAATTTCATTTATCTCCCCAATATATAGGCCCTAAAATTTACAATAAGTTACCGCTCTACATAAAGAATATTGATAATATTACAAAGTTCAGATCCACCCTGAAGACCTGGTTAAAAACAAAAAATTTTTATTCTGTTGAATGTTATTTAAGTAGGGATGTTACGTTGGATTAATAATAAGATACTTTTGTTATTCTTAGTTTTAATTCTACTGTATATATGACGCTATGTCCTGTCACAATGTTGATGTAATGACATGAAATAAATAAATAAATTGAACTCGTATGGTCAGCCTTTAAAAGAAGTGTTAGACGCCACAATACATCACCATCGCTAAGTGCATCAGTGGTGAAACATGTCAGGGACGCTGTAGCAAACATTGATGGCGATCTGTGGAAGAAGTGCTGCGACCACGTCATAAAAAAGGAGGATGAAGTTGTGACGGGTCCTCAAATTGAACCATTCATAATCTCATTAGCCGATGCTTATGACGACGATGACGACGACTATGACAATGGCTACGACTTTGACAGAGCCTTTGACATTGTAGCCTAAGGTTGCAAACTAACTAAAAACTGTTTCAAACCTCAACCTATGTAAATAGTTGTGTACAATATTGTATGACGTTTGTAAATGTGTGTTTTTTTTTTGTTTTTTTTTTGTAAAAATTGTTGTATATGATATTGTTGTAAATTTGTAAATATTTTTAAAGGTATTATGTTAGGACTGACAAGGCTGAAAGGCTGCTTTTTATATAGAGCATTCTGTTCTGTTAATATATGAAGTAGAACAGTCTCAGGGTGTCTACTGAAATCTGATTTTGGAATTCCAGTATATTTCCAGTATATTTTTTAAAAAATTCCAGTATCACTCGCGAACTATTAATTCAAACATGGAGTAACAATAATGACAATTTATTCATATAGTCAATATTAAAATAGATTTTTGTAAAAAGATAAAACACTTACATTTATGATTAATAAGTACTTTCCAACAATAACATTTGTTTTATATTTTTTGACTATTTTTTTGTAAAGGCCCCTAACTCACTCTATAGCCCTCTGTTCCTCCCACTTATGCGTTTATTTAATATGAAAAATAATCATAAAGCACATTTAACTACAAAAAAATAATGAATAAAGTTTAATACTTAAAAGTAAAAAAATATGATTACAATTTAAGAAAAAAGTACCAGGGGGACCGAGCTTAAGCTCGATAACATTATTACTTTCGTTCTCACACAAAGCTCGTTCGCTCAACTCACTCGCCCTCTTCCATTTTAAAGACAAGCTCGTTCGCTTCGCTCACTCGCCAGGCCAAAGTGTGCTGCACTTTGGTATAAGTTTCTTAAACTTCAGGTTAAAGATGTAACACATTGGTTTATATCTACAGTTATCAGCTGATTTTTGTTCAATTACTAAAATTTCCATAATCATAACATGGGAACTTTGAAGGGCTCTAGGGCGAAAACCGGATTTTTCCTAGCTATGGGAACAACGCCAATCGATTCCTGGTGGCCAAAACCCCCATATTCAATAAAAAAAATCAAAAATCCTAGGAGTGAAAAAAAACTTACCCATACAAACGGAACTTGTTTTAGAGTATAAGATAAATAAATTTTGAGTATAAAGTCAAACATTTTCTAGGCTCCATCTTTACACAAATGTTTACATTTCTTGATTAACTACAAGAACATTTCTTAATTTCAAGAGAACTACAAGTTTTCTGATTTTGGTTTGAAAACATACTTAAACAGCAAAAAAGACTTGTAAAATATCTTTTACATTACTGGTGTACGTCTTGCTCGAAATCGAGCAATTTATTTCGATAAAATATAAATGTTACTTTTGTATGTTATTTCTAAATCAATGATATTCGGACAATCCAGTATTGTAAATATCTTTAATCACCAAAAACTATACTTATTTACAGCAATTAACAGATCCCGGTGTTACTTTAATAGGAAATCTTAAGATTTCAATGGTGGATAGCGCCTTTATTTTCAGTCTGATTCTCATCAGTTTTTGGCGGAAAAAACCACAGACCAAGCCCTATCCAATGACACAAAATACTTGAAAACCGGTTGAAAATTGCAGGAGGAGTTCTCTACACAAAAAAACCCTTAGCGTAGTATAGATTATGTACAGATCAAATGACAAACTTGATGTATTATACATAAAAAATACGCATTTTAATAAAATTCCAGTATCTATTTTTAAATTCCAGTATAATTCCAGTATTTCAAGTATTTCCAGTATCAGTAGACACCCTGAGTCTGTTTCCTTCCGGTGCCGAACCGGCCGGCCGCACTACAATAGGGGGTGTTTTGTCAACAAAGGTTTAGGACGGGTCAGGACTACCTGCCTCCAGTCTCTCTAATTCTGGCGACCACTATACATACTTCCTCTTTTATAGATATAGATTACACATGGTAAACATAACCACAAATAACTACATTGCAGGGCGAGAGGGGGTGAGGGGGATCACAGCTGTTAAAATTTCCATCGGACTATTTTCGTGCATCTGACAATACTATTTACAGTAGAAGCCCTCAGTCCAACTTCGGATGGTTTGGCCACCGGATAATCCGGCCGCAGTCTTCCGGAAATAAGTTCAGCCGCGGGAATTTCCCATGGCCAAAACAGAAAAGAGTCAACTTGTTGCATGTTATATCACTAAAATATATCAAATATAGCCATTTTCTGGACTATTCCTTATTGGGTGTCTTGTAAAACATCGCGTTCCTGTTCTATTTTAGATCGTTATCTTTTTTTTTTATCCGCAGCGTGATGTTAAGCAGAAGTTAGGTCACCGGGTCATTCCATATCAAGTGATCCAAATAAAAAATAAAATTTTCCCTCATGTTTCTCTTTTTTAATAGTTTTTGGTTTAATGAATCATTAGAACAAACACAATCAAAAGGAAGAAAATAAAATTTTTTATCTTATTCAGTTTTTTCAAAAAAAATTTTCAAAGTTTCAAAAAAATTGTGTTTTTGCGCATTCACTGATTTACATTTCATTTAATATCTCTGGCTAGAATCAAGATAGAAAAGTGAAATAAAAGCCATTCTGTTCAGAATCAAATTAGCTTTAATTTGATATACAACATGAAGGTATTTAAAAAATTTAAATTTTTGATCCCTCAAACTCAAAATTTTGAAAGCGAATTCCAAAAAATTAATATAATTGAAAATTTTCAAAAAAATACCATAAATTCCTAATGTTACTACTAAGTTGTGTACAAAATTTCAGTTTGGGATCTCAATGGGATCATATTGAAATTAATTTTTATACATAAGCTTGTAATCGAAATGGACACCACATAGCCTTTAATACACAAATTAATTTTGTCAAAAATTTTTATTAAGTTTACAATCAATTAAAAGTTAATTAGTTAAAAAATACCTACACATTTTCCATATTAAGAGAAATGTAAATTTTAGATTTGTTCACTAAGAAGGCCTTTTTTTCTAGAGTGGTGACTACCGGTAGTATTTTATAAACTGATTACACTGTACTTAATAAAGGTCGATCGAAGTCTTAAAGTTCAGCTTTTTGTTGCTGCTTTGATTTTATTTTGGGACATTACATATGTTCTTCCTGTAGAGCAGCTCTGTACAGCTCTGTGGTAGGGTTCACTTTAGTTAATATTTGATTTATATACTTTTAAGATATTATGTTAGGAAAACAAACCAGGACGCAGGACCAGAAGAATGTAGAAATGTTAACTCTACATCTTCATTTTTATCGTGTTTTGACATGACACACTTGCCAGCCACCATCGCATTATTGGAGAGCTACCACTCGGTACTAGGCTTTTAAAAGCATTTTGAAATGGCTAGAAGCTTATAAAGAAAATTTTCAATGTGATTTACTTAAAAGTGGTTTATTAATTACCTTGTTTTGTTTACAACTGTATTAAACATCTAATGAAGTAATTTGAAGAAACCACTCTTATTTCAATCAAACTCAGAAATATTCAGGACCTGACAACTTGTTTTTAGATGTACTATTATACTTCATGCACTGATAAGGGCGCACCACAAAATCGTGTCTACGGGTGGACTGGTGGCGAGGGGCGCAGGCGCAGTAGTGTAGCTGTTAAATAAATGGCGGCGTGGCGCCTTGGCGTCTGTTCACCGACACAGAGCTTTAAACCGGAGACTCATACAGGCTAATCACTCAGGTCATAAGCCATATTTTGATATAGTTTGAAGAATTTGATAGGTCTTTAAAAATACATATATGGTGTTACTACATAGCCTATGCATCGGCAAAACTTTGCTACCGTATGGACATTTACTTGGACACCGAAGTACAAATAGTCTATAAAATATTACCAACTAATACGGGAGCGGCAGCTCAGTGGTAGAGCTCTGGCATTACAAGCCAGCAGTCCTCGGTTCGATCCTGGGCGACATTACACGCAAAAACATGAGCGGTCACCTCTACCTAGCCTATAATGCCAAGACCGTACCTTGCTGTCTTTAGATCACTGCACAGGCCTATTGGCCCATAATTACGGGCAGTGGAGGTATTAAATTTTTTTTATTCCAACGTTTTGGAAAAACCATATAAAACGTTTCCCGTCAGCAAGGGTTCTTAACTTTCTTCAAAAGAGCCGAGCGTCTGACCACGACTGACACAAACCTGTCATCTTAAAAGTAGTCCTAAATATAAGTCAAATATTAACTAAAGTGAACCCTACCACAGCTACTGGAAGAACATATTTGATGTCCCAAATGAAATTATAGCAGCAACAAAAAGCTGAACTTATAGACTGTGATCGACCTTTATTATGAGGTAGAGTTTGATTACTTTAAAGAGTAGGCCTAGATACTGGTCAGTAGCCATCACTCTTAATAATGAAAATGTGAAGGTATTTTTTAACAAATTAACTTTTAATTGGTTATAAACTTAATAAAAATGTTTTGACAAAATTAATTTGTGTATTAAAGGCTATGTGGTGTCCATTTCCATTAGCCTACACGCTTATGTATAAAAATTAATTTAAATATGATCCCATTGAGATCCCAAACTGAAATTTTGTACACAACTTAGTAGTAACATTAGGAATTTATGGTATTTTTTTGAAAATTTTCAATTATATTAATTTTTTGGAATTCGCTTTCAAAATTTTGAGTTTGAGGGATCAAAAATTTAAATTTTTCAAATACCTTCATGTTGTATATCAAATTAAAGCCAATTTGATTCTGAATAGAATGGCTTTTATTTTACCTTTCTATCTTGATTCTAGCCAGAGATATTAAATGAAATGTAAATCAGTGAATGCGCAAAAACACAATTTTTTTGAAACTTTGAAATAAAATTTTGAAAAAACTAAAAGAGAAAAAAAATTTCTTTTTTCAGATTTAAGTTTATTTTGCATATATGTATCTAATAAAAAAATATCAAGCCCATAAAAAATAGTGAGGTAATTTGCATTTGATCACTTGATATGGAATGACCCCACCATTCAAATTCTGTCGCTATTACCGTCCCAATTATAAATTAGGGCCTTCGTTGACAGAAGACCAATAAAATCGTCTATTAAACGCAGTTTAATCGCTAGCGACTGCTTGTCTATTGTCCGATTGTCATTTTGGCGTTATTACAACATCTAAGCGAGTAAATCATGATTGTTAAAAAGTTGATAACCAGTATTGATTGAGCAAGTATGACATCCTTTCATTTTTAATACACCCCAATAGTTAATTGTTGGAACACACATATAATACAGGTCTCTTAGCCACTGGTAAGTTCGGTCATTTTCAAATTCAGCCACTCGTCTGGTCCCGAGGTGGCCGGATTTGAGGGCTTCTACTGTATTTTTATTTTTCTTCTTTTATTATTCTTAGTACCAGGTTAACCGAGCCTTGCTCGTTGGTTTTAATTCAGTTTTGATAGCAGTCATTAGAGCTATTAAATTTCCCCCAACAACCAACTATACCTCTTCACAGTTAACAGCTGTTTCAAAAAGTCTGCTTAATATTAATGTTCCTTTATTTTTGTATACCTTTCGTTGTTATTTCGTTACCAAAATAGCAACCCATAAGACCAATGTTAAAAATTACGATTTTTAAACTTACATTCTGACAAAATTCGATTTTTCCTGGGATGGAGGCCTTTTCTAAACTTATTTTTGGGCCAATACACTTTTAATTGCAAAGTTTAAGCAAAATCTGACAGCTAGATTTCGAGATCGTGGAACACACATCCCTTCAGACATTCCTCGTATTATAGTATCTTATTTAATGTAGGAATGTAGCCTATTTTGTATTTTGCTATCCATTCTTGAATTTGTCATAGTATACTTAAGTCTTTAGTTAGTATTTTAGATAAAAAGGTATTCTGAATGTCATCCTAGCAATAACCTAAAATTTGGAAAAAATGTAAAAAAAATTGTGTGGGCCTTAACCGAAAAAAAACCAAATGCATAAAAACATTGTTCCATAAAAAGTGGCAAAAAATATGTTTGGTTTTAACTTTAGAATTTTGTGGGAAAGTTCGTAGGGCCAATGAAGGTGATACATAGACTACTTACTATATGTAATAGTAACGAACTTAGTTAAGCTAGATAATTCTTCATATTTTTACTCACTGGTTTATTTGACGAGCCCACAACGGTACCATTTTTGTTCAGTATGATGCAACGAACCGAGGATGTACCAACATCAAGACTTGCAATAAAACCATCTTTGATAGTTTCTTTATTCATTTTGATCTAAAAAAAATAATAGGTAATTTAAAAATTTTATCACTTTAGAAAGGCACATTTAACTAAATTATCAAATTTAAACAAATTTAGGATGAGGTTACCATACAGGAAACAAGCCAATATCATGAGTTTGTCAAGTACACACTTGCAGTTGACTGAGTTGTTGAATCGACTGATGAGTTTCAAGTGCATGTTATGTAGCCCAATAACCTATTTTTCATACAAAAGGTCTTAATGAAAATACACATTTAGAATATAAAGAAAACTGGTGACTTAAAATCTATTTAAGGCCTAATTTTGTTTATTGTTAAAAGATAGGGTATTGTCTATTTTTCTATTTTTTTTTTTTTTTTTTTTTTTTTTTAAGTGCAAAGAGTTGCAGTAAAGGCATAGGCTACATTCGTTTTAGCGAATTTCCCTATGGGGAATACGCTATTACCGTAGTAGGCAAGGTAGGACCTAAGCCCGGGACCACTGGACCACTTTATATAAAGCCAAAGACACCGTTCGTTCATATATATATATATATATATATATATATATATATATATATATATATATATATATATATATATATATATATACACACACACACACACACACACACACACACACACACACACACACACACACACATATATATATGTGTGTGTCCGTGGTACTGAAAACTTTTGAAGGGGACCTCTGATTTTGATGAAATTTGGTATGAAGGTGTAAACCAGATTGTCTATTTTCATGAGTTCGCAAACCAGCATGATCGAGTTAAGGGAACAGGGTTTTATGGGGTTTCAAAAGGGTCAAAAATGAGTTTTTGGCATGTTTTGACCTCAAATTTCAAAATTTAACAAGTTAAACTAAAACCAATAAAAGAGCTTAAAAAAACAAACAATTTGGTATTTTGAATTTTTAACTTGGCTCAACAGATTACGGGGAAAAACCAAAATTAGGTTTCCCATGTTAATCTTATGGGAAATCAACAAAACCCTATACCTCGCTTAGGGACATAAATTGGTAAAGTTTGGTATGCACATTCACAAGGTAGGGTTTAACTGATATTTGCTTACAACACCCATATGGCGGCAATCCTTTTTTTTCACCTGCATAGGGTTTATGGGGAAAATTAAAAAGTACCGAATATTGATACAATTTTATATTTACCTTACGTAACCATTACATTTCCTTACAACTACCCTGAGTACGCAGGTCTGCTGCAACGGGGATATTATTTGCATATACAATTAAAATTGATATTGGCTGATTGATTTGTATTCTGACTAGCCCAATAGTACTTTTAACAAAAGTTTTCTGGGTTTTAGGTTTAGACTGTTTTCCAACCTACAGTAGGCCTAATGTTAAATTAAAAATATGGGCGGAACTTCGTTATCCGACGCCACCGTTATTATCGATGTGGAAATTTCGATATTGCGATAATTTTTCTATTCTATCGATGATACAATTACATGATACGATTACGATTTTATCACCTGATTTAGTTTTCTTCTAATATAATTAAAAATACCTTTTGACAATAAAACAAATAGGTAGGCCCAGGGCCGGCCCTAGGTTTTCTGGCGCCCTAGGCGAAAGTGACGGTAGGCGACCCCCACCCCTTCCCCCAAAACTACTAAAGCTATTTCTTTTATAGCCGTTATTACATATTACAAAGAAAACAATGTATAAAATAAAACAATATTTTTGACTCTCTTTACTGCCAATCGCGGGCGATATTTATTTCCTATTCGGAGCGCCATTTCCCCAATAGGAGGGCTCTTTTACTGCCGCCGATCAAGGGCTCTCTGATCAGGTACCCTGTAGGCTACAATGACCCAGGTAATTGTAGGGGGGAATGTTTACCGCTGGTTGGGGGCCCCCTTTACCGTTGATCAAAGGTGCTTTTACACTTATTTGGGGCGCTCTTTGCCGTCGATCATGCTGGGCGCTTTTTACCGACGGTGGGAGACACTGTTTATTACCGGTTGGGGCCGCAATGGAACTCTGATATGATCTGCGGTAACGGGCACTATTAACCATTGATTATAATGCAAAGGCAAATGTTTACCGATGGTCAGGCAAGCTCTTTACCATTAACTTGGGGCGCTTTTAACCGTTGGCTGGGGCCGTAATTCAACACTGATCAGGTGTATTTTGCCTATCGGAGGCGCTGTCTCACGGCAGTTTAACTTTGACTGATGGGGGCGCCTTTTACCGCCGATCAAGAGGCTATTAACTATCTTTTGATATCATCGCTCTTTACCGCCCGAGGCGCTTTAGGGCGCTTGGGGGGTCAGGGGCGCACTTTGCCTCCGATCAAGGGCGCTTTTTACGGACATTTTACTGCAGATCAGGGGCGCTCGCGTCCGCCACGATGGCGCCCCTCGGGCCTTGGCGCCCTAGGCGGTCGCCTAGTTTGCCTATATAGTAGAGCCGGCCCTGGGTAGGCCTATATTGCAAACAAGTAACTGAAAAAAACAAACACAAGTAGGCTAAAAATTTTATCTAATGTAGGGTAAAACTACTAGTCAATGACAGTTTTGCACAAATGCCTTTGGAATAAAATACAGAGGCAATAAGTTATTTTGGTTTTTTTTTTTTTTTGCTATCAGCTGTTTCCTGGCATCTTTTTTTATAAGTTTCCAGTTGGCCAGATTTTTGGTGTCTCCCTTCTTTTGGAGGGAATTTTTCATGCTGCAAGTGTGCTGAGACATCTCATTTCTTATGAAAATTTTAAGAGGTAAGTTTTGGTTTTATCCTTTGTTTGATGGTTAGAGACGATAATTTATGCTTAAATTACTTTATCATTACTTAGATTATTAGTTGCACTTCATTTGAAAACAATCTAGACTAATTTAGGGTCTTCCATTTTTAGGTTAAATGCTAGTGTCAATAACTAGCACAATAAATGTTAAAACTTTTAGTGTATGACACTTTTTGTCATAGACTAAAACTTGTTCAAACTAGTGAATGACACTACGTTCAAACAATAACAATTGTTTAGTTTCTTTTTACGCTAACAACAATTTTGGTCATTAGGACTTAATTATTTACGTTTAAGTTCTTATGCACAGCCTAAAGATTTTTGGATTGTGTCCAAATAACGCCAAGCCTATTATTCAATAACTTATTGAATAGCAGTTTGCGTGTTGATTAAATTACTGGATGTAATGGAAAAACATCTTACAACACTAACAAATATATTTACACACACTACAAAAACAACGGTAAATATTCAAGGTGGTACAGGCCATATACCACCTTGTTTTTTATATATATATATATATATATATATATATATATATATATTACGTTCTATATGTGAATAATTATAAGTGTTAATATATTTGTTAGTGATGTAAGACTTTTTTTTATTACATCCTATTAAGGTATTCAACAATTAAGTAAGTTAACAACAGGTTGTGTTATTCCAGATGGCGCCAGCTAAGAAGCCGAAGCTTTTCTATTCACATGACCAGTTGCTGAAGGCGTTATGAGAAATAAAAGAAGGGGAGAAGCCTTTTAGAGTCAGCAAGAAATACGGAGTTCCCAGATCTACTCTAATCCTAAAAGCTTCAGGCAAATTGCCTCTGAATGAAGCCAGAAGATTCGGACCAGCTCCTTGTAGGGGATTTCAAGCGGAAGAAATCCTGAAAAAAAAAAAAAAATGGATTATGGCGTCTGCTTTACGGGGATTTCCTGTAACCAAAGGGGACCTTTTAACATCAGTAAAGCAAATACTACAAGAGATGAAGTCCGAAGATATTTTCCCTGGAGGTGTGCCTGGAACGACATGGATAAAACTATTTCTGAAATGTAACCCGGAAATAAGACAAAGAACAGTCGAAAAACTTAGTAAAATGAGAGCTAATGTTACTACAAAAGGAGTGATCAAATCTTGGTTTTATGCAATAGAATCATACCTAAAGGAAGAGAAAGTAGACACTGTTTTGCTGAAACCATCTAATATATTCAATATGGATGAAACAGCTTTTTTTGTGTCCCAAGAGCGACAGTTCTTGGAATAAAGGGACAAAAAAATGTGTATGAGATCAGTACCTCAAGTGATAAAGAAAACATAACAGTTCTGTGTAATGTCAGTGCAGGAGGAAATGTGGTTCCACCATTAATTGTTTATCCAGGGAAAAGGTTACCACAAGCTATCAAACTAAACGTTTCAGACGAATGGTGTATTTCCCGATCTGATTCCGGATGGATAAATGGGGAAGTATTTTACGAATATTTCGTAAATTACTTCTACAGATGGATGTTGAAAGAGAAACTTCAATTCCCAGTTGCTGTATTTATCGACGGTCACAAGTCTCACCTTACATATAACTTGAGTAAATTTTGTTCGGAAAAGAAAATCATCTTAATCGCACTGCCTGGAAATTGCACACATATAATGCAGCCACTTGATGTGGCTGTTTTCAGACCAGTGAAGAAAGGCTGGACCGATGCCGTTCACTCATGGAGAATGGCTAATTTTGGAGAAAAATTAACCAAGTACGATTTCGCCCAGATGCTTGATGGAGTTTTGCATGAAACGTTAAAGGAGGAAACCATAAAGAATGGTTTCGAAAGGTGTGGCCTCTACCCTTTCAACAGTGAAGCAGTTGATTATACAAAGATTGATGTCTCCAGAAATGAGGTAAGCCTACCTCAAAGACGTTCAAAGGTTCAAAGACGTCTGAACATTCCAACTCATCAAACCCTACTGGAAAAACCCGCACACCACATGAGGGATTATCCTTAATGGAATCATTCATTTCATCTGAAACCCTGAATGCCTTTCGGGAGACATATGAGAAGATCACCCCTATATGGAACGGCGATAATGCTGCTCACGACCTATACGTTGTGTGGAAAAAGTTTAAAGATTTTGTCACAAAGAAAAAGGGCTCAAACAATTTTCAATCAGAAAGTAATAGAGGGGGTATTGAGATGGCGAGTGAAACGCCTGGCACTGATGAAGACGAAACGACTCACGAGAGACTACCTAACACCACCCACGAGAGACTGCCCACCACCACCACAAACGAGAGACTACATACCACCACCACCCACGAGAGACTATCCACCACCACCAACCACGAGAGACTACACACCACCAACACACACAAGAGACTATCCACCAATTACGATCCTACGATAGATGAGATTGATGTGGATGAGATTGATTTAATATTACAAACTCCTAGCAAAAGTGTGCCTTGCACTAGCAAAGGCGTAAACACTCCTACGTCAAAAGAAAAACTGGCTAAAATTCTATCCCCAGAGACTAATGGGTCGGGAGTGCCATTACTGTTCAAGAATAACTTGGTATGGCCAACAACCCCCCCAAAAACCAAGAAAAAAACAAGAAAATCAATTAAGCTGCCCGCTGTTGTTAGCAGCAACAGGGTGTCTACTGCCAAGTAGATACAAAAATCAGTGACTTTTTGGTGACTTTTGGGGGTGAAAAATGTTAAAAATCAGGGACTTTTTCATGGTCTATTTAGAAAATTTTGGGCTGAAATTGCTAAAGTCGCAAAACTTTTACTCACAATCGCATTATTTTTTCAATTTATACAAAAAATCAGTGACTTTTCTTGCATTTAAAGGAAAAATAAGTGACTTTTTGGTGACGTCCATGACCACTAACTAAAATAAGTGACTTTTGGTGACTTCAGTGACCAGTAGACACCCTGAGCAAAGAGTGGCAGCTGTACGATGAAAAAAAGAGCAGAGAAAAAGAAGGAAGAAGAAGCTAAAGAAGAGAGAAAAAGGGTAAGAGAAGAGAAGAAGAAAAGCAAAGATTCTTCAGTCACTAATCGTAAAAAACGAAAAACGGTCAAGAAAAAGTTAATCAATGACGAAGACGAAGATTGGATTTGCAACGTATGCCACAAGCGTTATTCAGCTCAATTGATTATAAATGCTGGAAAAAATGGATCGAATGTGATTCTTGTAAAGGAGCATATCATATCAAATGCATACCAAAAAAACATCGTAATACATATGGAATCGAGGAGGAGGATGATGATGACGATGAAGAAATGGCTTTTATGTGCCATAATTGTGTCTCTGACAGTGACGATGACCCACTAGTTCTCAGTGACCTAGAAGAAAGTGAAGAGGACTAAGCTACATTGATATGACTGGCAATCTAGTGTAATATAAGCCTAGGCCTAAGCCATCGGTGCATACCTGTTTAATTTTGCTATAGTTTATTTTCTTTAAATTTATAAAGAATGTAATTTTGCGTAAGATGCCAAATACGTGCAATGTCGTTAGCTTATAAGTTACTTTAAAATAATTATGTTACCATTGTCAAATAAAACAGTATTCTAATAACATTTAAAATTGGTACAATCCCATGTATTTTGATTTTACTACCCCATTCAGGGTTGATTTTTGACACTGTCATACACTAGATTTCTCAGTGTCAATGACTAAAAAAATGTGTCATTAACTAAAAAATAGGTTAAAATTGATTAAAAATGTGATTTAATCATTATAAAATGGGTTAATATTATATTATTAATAATCACTACTATATTTCAAATATAACTAAATCACTTGCACCATCCAAAACCATCTGATAATAAATAAATAAATAATTTATTCACCTCAGACATGTAAACATGCGTTAGGCATACTTAATCTAACTTAAATTTATAATACATAATAGGTTTTGTATGCTAATTTCTTCCATATGGTTCTGAATTCCGCTGGGCAAATTTTCAAAGTTTAAACTTGTCTTTTAAACTGTCATTCACACTAGTAGTTTTACCCTAACCTGCAACATTATCAAAGAACAACTCAAAATAAACTAAACCCGTTTATTGTGTAGGTTCTGTGTATCTTAATTGTGATAAGAAACAGACTTCGTTGGTAATGGCGTCATACAAATGCTGTCAAATACGAATCTGAAAGGTATTTTTTGATATTGTATTGAGTTAATGTCAGTTTAACATGTTTCCAAACACTATTGATTTGATTGTTATAAACATCGCTGTCAATAAAAGTGAAGATTTTTTTTTTTTTTTTTTTTCTTTTTTGCCACCGGCAGGCTTGGAATTTCCATGTAGCCTCGTAGTTCTTTTAATGGGTTGCTGACTATTTTGGTTATTAATTTGAGTTAGTGACTAGTGTTAACAAACAACTCTGTAATGTTAAGAAAATTTTTTGTTATTTTGTTATTCACACACTTGTTTATTATCAAAGGTTGTGTTGACTGTGTTCGAAAGAAGGATTCTCTAAGGGAGGATTGTGGTGGGAGGAAGGTAAGGGATAGGTCTGTCTTCTCAGCCAGGGGCCCGTCAGGCTTATCCTATCCGAAAAGGTGAGGCCACGGATGGAAGAATCCCAAGATACCAGGTAAGTTGTTAGTAATGAGTGTTGTCGAAAAGAAAGTGGTTGTAATTTGACTGGGTGGTTGGTTATATTAAAGTGTAATTTTGGAGGCATATAGAAAGGTATTTAACTCGTCATAGGTCTCTGGGTCATTGGCTTTCAACGCATTTTTTATGTCGGATTTATATTTGCTGATTGTGTGTTTGAGGTATTGTGTTCTTTCTGAAAAATATTGGGGGCATGTAAACAGTATATGTTCGATGGTTTCTTCCTGTCCTAGAGTGCACTTGAGGCATAATGGGGTGAAGTTTATATGTCTTGCAAACTTATATTTGTTCGTTAGAGCGTGGCCTATCCTTAATCGGCAGATGTTGATTATGGATTGTCTGCTTGTCCGACTGTTTTTGAACCAGGGTTGTTGTGTGAAGTCTCCCTGAATGTCTTTGTACCACCGGGCTTTGGGGGACATTTTTACTTCCATATTATATTTGTTCACATATGATTTTTTCATTAAATTAATATAGTCGTCACAGCTTATATGTAAATCATTTCCTTCTTGACCTTCTTTAATAGCATTCTTGGCTAATTTATCTACTATTTCGTTATGCTTGATATCTGAGTGGCTTGGAATCCATTGGAAGCAAAATCTTTTTTCACTATTGTGGACAGCAATTGCTATTTTTAGCGCAATATCACATTGTTTCTTGTTGTTAAATACAGCTTTAATTGCCATTACAGTGGATTGTGAGTCAGTGAGTATAATGATATTTTCATTTGGTATTGAATTAGCAAACTGTATACTCTTATATATAGCATATAGTTCAGCCGTGTAGTTTGATGTATATTCACTAAGCTTGAATTGGTTGGACATCTGTAGCTGCGGTATCCAGTAGGCAGCGCCTGTCCCGGCAGCCGTTTTTGAACCGTCTGTGTATATTTGTAAATACTCCTTATAGGTTATGTTTGTTGTAAACAGAAAAATTTGTTTGATCTCAACATTTGTACTGCAATTTTTGCTAATCTTATTTTCTTCAAAGTTTTCATTGAATTCTAAGTGGTTCTTCTTAAGGCTTATTGACACAGGAGCATTAAACTGCCAATAGTTGCTCACATCTATATTTTCATTTAAATGTGGTTCTGTTTCTAATAAATTATAAGTTGAATTTATGTACAGTGGTTTCCTCTTTTTCTTCCAATATTTGTTATGTTCTGTTTGAAAGTGAAGGTAGTGGAGATTATTATAAGAGGGGTGGGATGAATCTGTGAGTATCTTATGTACAATTTTGTCCGTTATTAAGTTTCTCCTGTATTGCAAAGGGAGTGTGGCTGTCTCTAGGTGTATTGCCTCTATTGGGGATGATTTCAGAGCACTGATTGATATCCTCAGAGACTGGTTTTGAACCATATCCAGTTTATGAAGGGTACTTTTGGTGCAGTGACCAAATATGTGGCATCCATATTCTAGCTTAGGTCTAATTAAGCTCTTGTATATCTGAAGTGCGAAGTCTGGGTGAGCTCCTTTTTTTCCACATGTTATGATTTTCAAAATATTCAGATCTTTTAGGCACTTTTTCTGTACATTGTCGACATGGTCTTGGAATGTAAGTTTTGAGTCGAAGGTTACTCCTAGTAGTTTAATTTTATTTACTACTGGAATGTTGTGATTGTTGATAGTGAGTTTCAGTACTTCCTTTTCTAATTTCCTTTTCCTTGAGCATACCATAACTTTACTCTTTGATCCATTGAATGTTAGATTTAGTTCATTGCATGTAGTTTCTAAACTATTTAATCCATCCTGTAGTTTTCCTGCTATCAGCTGGATGTTCTTGTTTGAGCTGAATAAAACAGTGTCATCTGCATACTGTAAGCATTTGATTTCTTTAGGTAAATTGACATTAATTTCTGCTACATATATGGCAAACAGCAAAGGGCTGACGACACTACCTTGGGGAATTCCACAAGACGTGTATCGTGTAGAAACTTGGGAGGAGTATTTGAATGAGATAGGCCTATAAATTAGCCACTTGGCAAAATGATTAATATATCTGGGAGGAATTCTGAAATTACTCATTTTGTCTAAGAGCGTCTGGATTTTAACTCTGTCATAAGCTTTGCTTAGATCGAGTGCAACGGTAACACCGTGTTCATTATGTGTAAGAGATGTATATAGCTCGGTTTGGTAATGAATTAAGTAGTCCTGACAGCCTTTATTTTTCCTAAACCCATATTGAGAATATGGTAGGATTTTGTTTTTCTCTACAAACCATTCTAGCCTTGATTTAATCATTGTGTTAAAAATTTTCATGAGACAAGGTATAAGTGAGATGGGTCGATATGATTCTGCTTTGGCTTTGTCGGAGTTAGGTTTGGCATAGGCTATGATGAGTGAATGCTTCCATTCTTCAGGAAGAACCATTTCATCCTTCCATATAGCATTATACATTTGTAAAAGCATGCTTTGTGTGGATCCGGGAAGATGTTTTATCATGCTATAGCTAATATTGTCGTTACCAGGGGTTGTGTCAGTTTTTTTTGAGTTAATGGCAGTAATTAGCTCGTCTTCCGTAAAATCCCTCTCTAACCATTGGTTGGGATCATTATCTGTGGAGGCTATAGGATTAGGCTTTATTTCCGTTTTGTTAGGTACATAATCGGGAACAATCTGTTTCATAATTTCATAGCATAGGCTAGGGTTATCCTGTAGGTAGATAAGTTCATTATAACTATTATTTCCTTTTTTAAGTTTGCTAATGATTTTCCATGCAAGTTGGGAGGATTTCTTATCACTTATTTTGGCACATATTTTTTCCCATGCATATTTTTTTGCATTAAGAATTATTTCTTTTGCTTTCAACTGAGCCCTTTGATATTTTTGGTAGTTGATTGGGGTCATATTTATTTTGAATTCTTTAAAGGCTAAACGTCTTTGAGCCACTGCATGTGAGCATTCATTTGTCCACCAGCTCTTATTTCCGAAGTTATTTCCATTACCATTGGAATTCTTAAATTTCGGGATTGCAATATCTGCAGCTTCAGTTAAGATTTCATAGAATTCTTGGATAGAGATTGGTGAATTGTTATTTTTAATTCTGTCTTTGGTTTTGTTATCTAAAAGCTTTGTATATAGTGGCCAGTTTGCTAGTTTAAGGTTTCTACGGCAAGAGTTATTAATTGGGTTATTCATTGCAGGGTTGTGTTTGGTTAGATTTAATGACATAAATATTGGTTTGTGGTCACTTCCCATAGGATCAGGTCCCACTTTCCAGTTCTCTAATAGCAGGTATATTGGAGAGGATAAGAATGTTAAGTCTAGGATAGCAGGTTCTCTATGTGTTGTTGGCGTTGTAGTATAGTTATTATCATTTGCCAGTACAAAAGGTGAGTTGATGTAGGCTTGAAATAGTGCATGTCCTCTCTTATCTGTTTTTTTACAGTTCCAGGCGGTGTGATGTGCGTTAAAATCGCCAAAAATTATAATATTGTCATGGCTGTCTTTGAACAGGTAGTTAGACCAGAAGGTGTCGGTAATATTTCCTTGAGGGCAATATATGTTGTATATGGTCAATGGTTTATTGAGGTTGTTTATAGTCAGTCCTATAATCTGTACAGGTTCCGTTGTGTTAATTGTTATTTTATTGAATGATAGGCTGTTATGTATTATTACTGCTAGTCCTCCATAGCCATCAATCCTATCTTGTCTGATTACATTGTAGTTACTATGAGTTATTTTGTCTGAACTACTTAACCAAGTTTCTTGTATGGCTGCTATGTGTATTTTATGTGTTATTAGGGTATGTTGTAACTCAAGCCATTTAGGAATGAGAGATCTGGCATTCCATTGTAAAATGTTTATTTTATCAGTCATGATCGATAGTTTAGGATGTGGTGGACCGTGGGATTTCCTCAGTTAGGCCTAAGTTTTTTTCCCCAGGGTCGTCTTTATTACCACTTTCATCTGAGAACACCGAGTCACTTAAGTAAAATTCAAAGAGTTCATCTATTTCTTTTTTTGTTGTTGTTTCCTCAATATTTTGTCTAAGTTCCTCAATTTTGGCTTTGAGTCTTCTAATGAGCCAATTTCTATCATTGGGTGGGAGAACTATGGGTGCAGGTTTTGTTGGTTTTGGATTAGTTTTGTTTTGTTGGGTGGATAGGCTAGAGTGACCACTTTGGTTAGAATAAGTATGGTCAAATTGTTTTCTTTGCATTTGATTAGAGTTTTGGTTACGCTTGTAAGGGTTTCTCATGAAATTAAATTTAAAATTCTGGACTTCTAACTCGGGGGTTAGTTCTCTCTGATTATTATTTAGTGGTTCGTATCTGTTGGTATTCTGTAGACCTACTTTATATTGATCAGGTCTTTGTTTAATTGCATCTGAGTATTGTTTAACTCTGGATGTTACGAATGAGGGTTTGTTGGAGGACCTATATGTGATGGGGAATTTTTGGCTAGCGGTGAAGTAAGATTCTCTATATAGACTCATGTGTTCTTTTATGTTGCGCTGCCTTAAATACTCGGGGCATGTTCTCGAATTACTTGCATGCTCCCCAGAACAGTGTATGCATTTCATGATTTTGACGCATTCGCCATCGTGATATGGTTCCGCACAGTTCCTACAGATACGCTTTTTGTTGCATGGAGAGCTAGCAACATGTCCGTAAGAGAAGCATCTGTAGCACTGTCTGACTGGAATCATGTAGTTTTCTACCTTCATGATAACATGATTCAATTTTATTTCTTTTGGGAGAACGTCAGAATCGAAGGTTATTTTCATAAAGTGTGTGTCAATGTATTGGTTTTTTTGGGAGCCAGTGCTAATGTCATGTACTGATATTCTTTTTTTGAGTCTATAAGCGTTGAGAATGAGGGATTCACTGATGGCTTCAGTGGTCACCTCTTCTTCCGATACTTCAGGGTCAATGAAAACCACTCCGACAGAGTGGATTCTTAGTGTGGGTATGAAAACTTTGTATTTGGCGAGATTTTGGTTTTCTATTAGGCCGTTTGCAGTCGTATAATTGTTGCAAGTGATTGTCAAGTTTTTCCCTGTTCTTTTGATGTGCTCTATTCCATTACATGTTTTGAGAATTTTTCCTACTTGAAAGGGGCTAATTCTCTGATGGTCTTTGCTTTGTACAACCACCTCATATGGGCCAAGATTGCTGGGGGTATATTTGGGAATGGTATAATTTTTCCTTTTGAGGTCAGGTGATCCAGTTTCATCACGTTCTTTGACGTGATTTGGGTCATTTTCATGTTGTCTTTTAAGATTGTGTTTTATTGTTACAGAAGGGACATTATGGGATGTAATGTTATTTTCTAGTTTCTCCATATTTGTTTCATTTGTATTTATAATTGAAGCAACTGCTTTTTCTACCTCATTTGAGACATTTGCGCCAGCCATGGCTGGACCTGTTCTGACAGGTCCAGCCCACGTGTGTTCTTTGCTTGTCCTGGACAGTGAGTTGTTAGTTTGGGTTAGAAAGTAAGATTTTCAACTTAGACTATGGCTTATAAATAGTGTTAACCTAGATAATTAGCATAGAATTACATATTAACATGAAACTTTTGTTACATTACCATACACAGGTTAAGAACCAACCAAAACAGGAATAAACACACAGTTAGTCAGCAACCACTATGGATAAAACACGCCTACACTGTAGTAGAGTTAACCAGAGAATGTAAAAAAGTGAAGATTAACTCAAACGATTACAACTATCGAATAATCGTAATATCGAAATTTTCACATCTATAATAGGTAACGGTTAGTCGGATAAAGAAGTTTCGCCAAAACATCTCATGGGTGTGACCACGGCCATCTCTAGTACAAGGCCATGTCCTTCGACCTGGCAACGCCGCATCGGCCTCAACTCGTAGTAACGTTCTTGTCACTCGCGCTATTGTTTTCAATGGGACTTTCACCTATTATTTCCCGTTATTGCACTTTAGTATGAAATATTTGTAAAATGCCTTTGTAAGTGGGTTGTAAGGTATAATAAAGAAACCATTAGTATCAAGATAACATATTTATTAAATGGAATTTTGCATAAAACAATACAATGTTTATTCAGCAACTTTACGTTACATGGCTAAGACAAGATATTCAACTTACTCTTTTTGTTAGATGGTCTACTAATTGAATCATTAATTTTCTTTGAGTAGTTTTTTAACAAAATGTTTGCCATAATGGACACAATCTGAGAAACTATTACTTCGTATTGTTTGTTACATTTGTTACATTGCTTAGTAATTGATATAAATCGTTCGTTAATTACTATATTTTGAATGGGAAACAAGCAAAATTTATTCTGTAAGTTAACTATAATGTAAATAAACTCAGATTTAAAATTATTGCATGTTTTAAATATAAAAGAATCCTGTAAAAGTTTTAGTTTAAAATATTACATTCTATAGTTAAACTAGATAAATTGGATGTTTTGAATTTTTATTCACTTATGTACTGGGAATTAATTTTTATGAAGATATAAAAATGATAATTTTTAGGTTATTTCAATATTTAAAAGATTATGACCGTTTCGGCTATGGATTGCTATCAATCACACACGCTAAATTGAATAATGATTCCTTTTTACTTTTATTTTCTAGTTAGTAAAATAATCGAAATTACAAAATTTATTCCTTATCTATTAAATTTGGATTTTTGTATAAAAAGAGTTTTATGTAACACACATAACACCGAGTAATCGTATATCGCGGCTTTATCCACTCCGTGCACTCACCATCAAGTCCGATATAATTTCATCTAGAAATGAAAATACCGCTTTTAACGAGTTATGGCTGCTATTTATAGTAAGTTTGACTCTTCCTCTAAATTACCATAGAGGCTAAATCTATACTTTCCAATTAAACATTACAATATAGGCGATTAAAGTTAACGGCGCACGACTTCCTCCATTTACTGCAATGCTACTGACAGAGCGCCGAATACTCTCTGTGCAACGTTGCCACTTCTCGCTCGCCATGGCCTTGTACTAGAGATGGCCGTGGTGTGACATAATGCAAGGTAAAGAAGGGGGGATTGGCGAATAGAGCAGGTCGTGTAGTATTACGCTAAGGCAGTCTTAGTCCACCCTCAATTCTTCGACCAACGCTAGGCTGAAAGTTATCATCAGATTTGGACACAGAACGTGGGTCAGTTCTGACCCAGCCACAGTGACTGAGTTTAAGTTCAATGGTTTTAGACCTAGGCCTACTACAGGCTACAATCCTGAAAAAAGTTACACAAATGTGACCTTACTGAATTAGGTTTCCATTCTTCTAAAATTAATAAAATAACAACATTAAAAATATAATAGCTAAGAAGAAACTTGAATATTAGGAACTAAAAAAAGTAATATACTTAGGCTTGTAGCTTAAAAGACATGCTCTACTTATTTCTATTCTGTAAGATATGGGTTTATTATTTAGGCTAAACATTTAGCTTAAGTTTCATTTATAAATTAATAATACCCACATTATGTTTCGATATTATTTAGTGTATGTATGATTTCATACCAGTAAATCAGGAGAAAAACTACGCTACAAATAAGATGCCTTTAGTCCAAGAGGTGACAAACAATTATTTACATAACAACAAATTAACCTAAGGCTCGGACTACACGAGCGGACAAAACGCCACCGATTGTACGCGCCGAATTGTGTCTGACTAGACGAAGCCGACAATCGGCGGCGGACTGACCGCGTTGCACCCGCGGGCCTGGACTACACCAAGCAGTTGCGACGCGGTTTCCGACATTCTGATTGTTGTCTTTTTATAGTTCCAATATGGATTCCATACAGGTCGGATGTGTTGCGACTGTTTTAATATTACAGCATGTTTTTATTAAAAAACGCCGTGCAAAGAGGCGTTGGTGGTCACACCCGATATTATCGCATCGTTTAGTAACAGGGCAGTTTCACGTCATGTTCAACACGCATAGAATGTACCCAGACAAGTTTTATCAGTTTTATCGTATGTCGGTGGAATCGTTTGATGAACTGTTAGGGTTGATCGGAGAATTCATAGGGAAACGTGATAGTGTGATGAGAAGAGCAATTGATCCTGCGGAAAGACTTGCTCTTCTGTGTAGATAACAACAATAGACTCGTCCACTGAGGGGAGGATGGAAGGGGGCGCGGGAGAAACGCTTCCTACCGCTACGTGTAGTCCGGTGAGCCGACGATCGGCGCGCCGACTTGACGCCTCCGGAGGCGTTCGATCCGTCGGCCGCCGCGTTGACGCGTCTTCGCCAGGCGGTAGAACCGCTCGTGTAGTCCACTTCATAAGAAGTCATGGTTTTAATCAATGGAGCGTACACTCGGCGGCGTTTTGTCCGCTCGTGTAGTCCGAGCCTAAGATTTGATTTTATTATGAAGATTTCCTGATAACAGTTAGTTCCATTGTTCCATTAACCACCATTAAGTAAACATGGCGTCGTTATTTCATAACGTATAAATGAACAAGAGATAGGGGGAAAGTAAACCATTGACTAAGGATCCTATAGGACTATTCCTATAGGACTAAGGACTATTCCTGGTAGTATCAATAGTCAATGAAGTAAACGCTTGCTACAGGCATTGACTTTACATACTAATTCAACGCTTTACTTAGTTTAGTCGTAAAGCTAGACGCATTGACTTTAGGTATCTAAAGTCAAAGCGAGAAGCAGCCAAGATTAGAGCACCTCGACGTGGTTGCATGGTTTTCATGTCTTAGCCTGCATTGCAAAAAAGAAGAAAAATGGATACAACCTCCTTGCGTAATAATAACAACATAACCTTTAAAGGCAGTTAAGTTAGCCTTAGCCAGTTTCGTGCTACTACAATTACTCATTACTACATTTACTTGTGATTTTTTTAATTTTTACTAGACATTAAGAAGGACCGTGACAGCAAATAATTTTAGTTCAATGTAACTTTAGAGTATCGATAAGGCCAAACAGGTAAATAATCTGACTTAGGCCTACCTTATAGCAGCCATTCTTTTGTTACGGAAGTGACAGTTACATCAGAATAAAAATAAAATTAATATTTATCTCGCTAAATTGTAATGCTGACTTAATAGGTAAAGCATTTTACTATCTACATTCAAAATTTCAAGATTATTACATCACTAGTTTTGTGAAATGTCTGAGGATGATAGGCCTATTTCTGATATCGAAAGGCTTCATAAATAGGAAAAAAATATTACAAATTTGGTGGTTTTAGTTTCAAATTATATCACTAGTTTTAATGCAAATTCTATGCAAGTTACAGACATGACATGAAAAGCACCTGACTTTGGACATACAGTTGCATTCGATCAAAAATAATTATAAATTGTTGCGGACGTGACAAGAGTTTGTCACGGACGTGAAAGTAAATACATAACACTTTCATTAAAAGTGGCTTATTAAATACACATAGGTAACTTAATCTCTCGAAGTTTCACTACACACACAAATATTAGGCCTAAATCAAGATTAAGTTTTTATTGAATGTAAACTACCTTAACTTAATTTCATCACAAACATGTTCTTGCATCCAGATACATCCCTACTCCAGAGTAGGGATGTCAATCCCGGGATCCCGAGCACATTTGGGTACCTAAAAATCCCGGGATTCTTTACCTTCAATCCCGGGATTAGCAGGATTGTTTTTTGTATGGTTTTTTTTTTTTAAGTTTTATTGTGTTTAACGTTGAATAAAACTTGAAAATAATTGTCTTACAAACTTACAGTACTCAACTCAACATATGGTACCAATCTATTCTTTAAGTTTTAAATTATCGCATCTGCATCGGTAAATCTACCACTACACAAGTAATTTCTTATTGCTTCATATATCTGATAAGCATTCTTCTCATGGTTGACTATATTTTCATGGGTTTATTTTAGTCTGGTCACAATATTTTCAATTGCTATCAGGCTCCTGTGAAGAAAATTAGGCTCCTGTCGGATCTGATAAATTATCTCATCATTTTTAGCGAATTTCCCTATAGGGAATACGCTATTACGGTAGTAGTCACGGTAAGACCTAAGCCCGGGACCATGATACTTTTTCGTTTTGAGGTCCCTAGAAGCCAAAAACATCGTTCGTTCAAATTGATATATACCTGTTACCTGTTACCTCCGCAGTCTGTCCCGTAGAGACCCGATGAGGCATGGGACCCGTCATAATGTAGGCAGCCGAATTTGGCCTTGTCCAACCAGGTGTTTGGGTTTGGGTTTAGGTAGTGCTAGGTAGGGTGCGGAAAAGGTTTTTAGGAAAAATCAGGTAGCTCATAGTAGCACATGTTGAGCAGATGTTCCTTCAGTTCTCTCTTAAATGTATTAAAATCCTCAATTTCTTGAATATGTCTTGGAAGCTTCGAAAAAAACTTGGTACCGGTATAACTAGGTTTGGTCTCAAACAGTCTTAAACTATGTTGGGTTGCATGATTAACATTGTGGTTTCTAGTGAAATAATGATGAACATGAGGCTCTATCAGATTGTTGGCTTTTACATATAGAACTGCTTCAAATATAAAAAGAGAAGAGAATATATATGTATATATATATATATCTACATATATATATCTATGTGTCCGTGACCACGATAACTTTTGAACAGAACCTCCGATTTTGATTAAATTTGGTACAGGGGTGTAAGCCAGCGTCTACTAGGTTGAGTTCACGAACCAGAATGATCGGACCATGGGAACAGGGTTTTATGGGGTTTCAAAAGGAATAAAAATGGGTTTTTGGCTTTTTTTATTTTTATTTAGAAAATTCAACAATTTTAACTTAAACCATTTAAAAGAGCTTAAAAAAACAAACAATCTAGTATCTGGAATTTTTTGCCTAGCTTAAATTTCTATGGAGAAAATCCAAAAAGTATGTTTTCCATGTTATTCTTATGGGAAATCAACAAAACCTTCTATCTTGCTTATTTATTGGCATATCTTGATAAAATTTGGTACGTACATTCATTAGGAAGCGTTTGACTTATATTTGCTTAGAAAACCCATATGGCGGCAAACCTACGTACTCACCCCTATAGGGTTTATGGGGAAAATAAAAAGAACACCATAGCCTTATAAAATTAGGTATGTACAATCACTAGGTAGAGTTTAACTTATATTTACCAACAAAACCCATATGGCGTCAAACCTACATACTCTCATCCCCATGGATTTTATGGGGAAATAGAAAATATACCAAAATTCCACTGGAAATTCGCTGAGTACGCAGGTCTGCTGCGACGGGGGTATTAGTTATTTGCAAAATTCATGAATTGTAAAAATACATTTCGGTACAAAAGTCTTGATTTTTTTGTGTAGTTTCATGTTAGCTGAAATAGTTCCTATTTTTATTTAGATTAGGCCTATTTGTGTAATTTCTTAGTTGAATAGTTGAGAGCAGGCCTAGCAGTTTAGGTGAGAATGTACGGTAATATGAATTATGAATATATCAATGCAGTGTCACAAAGCAAACTGGATATAGTAATGTGGATTTGTTAATTTGTATTTAAACTTAGTGTAAATATTGTTAAAGTATAGGGCTTTCTAATGATAGAGGTAGCTAATAAGTTCAACAACAAAATTATAGCCGAATTCAAATTAGAGGCGTATATTAGGCCTACAAACAAAAGATGTCAGTTGAACGACTGACCAACTGGTGGATAAGCCTAGAGATTTTGAAATCCAGAATGTCTCTATTGAAGATTGTGAGAACTTGGTGTATGATTTATTGTGAATTAATGTACGTATCTTATGTACAGTACACTCTCGTTCATCGGACTCGGCGACATCGGAACTCCGCTTCATCGGAACTGAAAATCTGGATATTATTAATTTATTTTTTCTTACGAAATAAATCATTTTTCCGTTTTAGCGCCTTCAATTTCCATTCGTTCTATCCGCACAACAGTGAAGTATCACATTTTGCGTCTAACATCAGGCGTTTTCCATAATCTGTACGTATCGATGTGATTTACGAGGCCGTGGAGTATTCACACAAAAATAGAAAGAGGAAGGGGGCAGGAAATGAACATCCGTTTCGACCGCTTCCCAACAAACTGTCATTCAGTCTGTCTCGCGTCGCGACTGCACCTGTGTTACGTGGAAGTCAGTTGACTGCTGGAATATGAGTGGAATATAAATATGGAATATGAGAATAACGATTTTGGATCTTTATTTCCTGCGTTGTTTTTATTCCTATATGTTCATTTGTTACCATGTTCACAGTTTGAGTGCCTTATTTTCATAAAATCTCTAGTTTTGCTTTAAAAACAAGAGTGAATACAATCACGATAGGTCACCGTACGGGCGGAAATGATGACTCACGACGGCCTCCGCTTCATCGGAATTTTTTGACATCCGAATCGGCCGTCCGCCACATTGGTTCCGATGAACGAGAGTGTACTGTATTAATGTAATTAATATGTCTTTAATTTTGATGTTAAATGGCCGAATAATATATATCTATGATTTACGAATCCCGGGATCCTGGGATCGTCATCAATGAATCCCGAAATCCCGGGATCGTCATTTCAGTCCGGGATTGACACCCCTAATCTGGAGGCGTTCAACTACCGAATCTAAAAATCCAACCAACTCTTACTAGTCAATATCCCCTAATCGATTCATAAGAAATAGCTTGAGAGACTCTCCGAATACATCCTTTATATTTTTACTTTCAAGGACTACGCATTATTTGAATGAATGCTCAGCCTAAGCCAGGACTCAGAAATTTTGATGAGATCGAAACTGCCCGGAAGATCTCTCTAACCTCAACAATATGAGCGGGCAATGACTGAGCATGTGTGCCGCCTTTAGTTTTTCGGGGTAGGGTCATATCTGCTAGGACAGTAAATAAATTGGACATTGCTGCTCACTCAGAATTATCAAATATTCATAATTTGCTCACAAACAATAAATTGATTTTAAATGCTCAGAAAACCAATTTTGTATGATTCAGTACAAAAAAGAACAATAATAAACTCAATCCCAACATTTTTATTGAAAACGAATCAATAAGTCAAATTTATTGCAACAAATTTTTAGGACTTATTGACAACACTGTCTTAGTTGGAGTCAGCATGTGGATCACATCGTTCTCAAAATAAATTCTGGAATTTATGCTTTAAAAGAATGTATTATTCAATTGATTTTGCAACTTTAAAAGTAATTTTTTATTCTCTCTTTCAATTACCTATAGCATATGGTGTCTCAGTTTATTGGGGCACTTCCCAACAAAATTTGAATATAATATTAGTTAGGCCCTAAATAGAAAAAGCCCTAAAATTTGGATTATAATAAATCTGCGAGACAACATTTTGCTGATTTAAAAATATTGCTGGATATGGTCTGTATGTGCTAGAATGTGTAATGCATGTGAAGAACTTATGATAAGTTTATACACACTGCGAAAACTACTCATAAAACATCAGAAACAAACTGATATTGTTTTACCACAACATAACCTTGAGGTTTTTAAGACTAAGCCATCTTACAAAGAGGTGACATTTTTCAAAAGTATTCCTAAGGAAATGAGAAAAATTTTAGATATAAAAAAATTAAGTGAAACCTCAAAGAATTTCTGTTTTAAAGGCCTATTTTATTCTTTAGATGAATTTGATTCACTGTCATCTTAGAATTAAGTATTTAAGTTAGTACCGTAACTAAGAACTTGACACTATTTATTATACAGATTCTACAAATTAAAAATAAAGATATTTTGAATTTCAATTAGCTTGTAATTTAAGTAGGCCTACATGTATCAATTTTTGTTGTCTCATTGCTTGCAGGATAATCACTGAATCTTAAGTCACCCTGGTCTAAAAAACTTAGTCAACACTCCATTCTTTGATTGATACACTTAAAAATAAAAAATAAAAAAAATGGTTCGAGTAATCAACCAGCAGACATTTGACGATGTAGTCAAAGAAAATATGGAAGAGTTCGAAATGACAGTAGAAGAAGCCATCGCAGAAGCAATTCAACAGTTTGAAGCTCAGGTGAGTTTGTGAATCCTGTCACAGAATACTGAAACGATGTAGCTAGTCTGTGATCCTGTATATTGTTTAAATAATTTATATATCCAAACAAAATAAATTAATATCAAGTTAAATTAAATTCATATCAAGCTATAATGGATCAAAGTTGGATAGCTTATAGGGATTCAAAATGTGAAAAAAATCAAAAAGATGATCAAATAGACCAAATAGTTCTTTTAAAATTACTTCCACTTTTATCGGACCTAAAATAAAGTCGTTGAAACTACTGGGAGCTCTGGCTATAAACATATTCAATGAATAGCATGTATTAATTAAACCTTGGTGGTTGGCTAAATGAGCCATACGATATATGTATTAAAAACATACTTTCCGTGGCCAAATCTCCTTCCTCACCACCATCTACCTGAATCTTTTGTCTCACAAGTGCTTAAGTGAAGCAGCGTTTCTTTATCCACAGTGTTTTACACTGAATCCTAGATACTAGAGGGCCCATAAATCCAATTATTAGCTAATTATTTTTTATACTTACGTACCTACGTGGTGATCCAACCTTGCTTCATGGTAATTTACCGAGTTACTTAGAATGAAAATTAAATTGTAGTGAAAATCAGATTAAACCATATTGATATTTCATCAATTGATCTTCATCAATAATTCTCCTACTTCCCAATGTCATAGTGTTGAGATTTGGTGTTTATTCTTCTAGGCCCAAATCAGCTAGGATTACGTGATGGTTCTTATGCCAATTTGTCTTAGAGCCTCTGCCTAAAAGATTATGAAATTTAGAATAATTTCACATATGTTGGATCTAGATATTTCATCACACAAATATGTAAATTGCAACAGAAGAAAAATTAATATTTAATTACAACCCTAGCCCTGAATAAGCTATGGAGCAATCACTGCGGCTGCTTTTCTAGTACTGTATGAGTAAAGGGGTCCACACACTATCGCACATGTCCGTCGAGCTGTCGGGTCCGATGTCGAGTCCAGCGTCGGTCGCGACAGCTTGTTGGACATGTCAGGTTGGATGCTTTGCGGTCGAGCATATCAGTTGCAAAATGGATTTTGAGGGAAATGTTGCTATTCTTGGTGGTGTTTTAATTTTAACTAATTAAAAGAAGAAGAAAAATTCCACAATTTTGGTCAAAACGTTGGTTTTTAGAAAGAGAAAATTTTAACCACATAGGTTGTATCAACTTACTTGCAATTAGGGAACCTAACAATTGCAAAAACTTTATTATGATGAGTAATGACAATTTTGAGGACATCTTGGGACGAATTTCTGAACATATTGGAAATACCCCCGTCGCAGCAGACCTGCGTACTCAGCGAATTTCTAAAGAATTATTGTTTCAACATCAAAGAACTTTGTGGCTATCTTATATATTAATAATCTTTACAAGGAAATATAATATATTTAACGGCATTATATTTCTGAGTAAATTATTTTTATTTAATAATTTATATATTAATATTTATATTGCAAAAATGACTTTTTTAACAGTAATTAGAGTGCATATCCAAAGCTTCCATGCAAAAGGAATGATTTGTTTACAAATAACAAAACATAAACATTTCAAATTTGACAAATATGCAGAAGACAGCTCATTAAGAACAGATACTTTATTATCTCCATCTCTCTTGCTCCCATTATACACTTATTTTCCATGAGAAAACCACGGGATTTAGCATGTAGGTTTGCTACCATGTGGGTTTTTGATCAAATCTTAATTAGGCCTACTACCCACCTAGTGAAGGTTCATAAAAGTTTTTCTAAAGATATGTTCATAAATAAGCGATACATAACTTTTTAAAGATTTGCCCTTAAGAATAACGTGGGAAACTTGATCTGAATTTTCTCCATAACCAGTTAAGCTATTTTAATGATTCAAAATTACTAAGTTGTCGATTTTTTAAGCTCTTTTAAATGTCCTTGCTTAAAATTCTTGAATTTTTAAATTGATGTTTAAAAATGCAAAAAACCCATTTTTGACCCTTTTGAAACCCCATAAAACCCCGTTCCCATAACCCGACAATGCTAGACCTGGTCTTACACCTTCATACCAAAATTTCATCAAAATCGGAAGTCCCCTTCAAAAGTTATCGGTACCACGGACACACACACACACACACACACACACACACACACACACACACACACACACACACACACACACACACACACACACACACACACACACACACACACACACACACACACACACACACACACACACACACACACACACACACACACACACACACACACATATATATATAGAGAGAGAGAGATAGATATATACATATATATGAAAGCAAACGAATGGTGTTTAGGTCTTACCATGGCTACTACCGTAATAGCGTTTTCCCTATGGGGAAACTCGCTAAAAAGCATACTATGCTGAGACATTCAATTTCAATGATAAAAGTTCATGTCAAATATGAACTTAATACGATGACCCGCTACGGAAATAAAGTTATGTAGTGTAGAAACAAAATGGCGGATAGTGGCTTAATGAAGTGTCTTATAATATATGTTTACACAGACTTTGTTCTTTGTTTTGTACAAGTAATCACAATTAATATATGGTGGTATTTAATGGTGGTATAATGATGTAAAAGGATTACGTCCACAAATTAAAAGTGACGAAAATGCTAATCCTCACGTTCGTTAAATAGTTCTGTGGACCTAGACAACAGCCAAAGTAATTGGAACGAAAATAAGCCCTGAAATCGGCTTGGTTTCTTTTTAGGGAGGGGGGGGCGTAATTGTGATCTTTGGCCAAGGGCGTCAAAAAGTGTTGAAACAAGACAAAAAAGTATCGAATTTGACATTATACAAAACCAACAAGTAATTATCGTTATATTACAAAAGATTCTTTCATGCCTCATTCCCAAAAGAGAGTGGTCTACAATAGCCTTGTAAAGATACAATCACTCAAAGACGAAAGGTATGACAAAGAGGTCAAAAATATCAAATCAATCGCTTGTTTAAACAGTTACAATCCTGGTTTGATAAACAAAATTATTAATAGGCTAAAAAAAAATTTAAGAAATTCAAAAACAACACTGTACCAAAACAAGAAAAAAGAAGAAGTTTGTAAATCAATAACATACACTTCCTATAGCTACAAATGCATTAAAAAAACATACCAAAATTAATTTAAGCCTCTCATCCAAATCAAAATTAGAACATTTTAGGAAATCCGAGGAATAAATTAAAAGAAGAGCAAAAATCAGGAATCTATAAAATAGCATGTGAAAACTGTGATAAGTTGCATGTAGGGCAGACAAAAAGAAAACTTGAAACAAGATCAAAAGAACATATAAGTCATGTAAAATATAACAGGCCTGAAAAATCAGCAATGGCAAAGCATGTTATTGAGACTGGACACAGTTTTACAAAAAAAAAATTAATAAAAGAAATTAACAATCACCAATATTTAGATACCTATGAAACCCTTGCAATGAACCAAAGAAAACATCAACTTGTAAACAACCTGGAACCAGGACCAATTCAAAATTCGCCATTCATAACTTTCTTAGTCTTATGACTCAACCCATACAAAATTTTATACAGGGTGAGTTTCTTAAAGTGATCCAATGGCCAACTTTTTTATTCTATATCTGACAGTATACTTCTTATGGGGGGCACCCTTTACTTATTTTATTTTGCTTTCAGATATGTATTTCACTTTTCAAAATTTCCCGCCATTTTAGCGAATTTCCCTATAGGGAATACGCTATTACGGTAGTAGTCACGGTAAGACCTAAGCCCGTGACCATGATACTTTTTCGTTTTGAGGTCCCTAGAAGCCAAAATCACCGTTCGTTCAAATTTATATATATGTATATATATATATATGTGTCTGTGAACATGATAACTTTTGAACGGGACCTCCGATTTTGATGAAATTTGGTACAGGGGTGTAAGCCAGCGTCTACTAGGTTGAGTTCGCGAACCAGAATGATCGGACCATGGGAACGGGGTTTTATGGGGTTTCAATGGGGTTAAAAATGGGTTTTTGGCCTTTTTTTTACTTTTATTTAGAAAATTCAATAATTTTAACTTAAACCATTTAAAAGAGCTTAAAAAAAAACAAACAATCTGGTATTTTGAATTTTTTACCTAGCTTAAATGGTTATGGAGAAAATCGAAAAAGTATGTTTTCCATGTTATTCTTATGGGAAATCAACAAAACCTTCTTTCTTGCTTATTTATTGACATATCTTGATAAAATTTGGTATGTACATTCATAAGGAAGCGTTTAACTTATATTTGCTTAGAACACCCATATGGCGGCAAACCTAAGTACTCTCTCCTATAGGGTTTATGGGGAAAATAAAAAGAACACCATAGCCTTATAAAATTTGGTATGTACAATCACTAATTCAAATTCAAATTCAAATTCAAATTCAAATTCAAAATTTTCTTTATTCTATTACATGTAAATTGTTTACAAAGAACAGAGTCAGTACTAGCCTAAGTAACACATAAAACATAAAATGATAACACAAAATAATATACAAAATAATTCAAAGAATACACAATATAAACTGTGAAGACTATTAGTCCTAAATACTTTTATTGTTATTTTTATGTATATTTACAAGATGACACATGATCCATATTTCGGAGTAATTGGTCATTTTTTAAATAAATTTTATAGGTGGGGTCTTTAATGAATTATTTACAAGATCAACAAAAGGGGTGAATTAAATACAATTGAATCCCTAAAAAGTAAAATAAAATCTAGTTCATAATAAATCTGGTTTCCCAAGCCACAGTAGAAAACATTTACATATTATTATCATTTAATGACCAGAACTCATCAAATCACCCATAAGCTCAATGTTAAAAGGTAGTTTTTAAGTGATTTTTTGAACTAGGTAATGTTTAACTTATATTTACCAACAAAACCCATATGGCGGCAAACCTACATACTCTTATCCCCATGGATTTTATGGGGAAATAGAAAATATACCAAAATTCCATTGGAATTTCGCTGAGTACGCAGGTCTGCTGCGACGGGGGTATTTTTAATATGGCGGCCAACTTTAAAATTTCTTAAGCCGCGTCCGCACTGGCCGAACATGTTCGCCGAACAAAGTTCTTGCGAACTTTTGTTTGTTCGTTGCTAACATTTAATAATGTAAATCATATGGCAGGCTAATTGTTCGTTGAGAATGTTTGTTGATTTTTGTGTTCGCCGAACAAGTTTGCCACGAATGTTCGCCCAGTGCGGACGCGGCTTTATGGAACACCCTACATTTTATGATGTTTTTGAAATGTTCATGTGATTTCAAGACTTTCTTATTCTTTGCAATTTTTCTCTAAACCTAACGGTTAGGGAGCTAGAGGCAATTAAAGTTCATTTTTAGTTCCCTAAGAAAAACATGGGGCAAAATTTATCTGCCCATATCTCCGAAACCATTGATTAAAATAAAAAATACTCAAGAATAAAAATTTCTTAAATTGATGTTTGAAGAACATATTTTTCATAATAATAAAAATAATTTTCAAAATTTAATATTTTTCCTGCCATATTGGAAAAAAGTTCACTTATGCGTAAATGATTATTTTTATGAGTGACATGTTCTTAAAACCAAATAAATTTTTATTAAGAAATTTTTATTCTTGAGTATTTTTTAATTTAATCAATGGTTTTGGAGATATGGGCAGTTAAAGATTGCCCCATGTTATTCTTATAGAAAAATGACAAATAATAAAAAAGTCTTAAAATTATATGTAAATTTCAAAAACATCATAAAATGTAGTGTGTTCCATAAGAAATTTTAAAGTTGGCCGCCATATTAAAAAAATGGTGGGAAATTTTGAAAAGTGAAATACATATCTGAAAGCAAAATAAAAAAGTAAAGGGGGTCCCCCATAAGAAGTATACTGTCAGATATAGAATAAAAAAGTTAGCTATTGGTTCACTTTAAGAAACTCACCCTGTATAGGTAGTAATAATTTTTACAGTAATATTTTGAATAGCCATATAAGCCATATGTTTTTAACAAATTAAAAATTTAAATTACTTATTGCATCAGTTGTGGTCTGATTATGTTTTCATTAAAAACAAAATTTATCTATTAATTTCTTTTTTTTTTACAATATATTTATTCTGGATCAATGAATTTACATTATACACAGAAATTTTAACACAGGTAGTAAGGTAACAAAACATATGTAAATTAGTGGGCTCGGCCTATTCAGGCACACCCTGGAACGTAACAGTAAATGACAATAAATTTAACAGAACACAAAAGAAGTAGAACAGATAACATGAAAAGGAAGGAATTAACAAAAAAGTGGTAGGTTTTCAGTCCAGTCCAGCTAGAAAATCTTGTGGCAATCTTACTTTTAATCTTCTGTTATGAGTTTGGTGACCAATCTGAAACGCCACAGCACCAGGTACAAAGTCCAAGGTTTCGAAAAATTTTTTACTAGATTTTAAAACAAAGTTGAACACAGATTCAACCCCAAGCTCTTCGTGGATGTGGTTGTTACGAACAAACCAAGGGGCGTCTACCGCAATTCTTAGAATTTTATTTTGTAGGACTTGAATTTTGTTCAGCTTTGTGTGGGACACTGCTAAACCCCAGACGGGAGAAGCATACATAACTAAAGGTCGAATTATCGTTTTATATATCAATATTGCACATGCAGGTTTCAAGTGAGATTTTCGGTTAATTAAAGGAAACAATTTTGACAGTCTGGCATAACCTTGGGTAACTTTTTTATTAACGTGAAAATTCCAATTTAGTTTCTTGTCAAGCCACACTCCCAAATACTTAACAGCTTGATCATCCGGATTCCAAGGCAGAAATGTTCCATATCTATTAATTTCTAATAAGAAGAGCTTGTGCAGAATGATAAAATGAAAATAGTTGTAAACAAGGAGTCTAAAATAATTAGCGATTCCTCATCTTTACTGGCATAGAAGGTGCTTCCAGCTAGAGATCAGAAAGTGATGTCCAAACTTACTACGTCATATACCAAAGTGACGTCATAGCCATTTAGCAGTTAGGCCTGAATAATCAAGTATGGCTTTGGTTCAATCAAAACAAACTGTCATTGTACAGTTCTTTATATGTTTTGATGATAAGCAAATATATTACGTGATTAACAGGACACTCCCGATTAAAATAAGTTCAGTGTCAAAGATAGTCCACTCAATCTTGACCGCTTCTAGTCAACTGTAAATGACAGATGGACATTATTTATTCAGTAGGTTACAAACAATCACCTGTTGTTATCGGATTGCTTTGCCTTAACTGTGTTGTGGATTGAATTCTTTGTGATATTTGTGTTATGTTTATAATCCAGTTTGATTGTAAACAAAAATGGTTTAAGGATATGTTATTTTGCAACAATCTGTAATGGTTTTCTGTCTGTGTTTGGTATGCCAATTTGAATTTTAAATTATTTATTATGTTTTAATTAACCATTTTTTTATGTAGGGAGTGAATTTGAGTGGAATTGTGAAGACTGTAGAGATGGCAGAAGGGAAGGATCCTTTGGTCATTTGCCTGAATCAGCTCAAGGTAAAGTTTTTTTACATATGCCATGATTCTTTTGAATCCATATTTACTCCAAATTTACCTAATTTTCCATATTTATTTATTTATTTATTTATTTAGCCGTGACAATAAAATTGCATAGGCTTAATTTACATTATACTAATACAATTTCTATACAATCTTAACTAACTATTAAAAAATGCCATATTTTTAGGTTTCAATCTTCTTTTCCTTTCTTCTTAGGTCTTAACTTTCCTTAAATGTCTTAAAATTTTCTTAATCTTCATATTTTCCCTCATTTATATATTCCTGCACACTATAAAAACATTTATCTAGAAGCCAGCTTTTTAATTTTTTCTTGAACTTGTTCACATCCATGGTTGTTTTGAACATATTTGGTAATTTATTGTATATATTAATTGTTGAGTAAAAAATTTGATTTTTATAAAATTTCGTTGAATGTTGATGAGTGCCAATGTTAGTTGAATTTCTTAATACATATTTTTTGTTTATATCTTGATTTTCAAAAAGATTAAAATTTTTTTTTCAAAAAAACTATTGTTTCAAGTATATAGATGGAGGGAAAAGTTAGAATTCTATACTTTTGAAAATAATGTTTACATGATTCTTTTGATTTTAATTTAAATATTATTCTCAATGCTCTTTTTTGTAGCTTGAATATAATTTTTGTCCTCTGGTTTTCATTTCCCCAAATTGGTACAGCATAACAAAGATGTGGAAATAGTCCCATAATATGCTGTAAGAGATAATTTAATATTTGAATATGACGATAACTTTCTAATCATAAAAATTGAAGATGATATTCTTGAAGCAACTTTTTTTATATGTATATTATATTTCAAATTTTGATCCAAGGTTAAGCCTAAAAATTCAACTTCTGTACATTCTGTTACTATAGATTCATCCATTAGAACATCCATGGAATGAATTAAAAGTTTCTTGTTACTTATACCAAATGTCATTAATTTTGTTTTTTCAATATTCATAATTAATTTATTTTCTTGAATAGTTTGTAGTAAAGTGTTGCATTGAACAAAAGTATCAACTTCTAATTTAGTTATACAATTATTTGATAAAGTAGTGCAAATGTCATCTGCAAATAAGGTTAAGTGGCCTTTTTCGGAGAAATATTGTACATCATTTATGTATAAGAGAAATAAAAGTGGTCCCAGTACTGAACCTTGAGGAACACCTCTCTTTACAATTTTTTCATGCGAAATGCAGGATTTAAGGCATTTTTCATCGACATATGGTATTTCTACAACTTGTTTCCTGTTAATCAAATAATTTTTAAACCATGAATTTGAGACGCCCCTTATTCCATAATTTTCCATTTTCTTTAGTAGTAGATGATGATCCACAATGTCAAAGGCTTTGCTCAAATCAAAGAATAATCCATTGACATAGTTATCATTTATTTATCCATTGACATAGTTTATCCATTTCATTTACTATGTTGTTAATTACATTGTACATTGCATTCAATGTGGTTTTCCCTTTAACAAATCCATATTGGTTATTTATAATTACACTATTATTTTTGAGATATGACATTAATCGAATTAAAATAACTTTTTTTAGTTAACCTTGTAGATTGCCTTGTTTGCAGGATGGTCCCATGCCAGATCATGACGGTGAAGCTGGGTTACATAAACTACTCTGGTATGGCTGTTAGAAAGTGAAAATTTTTCTAATGACTCTACGACATGTTTACTGGGCGACTGATTTTCTCTAGTCACATCGCACAAGTTATTTGCACCAGCAATAATAAACACTGTATCATCTTTCTCAAACTGTTTCATTGTTTTGCTAGCTCCATCTAATATATGGTCAACAGTGCCTCCTGAACTAGCCCACACGTAGGTTTCTATATACTTGGGTAGCAATCCTTCCAATAAGTTTCCAATGTTATTTCCATGGCTGTCTGCATATACATGTACTTTTCTTTTCTTTTGTATATTTGTTTGTGGTATGTTCTTTACACCAACTGCTTGAACTTTACTTGTTTCGTAAGTTAAAGTCTTCGTACTTTTATTGACTTGTCTTTCACCTTTTTTATGTGCTATTTTTTTGCGACTGTTTGGTGCCCTATCCCACTTTTCATGTTGTGAGCCATCATCCGTGTTTTCCTCTGGTTCATGATTACTCAAAGGTAAAAAGCGATTTGTTAAAATTAAATTTTCATTGTGATCTTCAATACTCCCATCTCTGGGTTTCAGTCTAGAACATTTCTTTTGTGGTGTAACAAAGTTCAAAGTATTGGACATAGTTGCTGAGGAATTACTATCATGTTGTGTGAGGGTCGAGTGATTGTTATAAAGGGCTGGTGTCCTGTACATCATTGCAGCAATAGTTTCTTGACTGAAATTTGAATCGTAGTTGTGAAGAAACAAGGCGAGTTGAGCTCGCTTTGTCAGCACATCACTTTCAGTAATGTCAGGAAAAAGACTGTTTGGTCTTTCATTTAGCTCATTAAATCTTCCTTGTTTTATACATTGTATTAGTATGTCTGTGAAAATAAGCATGTATATTCCACAGTCCACACTATTAGTTTGCTGGGGAACGAGCACATTGTTGATTTTAAATTCTCCTGAACCTAAATACAGTACACTCTCGTTCATCGGAACTAATGTGGCGGACGGCCGGTTCGGATGTCAAAAAATTCCGATGAAGCGGAGTCCGTCGTGAGTCATCATTTCCGCCCGACCTATCGTGATTGTATTCACTCTTGTTTTTAAGATAACACAAGAGATTTTATGAAAATAAGGCACTCAAACTTTGAACATGGTAACAATGAACCTATAGGAATAAAAACAACACAGGAAATAAAGATCCAAAATCTTTATTCTCATATTCCATATTCATATTCCAGCAGTCAACTGACTTCCACGTAACACAGCTGCAGTCGCGACGCGAGACTGACTGAATGACAGTTTGGGAAGCGGTCGAAGCGGAAGTATTGTTCACTTCCTGCCCCCTTCCTCTTTCAATTTTTGTGCGAATACTCCACGGCCTCGTAAATCACACCGATGGGTACAGATTATGGAAAACGCCTGATGACTTTTGATGCAAAATGTGATACTTCACTGTTGTGCGGATAGAACGAATGGAAATTGAAGGCGCTAAAACGGAAAAATTATTTATTTCGTAAGAAAAAAAATTAATAATGTCCAGATTTTCAGTTCCGATGAAGCGGAGTTCCGATGTCGCCGAGTCCGATGAACGAGAGTGTACTGTACTTAGAAATCTTAGCTATGATTTCTTTTGCATGATCATAATTATATGAGCCAATAGAGTCAAAGTAGAAAAATTCACCCTGTTGCCTTGCAAACAAACATAGACTCCAATGGGATCCACCTACTTTATCTTCTTTTGGAGCATCATTAATGGGAAGTAATATATAAGATCTAGCGTTTATCCGCCATGAGTTGACAAAAGAATCTATGTCATCTGAACATTTTATAAGTTGAGTAAGACCTGGATCCATCAGAAGAATATCCTCTGATAACACTTTAGCTGTTAGGGTTTTATAATAAAACTCAATTGAATCATCCGTCAGTCACTTTGATTCCATCACAGACAGACACATAGACAAACGGTTCGACATGCCAGACTCCGTATCTTTCCTTATGATGTGAGATTGTTGTGTTGGAGGCTGTGAATCCAAATGAGCTGGTTGATTCTTGGACGTAAGGGGCGTTTTTTTAATGTTTTTTGAGGTCAGTGGTGTAACTTTCCTATTTCTATCATTATTACTGACTCCTGGTAAGTTTAATTTAATTGTTCTTGGAGTGATGTTACTACAGGATAATGTCTTTTTGTTTTTGACCACACTGTTTGGTGTATTTTTTTTTTGTTTGTCCCCTCTGGGTAGTCAAGTTTGGAGGCCTCAACAAGTGCTTTCTTTAACGTAGCATTTTTTGATTTAGTATTACTAAATTTCTCTATATTTTCAGAGTATTTAAATATAGACGAGGAAGTACAGGTCCCATAATCATAAGACCCAAAGAAAAAAATGCTGTACACTACTTTTTTATTTTTCTCTTCAATTTTTTCTATGACACCAGGCCAAGCTGGATAACCTCTTAGATTGACAAAAACTTTTTCACCTGGTTGAAATAATTGTTTATCCATAATCTACTCACAAAAACTATAAAATAAAACATGAAAATAAAATGGCATTTGTTGTATTATTCACTTAATTATATTATATCTGTTAAGAAAATATATAATGATATTTCCAATTTTTATTCTGAATTTATGATATTCAGATCCCCAAACACCAAGTAGTAGTATTTGTTATTATCAAAACTAGTTATTTGTTTACTGGCAGATCAGGGTAAGGTTTTCAATGCCTACGTGGTCAGAGCAGTGATAAGAATATTGGCCAAAAGCTGGCTACTGATAACAGCTCGTGAGTGCAGACACAGAAACAGCTGATATCAGCTCGCCCAAGACGTTGTCTGTCCGTATCTTCAAACAGGAATTGGCGTATCTTCAAACAGGAAATAACTGCTTTGGTCAAAAACTGGCTGATTTGGTTACTGTTAAAAAAATTTTGACTTGTGGTATATGATCTGCATTGTGAAGTTTTTATATAGTTAGGATATTGTTTTTCCCAAAAAATACTTTTCACAAGTTCTTATGAAAGTTTGAAGCATAAAGTGTAGTTATAAGTTATTAAAATCTGTGACACAAATACATGTGCTTTTCAATGGATAAAAATGTGAGTACTTTAATATGAAATAATTAGTTTAATTATTAAAATTAAATTAAGTTTATACTTTTGAATAAAATATATCCACTTTACCACACTTTTTATAAAGTAACCACCACACTAAATACTGTTATAAGACCAAATACTTGAAATTTTACCAGTCACTAAATAAGTATAAACAATCTATCAGCCATCTTGATGCCAATCGTAAACCACACATCTTGATGAGTTCGTAAACCACACATATCCACTACCAGGGGTAGTTTTGGGGGGTTTTGTACCCCAAAATTGGGTTTTTTTTTGCATTTTTCATATGTAATTTTAAAAAATTTAAAATTTTTATTTTGACCATTGGATTTAGCTCAAAAAAACACACAATTTAGTATTTTGAAGTTTTGCTCTCTATCTCCATGGGTTACCGAGATATTAAAAATTCTAAAGACAGTACATTGTATTTTGGGGCTCCAATGTTAATCTTATGGAGAATAAGGATGTGTTACTATTTCAATTATTAACAAATATTTTTGGATGAAACTTGGTATTTAGCTTCATTTGGTTAAGATTCAACCATTTATGTAAAAAAATCTTCGTTTTTGTACTTATCATGGCAGAGAGCAAACCTGCATACTCTTTTCCCATGTTAATCATATGGAGAATAGGCAAACTCTTTTAATTATGGACAGATATTGATGAAACTTAGTATATGGCTTCATATGGTCCAAATAAATTTTTTATGCTTAAAATCTACTTTTGGTGTTCCCCACGGCAGCATACCTGCATACTCTTTCCCTATGTGCATCATTAGGAGAATAGACATTTATTTCCCTATTTATGAGCACGTAATGAAATTTTGTTTACAAGTTCTCCTGGTCAAAATTAATATAACTAATTTGGAAATTCGCTGAGTACGCAGGTCTGCTGCGACGGGGGGTATTTTAAATTAATGTGAAATTTGCCCCTTATGAAACTGTGTGAGCTAAGATTAAAGAGGATGAATAAAACTTCATTATTTGTTATTGGAAATAGCCATAATATTCATCTAGGACCTAAAATAACTCTGGTCAGAATAAAATCAAGAGAATTTTCTGTTTCATAAACATCTTGAACTTGCCTATCCTGGTGAATATTTCCGCTATCAGTGTTATAGCAGCGTTTTGGGGAGGGGGAAGTGATATTTGTCTAAGACCCCTCCCCCCCAGCCCCGTCCTCAGTCTAGTGCTGGATGTTGCCTTTTTATTCCATCTGAGTTTTCTGTTATCAGAGGTAGTCCTGGTTCCTTTTTACTCTAATAACCAGACTTATAATGAAGGCCTACTTTAAATCAACATTTTCAGTAGATTCCCACCAATCTGAAATTGCGCTTGTCCCAAACACATTCCATGGTGAGTCCCTCAAGGGAAAATACAAATTATTTCCTTAACTTATGATCAGTAAAATTATTTATTTTATATTTTATAATGTATATTTTCAAAAAAATATTTATAGTTACACAAAGAAGTTAACTGGGTTACATTCAATAATACAGTGGAACCTCAATATATCAAACCTGAAGGGGAATGTGAAAACTTCTAAATATCTAGGTCATCGATGTACCAAGGTATGTTACATCAAGGTGATTCTTGGCCGTCTTCTATATACAGAGGTTCATGACGACCGCCCATAAAAATTTCCAATAATAGGCTTTGCGATTGAGATGTAAATACGGTTTTACTGTGATTAGATAACTTAAATTTTGCCATTGCATAGAAGAATAACAGTTTATTGTTACTATAAGTTTTTTATAAACCCTTTCATGGAGTTTTTTCACAAACTGATTGTGTTTACTCAGTACTACTCACATTACCGTAATGTACAAGTTCACGGACACTTAACCATAACTTTTGTAATAAATGGCATAACACTAACACAATGGCTTCATCCCAGGAACATGATTGGTAATTATCATTCATGTAACAGAGCCCAGAATGCCTTGTGGTTGCTTGGCTGAACAGACAAAAATTTCTATTTTGGCTACGGTACTCACTGGTAAAATTTTTTTTACCACTTCAAATACATGGTTATAGTAAGTTATCGCCCATAAACCAAAGTCTTCAGTACAAAGTCATTCAGTAAGTAGTCTTCCATTACAAAGTCTTCAGTAAGTAGCGCTCTCGTTCCCAGGATACAACCAATAAATTAACTGCAAACCAAACGTGGGGAAACAAGAAAAGCGCTGCGAATAGCGGAGCATACACACAAGACAAGGGGCTGTCTGTAATTTGTCTGTCAATGCAAAAGAAAATGGCTGAGTTCGATGATTCAATTACTTGTTCTTTTTATGTTGAGGTTTTGCAATCAAAACTTCGATATGTAGAGGTTCTTAGGTCGTGTGCCGGCCCTAAAAAAGTTTGATATATTGAGGTTATCCTGGATAATTCTTCGATGTGCTGGGATAAAAATTCCATAAGCAGGTTCTAGGGGAATGGGAAAACTTCAATACATTGAGGAGTTCAATATATTGAGGTTCGATACATCAAGGTTCCACCGTATAAGTATGTTGATAAGATCTTATTGAAAACAAGAGAAAGCCTAAAGTGAAATTAAACTTACAAGACAGAATTGGAGCTAAACAAATTTGGAATTAAATTGGTTGATCACAACCTGGGAAAAGAAAGGAAAGGATGTAAGGTCTATTTTTATGACATTATCTGTGCTCTGAGTGATCGAAGGTCAATGTCTCCCCCTTCTGGTCGTCACTGCACCTTTTTACGAGCCAAACAATACTGTACAGCAGATATATCCCTATGATTAACTTCAGGTATCACCATTTCTTTATTGCCAAATATCTGGTGTTTGTACATTTCAAACTATTTATTACAGTACAAGGAAGTTAAAAAAAATATTCTTTAAATTAAGTAATACAATTTTTTAAATTACATACACGTAATTTACACTTTCCTGTATCTGTAATTTGAAACTTAAAGGTACATAATGTCCTCCAAATCGAAAATTCAGTAAAACTATACAGGCTCCTGTCACATTTAGTTGAGATTAGCGGGACTCTACTGTGTTGTTTGTGCACAGGAGGTGCTGAGGATGAAGAGTGCAAGCGCGTCGAGTGTGCGGGAGCTGCTGACGCAGGTGCGGGACGAGTGCACGCAGGACCTGGCGCGCCGCGTGCTGGCTGGCAAGCAGGGCGCGTACCCCGCGCTGCTGGATGCTCTGGACAAGTTCAGCAGTGACACGCCCACCGTCGTTCTCTGTCTGCAGGCTCTCAACAGTCTCATGAACGGTCAGTCTAAACTACCTGTTACAATTAACATGAACTGTAATAGCGGCAACCACTAGTTTGAGGTGCTTGTGAATTTTATTTTATTTGTATTTCGCAACACAAATTACTTATGCGGAGTTACCATCTCATTTGCAGAGTCACCATCTTAGATAAGTTCCTGTCATTCTTACTAAGTTAGATAATTTGTTTAAGTTTAATTTATTTGTATGTTATCATAATGTAATTAATTATTTCATTGTATTATGCTAAACCAATTTCATTGTATATGCATCCAATGCTTGTTTGTACAAGTTCATAGGATAAAGAAATTTTGATTTGATTTGTTTCAAGTTTTATCAAGTCACAGAAAACTTGAAAACCCAGCAAATTTTCAATGTGTTTGCTGCATGGTGTCAGTGTTGTTTATCGGTGCAGGTTTCCCGGACCTGCTGGACGAGCGAGGCGTGATGACCTTCGCCACTCTGCTCAACACCAGCCAGAGCTCGGAGGTACTGCAACAAGTGATGTGGTGGGGTTACTCCTGCTTGCGTTTGACACAGTGTCAGTGTTGTTTATCGGTGCAGGTTTCCCGGATCTGCTGGACGAGCGAGGCGTGATGACCTTCGCCACTCTGCTCAACACCAGCCAGAGCTCGGAGGTGCTGCAACAAGTGATGTGGTGGGGTTACTCCTGCTTGCGTTTGACACAGTGTCAGTGTTGTTTATCGGTGCAGGTTTCCCGGACCTGCTGGACGAGCGAGGCGTGATGACCTTCGCCACTCTGCTCAACACCAGCCAGAGCTCGGAGGTGCTGCAACAAGTGATGTGGTGGGGTTACTCCTGCTTGCGTTTGACACAGTGTCAGTGTTGTTTATCGGTGCAGGTTTCCCGGACCTGCTGGACGAGCGAGGCGTGATGACCTTCGCCACTCTGCTCAACACCAGCCAGAGCTCGGAGGTGCTGCAACAAGTGATGTGGTGGGGTTACTCCTGCTTGGGTTTGACACAGTGTCAGTGTTGTTTATCGGTGCAGGTTTCCCGGACCTGCTGGACGAGCGAGGCGTGATGACCTTCGCCACTCTGCTCAACACCAGCCAGAGCTCGGAGGTGCTGCAACAAGTGATGTGGTGGGGTTACTCCTGCTTGCGTTTGACACAGTGTCAGTGTTGTTTATCGGTGCAGGTTTCCCGGACCTGCTGGATGAGCGAGGCGTGATGACCTTCGCCACTCTGCTCAACACCAGCCAGAGCTCGGAGATGCTGCAACAAGTGATGTGGTGGGGTTACTCCTGCTTGCGTTTGACACAGTGTCAGTGTTGTTTATCGGTGCAGGTTTCCCGGACCTGCTGGATGAGCGAGGCGTGATGACCTTCGCCACTCTGCTCAACACCAGCCAGAGCTCGGAGGTGCTGCAACACGCCCTGCAGTGGGGCCGCTCCTGCTGCATCAACCACGAGCACAATCGACAGGTCAGTGTAAGAATGAAATCAAACTGTCAATGATTCCAATATATTTAAAGAGGCGATTTTAGTATTAATCTGTAGGAAATTTACTTTCACATGCTATTGCTAAAGTGCATTGACAGTAGTGGCAGTTACTTTAAAGTGACCTTCGCTGGACCCCAGTGTGATAACTGTGTTTCAATTTGAATAGTTGTCACCAATTGTTCAGCATAAATTGTTGATTATTATGCTAAAGATCCTCCTACTGGACCACAAGTTTATTAGTGGCATAAGTGTTTTCGTTTTTTTGAAACTTTGATTTTTAACGAGAACAATAACTAACTAAGTCAACATGTCTGAGACATTAAAAGCATTAAAATTTTAGTAACAAAAAGCATAAAAAAGAACCATTTTAATTTGCTGTTTTTGTTCTCTAAGTAGTACTATGGGCCACTGAAGAAACATCTCAAGACAATCGGACTTAGTGTGCGGTTAATGTGAGAAAAACATCTTTTTATCGAAGGACCATTAATAATTGAGATTAAAATTGAATAACTTGCTTTATTTTGAACATGAAAACTTGTAAAATCAATTACATGGTAAAACAGAAGGTTTTTCAAAAAACTATGAAAAACAACTCACCAAAAACAATGTACAACAGATTCATCATATTCTTGCTGACCTTTTTAAAAAAATTGGTTATATTAAATTTGTCCTTGGTGTGTATAAAAAACCCACTATTTGTTTTTGTTGTGAGAAAAATATAAACAAAGTTCTTTTAACTGATTAATCATAGTAAAAAGAAAACACATGTTTTATAAAAAACATCTGAGATGAAAACAGTCCATTTGATATTGATGTGGGAATACCAAACATACCCCCCACCTTGAAGTATAGTAGACTTCAACTGGTGCACTAAGTTCATTCATATATGGGCAAGGGGTAGAGTTTCACAACTGGGCGAACAAGTGTTCCGTCCATTGTTTTTATTTTAGCCACGCGCACAATTCCATCAGAACCTGGAAAGACTTCTACCACTCGTGCTAATGGCCAGCTTAAGGGGCTTGATTGGGATTTCACTAACACCAGGTCTTCAATTTTCAAGTTCGGATTATTTGCAGTCCATTTTGTGCGTTGTTGCAAAGTGTGTAGGTATTCTAAGCTCCAACGTTTCCAAATATGTTGAAAAAGTTGTTGCAGTAGCTGATAATGTTTAAGTCGATTTGGCGGTGTTGTGGTTCGATCAGGTTCTGGAAGTGAAGTAAGTGGTCCACCTACGAGAAAATGGCCTGGCGTCAAGGCAGAGAGGTCTGATGGGTTGCTTGACAACGGTGTTAACGGACGTGAGTTTAACATAGCTTCAACTCGAACTGTCAGCGTTATGAAATCTGGAAGAGTTAAGATGTTGTTGCCAATTACTCTCTGAAGATGGTGTTTTGCGCTTTTGATAGCGCTCTCCCAGAGGCCACCATGATGTGGGGCAGACGGAGGGTTAAAGTGGAATTTAATTCCATGCGTTGTGACAAACTTTTGAATGCGGTGTTGAGAATCTGAGTTTTGAATTGTTGATTGTACAATCTTGCGGAGTTCAGTGTTTGCACCAATGAAATTTGTGCCACAACCAGAATAAATGTCAGTGCACTGTCCACGTCGTGATATAAATCTGGTAAGGCAAGCGAGAAATGCTTCTGTTGATAAATCTGTCGCTACTTCTATGTGGACTGCTTTTGTCACCATGCAGATGAATAAACAAATGTACACTTTGATTTGCTTTGTGAATCTCAAATTAGTTATTTTTATGTTGAAAGGACCACCATAATCAACTCCAGTTGATAAAAATGGCTTGGCTGGATTTGTTCGGACTGTTGGCAAATCACCCATTAAAGGATTAGTGTTGGTTGGACGTTGACGAAAACACGTAAGGCACTTGAAAATGCGTGAGCGAATGATGCTTCTGGCGCATAAAATCCAAACTTCTTGTGCTAGTAAAGACTGAACTAGTTGCGGGCCAGCATGCAAGTTTTGAATGTGATAATAGTCAATCAAAAGGTTGACAACATGGTGGTTTTTGGGAAGTAAAATGGGATGTTGTGTGTCGTATGGTAACGAGGTGTTGCTGAGTCTTCCACCAACCCGGATCAGTTTGTTATTGTCTATAAACGGGTTCAAACGTTGCATTTGTTTTGGCCAAACATGATGCTGAGACACTGATTTGAGTTCTTTAGAAAAAGCTGTTTGTTGTACTAAATAAAATATTTTCAATCGTGCTTCTTGAAGCTCGTCAGTTGTTAGATGACCAGTTCGATGAGACATAGAACGAGAGTTGTGAATGAAGCGTAAGACAAATGCCATAACATGTAGTAAAGTGATCCATGATGAAAATTTGGTCAGAATGGAACATTCTTCAATTTGGTTAACTGATAAAACAGGTAATGGATTAGACTTTATTTCTTGTGAGGGATCCAGCTCTACTGGGGTGAACTTTGATTTTGGCCAATCAAATGGAGGTAATGAAAGCCATGGAGGGCCGTTCCACCAGAGAGAATGATTGACTAAATGTGAAACGAGCAATCCCCGAGATGCGCAGTCCGCAGGATTGTGCTCACTGGAGATGTGCTTCCATGATTCTGGAGGTACAAGTTCTTGTGTCTGTGAGACCCTGTTGGCTACATAAGTTTTCAATCTATATGCTGGTGTGCGTAGCCATGTTAATACTACTGAGGAATCACTCCATAAGTGGATCTTGTCAGATGTAATAATGTCTGCAAAGAGAGTTCTGCAGTAAGATACAAGTTGTGCCAGTAAATGAGCTGCACACAATTCAAGTCGTGGTATGGTGACTCGCTTGAGAGGTGCGACTCTACTCTTTGCCATGATTAAGTTTACTGATGTCATTCCAGACGAGTTTTCACACCTAAAATAGACAACAGCAGCATATCCACTTTCAGATGCGTCACAGAAACCATGAAGTTCTATGTGGTGAGATGCTGAAAGGTTTAAAGTCCGAGGTATTGACACTTGTGATAACCATTGAATGTCATTAGTGAACGATTGCCACTGTGCTTGGAGGTCCGCTGGTAATGGTGAGTCCCATGATATGCCTCGAGTCCATATTAGTTGCATGAAACATTTAGCAACCATGATAAATGGTGTAAGAAATCCACAAGGATCATATATTTTTGCTATGGTGCTTAAGACAATTCGTTTAGTAGCAGTACTGAATGTGTTAGGTTGTTCAAACTTGTATGAGAACATGTCTGTTGTTGGAGACCATTGTAAACCTAATACAGTAAAATGAGGTGCTTGGGAATTCTGCAAAAACATTGTTGATTCTAAGTGTGTTTCAGGTAAGTTATGCAAAAGATTAGTTGAGTTCGAAACCCATTTGCGTAGTTCAAAGCATCCGCGACTCAATAGTGAAATAAGCTCTGTTTGCAATGTGATAGCTTCGTCTTCTGTGTCTGCTCCTGTGATTATGTCGTCGACATATGTGTGGTTTCGTAGCACTTTAGCCGCTTGTGGATAGGCTTCCCCTTCATCTTCAGCTAATTGGTGCAAAGTACGGATGGCAAGATACGGAGAACTATTCATGCCGTATGTTACTGTGTTTAGTTGATATGTTGAAACAGTCTGTTTGGGATCTGTTCTCCAAAGGATCAGTTGGAAATTTCTGTCGTCAGGATGGACTGATATCTGGCGATACATCTGTTTGATGTCACAGCAGAATACGAAATTATGCCTTCGAAATTGAAGCAATATGTCGCAGATGTTAGTTTGAAGTTTGCGTCCTGTTAGTAAATGGTCGTTTAAAGAAAGTCCGGAACTAGTCTTGCTGCTTGCATCAAATACAGTGCGCAGTTTAGTAGTACTGCTATTTTCTTTAAGAACGCCATGATGCGGTAAGTAGTAATGCGGATCAGGTGGTAAATTTGAGTCAAGTTTGGACATGTGGCCAAGATTGATGTATTCATCCATGAATTCATGATATAGATGTGAGAAATGATCATTGTTACTGAATTTCCGTTCCATTGCATGTAATCGAAGTTCTGCGGCTTGTCGTGAAGAACCAAGTTCAAAATTTGAGTCTTTAAAAGGAAGACGTACCACATATCGTCCATTGTCATCCCGTGAATGTGTTCTTGCAAAATGTGCATCACACATATCATCGTCTTTGCTCTGTCGAGAACACATTGGAGGTTCCTCTTGATGCCAGAACTGTTGTATGGATGAATGTAAATCTGAATCACTAATTGAATGAAGACAGATGTTGAGTGTGGTTGCGGGTGCGACATTTGATGATGCGGTATTTGTTGGTACACATGGAGCAGTACCCATGATGACATACCCGAATCTAGTACCTAGTACATGAGGCATGTTGTCACCAAGTGAGAACTGTTCATGAGTGAACAATAGTGGAAATAATGCAGCTCCAAGAACAACGTCAATGCGACCAGGGAGGTGAAAAGTTGGGTCAGCAAGAGTTAATGATTGTGTATGCTTAATAACATCTGATGATATGGGCATGCGGGGAAGGTCGACTGTCAGCTTGCTGAGAATTAACATAGGAAATTGCTCAACAATCTGTTGACCTGATAATGTCTCTAGAGACACGAATATTTGACCATTGTTTTGTGTTACATGATGATCAATTCCTGACAGTTGGATATCACATTTGTGACGGCGAATGTTTAGTATGTTAGCAGCATGTTCCGTTATGAGGTTACACATGCTTCCAGAATCAATTAATGCTCGAAACATATGAGAAGTTCCATCAGGAGATTTTAATTTCACCATCAAGGTACCTAATAATACAGTAACATTGCAGTGAATGTTGGATTTGTTTTGCGATGCGAGCGTTACCGACGTATCCGTCTTAGAGGTAGTGCCATTTTCAAATTTACTTGACTTAGGTGAGATAGTCCTTTCATTTGATTGTTTAGTTTCACTGTCAATATTATCAACATTGAAATGCAATAACGTGTTATGACGTTTATGGCATACCTTACATGATGATTGTGACTTACAGTTTTTTATGTCATGCGATCCTAGACAAGAGACACATTGTCGATTACCTTTTACGATTTGATATCGTTCTTGTGGGGTTTTTGCTTTGAACATAGGACATGAGTAAAGTTTATGTGTTGACTGATTACACACGATACAATGCAATGGGGTCTGAGTGTTTGCGGAAGGCGTGCACTGAGTAGTTGCAACCATAGATACGCCTTTTTTAGGGTAAGTCTTAACACAAGATGCCGATTTGTGGCGTGATGAATTAGTGATACTTTGTGCAACCTGAACAGAAGAAGCTAAAGATGCGTCTTCAAAGTGAGAACATTCAGTGTTAAGAAAATCAATGATTTCTTTAATTGTGGGCAATGTGTGATTTGCAGACAATGAACTGGTGCGGGAGTCTTCTAATTTTTTGCGTAACTCCAAGTCCAGCTTGCGTAATACTACTGCAGTTAGTAAAGGGTTTGGATCTTGAATATTGCACATTAGAGCATTTAATGCTTGTGAATTTTCATTAAGAGTTGACAAATTGGTGGATTCCATTAACATTTGTGGATGCAATTTGAGGGAGATCTAAAATTTTATTTAAATGAAGCAATTGCAAACGCCTGTTGTTGTGATACCGTTCCCTAAGCAAATTGTATGCAATGATGTAATTTTCTTCTGTAAGGCTAAGACTCCGAATCAAGCTTAGAGGTTCGTCATGAAGTAAACTTAACAAATACTGGAATTTCATGACATTTGATAAAGCAGTGTTTTGGTGAATGGTGGTGTCAAACAAATTTATGAATGATGTCCATGTAGCTAAATCACCAGTAAACTTAGGCAACTCAATTTTTGGTAATCGTACTTGTGAATGCCCGTTAGATGTTAAACTGTCATTATTGCTTACAGAAGTAGTTGTTGTGGGATTTTCAGGAGAAATTAATGACTCAATGTGGCTTGAAATGTACACATACAAATCGTCAATTTCGTCTTGGTCACGAGACAATACATCGTTAGATAAAGTGGTTTCATCGGTACACATTAGAACACGTTCCACGATAGATTCATAATCCGCCTTTTTCTTATTAATTTCATTCATGTGCGCATTTAAAGATTTGACTTGAACTGTGTTGAGAGGCTCAACTTGTGTACAAAGGTTGTCAACTACATTTTTGATAGTGTTTAACCGACTTTTAATTAAAGCTGTAAGCCGTTCGTAAGTTTCAGGTTTAAATTCACTGCCTTTTGATGGAGCCATATCAAATGTTGTACATATGCTTGAAAATGAAGTTAAATGAATCCACAAAAGTCTATAATGCGGTAAAATGAAGTAAAATGAACTGTATTTTCTTCCAAAGTGCTAAATTTCCATCCTGGCTCGTGATGGACCAAAAAGAATGTGCGGTTAATGTGAGAAAAACATCTTTTTATCGAAGGACCATTAATAATTGGGATTAAAATTGAATAACTTGCTTTATTTTGAACATGAAAACTTGTAAAATCAATTACATGGTAAAACAGAAGGTTTTTCAAAAACTATGAAAAACAACTCACCAAAAACAATGTACAACAGATTCATCATATTCTTGCTGACCTTTTTAAAAAAAATTGGTTATATTAAATTTGTCCTTGGTGTGTATAAAAAACCCACTATTTGTTTTTGTTGTGAGAAAAATATAAACAAAGTTCTTTTAACTGATTAATCATAGTAAAAAGAAAACACATGTTTTATAAAAAACATCTGAGATGAAAACAGTCCATTTGATATTGATGTGGGAATACCAAACACTTAGTCAATCCGATTTATGCAGATTCTGTACATTGGAGGTAGAATCCGCCATACACTTATGGCGGGACTGTCCGGTCATCTTTCAGATAAGGTTGAAATTCCTAGGAAAGGCTGTATTAAAGCCAGCTGAAATAAGGGAGATGGATATCAACCAGCTGTTGGGCTTCGCGAAGAGCCTTCATCTGATAGATTGTAAAACAATAGGGGTGCTACAATAGGCCTTTTTAGGCCGAGTTAGAGAAAGGGATCACTACCTGGCCCCTCCAAAGACAAAAAAAAGTAGTACTGTACGCAAAAAGTAACTTTTTTGTCCTATACCTAAAAAAAATCAGCTGTGATATTTGGGTGATAATATCACTACTATCACTATTAAGGATCACTACTAATAAGATAAAAGTCTTATTAGTAAAAAGTCAGCTGTTTGCTAAGTATTTATGTATTTATAAGTCATTGACAATCTGAAAAATTGCATAGGCTATTTTATAGCTAAAGAAATACATCAATTTAGAACTTGTTTTTGTCAATTCTTCCCTCATTTTTTATGTTTTGTACCTCCTAAATTGTTTACTTGTAATTTATTAACATATAGTAAATTTATGTATTTTATCTTCAAGATTACCGTCTGTCCAAAAAGACCCCCCCCCCCCTATTAAATTTTTAACAGGTGCAAATAATGTGAACTTCTGGGAAAGTTTCAATGACCAAAGGCAAGTCTTTTAGAATTTCAAAAAAATTCAACCCTCCACCCCCAAAATGTGGTTTTGTGGGGCAACAAAAAAATTTTAAATACGAACTTCCAATTTGTATGTTATTTTTGTATTGTACACGTGTTTTGAGACTCTTTTTTTCCTTTACATTTTTCTCTAAACTTAACGGTTAGGGAGCTACAGCCAATTGAAGGTAATTTTTAGTCCCACAAGAATAACATGGGACAAACTTTAATTACCTAAATCTCCTAAACCATTTAGTAAAATAAAAAAATAGTCAAGAATAAAAGTATCTTAAAATTATGTTTTAAGATATTTTTCATAATACAAACATCAAATTTTTACAAATTTACGCATACATGAAATTATTTTCAATATGGCAGACAAATACTATATTAGTTATTAAATGATATGATACTAAAGTTAATGATATGATATGATATGATACAAATACTAAAGAATAGTCATTAAATGATATTGTTCATTTATTTAAAAGACCACTGTTTTAGGTTTACATGTTGAATTTTGAAATATAAGATCCAAATGCCAATAACCGATTTGAATTCAAGATTTTGAATGGATCTAAGAATGATTTCAGTTTTTCTTTCATAACTTTCTTTCAAAAATTTTATGAAATGTAAAAAAGAATAGAAAGTTGTCTATAAATAATTAATAGTATCTGATTTTTTTTAACTGGCTTGATTACTAAAATTTATAATAAACATGGGAATTTCCCTTGATTGAATGAAAAATTTATTAGAAAGCATTTATTTATATTTTAAATTTATTTATGAAAACAAAGTTTGTTAGAACTAGATTTTAGCAATATTGGAGAGATTTCATCAAAACCAGGAGTAATTTTAGATGGGAGGGACTTAATAATTTCTCAGAATTCCATTTCTATTATTGGTTCAGTACATTGCTTTGATATTTTGGTATCCTTGGTAAGATAACTTTTCAATGTCCGCTGGTTTTTTACATATATTTTATTGATTTGATATGCAGAATAGTGAAATTCAAAGACTTGTTTATAACATATAAATAAAAAAAATGTAAACACTGTATACATCCAAATAAAAAATACAACATTATAGTTAAAAGTTTCATTGATTAAAAGTGATTTTTCTCCTTATGATAAAAACCTTGTTCATCATTTGGAGCAAAAGTGTCTTTTTGATGCAAATGATTCTTTTTGATGAAAAACAAATAAAGATATTTTGAATTGGAATTGAATGCTTAATCGTTTTTAAAAGCTCGGCTGCCCCTCACTTTTAAAACACGATTGCTCTCTAAAAAGAGCCATTCGTGGCATTCAAAGAAAAGAAATATCACATTTCCTGCTACTGTATTTGTTTTAACCTGTGTTTTTACAGATGTTTTTCTTGTTCTACACGTAATAAAACTTTTGATCCAAAATTTGAAATTTAAAAGAATTTATTTTTGATACATTGCCAAATAAAACTTCTTACTTTTTTATATTACAGATGATAGTGGACAGAGGGATTATTCCACCAGTGAAGGAGTTGTTAGAAAAGGACGACAAAAGGTAATTTGTATGGATATTCCCCCATTCAACTTGTACGAGAGCATTTTGGATTGAATTTGTTGTGACAAAATATTTATAGGATAAGTTGCAAAAAATAATCACAACAATTTAGGTAGTATATCAATCAATATAATTGAAAAAAATATTGTTAGTTCCTAAGTTTCATCAATGTCAAAATATCTTTTAGATTAAAAAACAAAAAAACTTTTAAAAATCTAAGAAAACGGCCTTTATGTTGCCATGTGGAAATCAAATTTTAAAGAAACTTTATAAAAGTTTTAAGAACTAAACTTTACGAAACGGTAACTGAAAATGAAGTTATATATTATTCAGTACAAGTGTCATGTACACTCAGTCCTCAGTAAAGTAAAATCACACAAACTTGACTCCCGATCACCTCCCGTATGTGCCTTTAGTGATAATTGATATTTGCGGTGTTTCCATACAACTTGTAACTACATGCAACTTTGGACAATAAAACACAATTCTGTCATTACTGCCACCGCTATTCTGCAGTACAAGCACCTTTTACAAAGAAATCATAATGTGATTGTATTTTTGGCCATTTAACTCAGTTTCATAGCCACCAATGCTTCAACCAATACAAAGAGCATGAAAAACGTGACACCAGCGGCATGTAGCAGCATCCAGGGAACTACTGCCCCCGGCACCAGTTGTTGTTGTTGTGATTGGTGGATAAGAAGACCCCAGCCAAACCATTAAGCAAGTCTGCCTCTAATGGGCATTTTGCACAACCCCAGGAAGGATGGGTTATTGAAGGAAAAGAAAGGAGACTTGGTTCCACAGACTTGTACTGCATTAGACTTACCACAGTGTTATGACAACTTCGTTTGCTGTACCCAATGTCAACTTTGCAACTAGTATAAACCAGTTTTATAGTTGTCCTGGGACCTCCGGCACCACAGTAAGCTCGAGGCTGCACAACCTTAACATTTCCCAAGTGGCACACACTGCCTCTTTCACAAAAATGTGCATGTGACCTCTTGATACTTTTTACATCAGGTGAACGTCTACACATGAAAAGTCTGCCTTTGGAAAGTAATAGGGGAGTGAGTTTCGTGGATCCTTAGTGTTGCAAGTGTGAAAGTAGCCTTATTTCTTGTCTTTTGCGTTGGTCATTCAGTTAAAGCCTGTTCAAGTTAAAGGCGGGTCATTGTTAGCCTTTTGGTGATGATTGTTAATAGCTCAGTTAAGTTAGTTTGCATTAGTTATATTTTAAAATGGAGAGGGCTCATGAGGAGGTTTGTTCCCCATCAGATCAAGTGCCCCCTAAAGTTGAGTATTTGTTTTCTTTTCCAGCGTGATACCCGACCTGTGTGGGCTGGTGAGGGCTTTGACCCTGGATGATGATGTCAGAGCAGAAGTGTCCAAGGCTCACTCTCACGCCAGTGCTTTGGCCGTGGAACTGTTGTGTCCCTTCACCAATCTGCTGGCAAGTGAGTTTTTCTCTTCTTAAACCTAAGCTCACAGTTTCTTTAGACATTTTCTAAATTGGGTATCCAGCGAGACGAGGTAGAACTGCGAGAATAATCAATGAGTGATTTCAAATTTATGGTTGTTTGTGGTATTTTTATCATGAAATTTTGTTAAATGTTATTAGTAGAACCTCAATTATGGTTTCTAGGTTTTTATGAGTTTTAAACGCTCAGTGCTGTCTTACAATAGCTTAGTTGGTTATATTGTTTTGCTAGCAACCATAGTGTTCCGGAGTTTTTGTCCTGGGCTTCTTCTGTTTTTTGATAGTGAGTAGACAACTGAATATAAAGCCTAGGCCTACATATTTTTGACATGGTTTCTATTTATATTGTAGAGCACAAAGATGATAAGAAACTGATTTTGGAGCTCCTAATGACTATGAACTGCTTGGTGGTTCGTAACGAGTTCTGCGCCAAAGTGGAAGAGAATGGAGGGCTTCAGTTTGCTATGGATGTCCTCACTAATTATTCAAACGATGAGGTAAGATACCAAGAATTTCTAAAAGAATCATTTCTAAACATTTGCTTCATTAGTAAAATAAACTAGACAGCACAGTAATACTTAAACCAAGGGGCTTATGATAACTTTCTAAGGTTTCCAAAAACTCCGTTGGTTCAGATTCATTTGTATTCATATTTTTTTTTTTTTTTAAGAGGTTGGTGGACCTCTTTTTTGCCTTACTTTGCCCCGTCCACATAGACTATTGATCTGTGCGTGGATCGTATTAGACAAAGTAAGGGGGTGAGCCACTACAGTACAAGGTGAAAGGTACTGATAAAAGTCACTGGCAGAACGCGGATTCGAACCCACGACATCGCTGCCATGGTCTCGAAGTCCGGCGCGCTAACCACTACGCCACCGACTCACCCAAACACATGTATGTTTATGTATGAAGTATGTTTTTTTTATTTACATGTAGGATAAAAAAATCTGGAATTTGACAGTTTTAACACCAATTTTACATTATTAAAACTTTGTAAAACAACATATGGGGAGGAAAAACAATAATCAACAATATATAATCATGCATGGAAGTTTTATGTTCTGGGTTAGTAATTTTGCAGTGTAGAATAAAAGCTCACCTTCGAAAGGTAACTTCCTGAGCAGTGTGACTGCATCGGATACTATGATTACACTAAGAGAATGGGGTTAAATTGTGCCAAAAATAGGAATTTCACTATTAACCCATTGGCACCATCACGGAACCTTTCTGTGATAGCTGTTGTGGTCCTAAATTTTGTATCACGGAACATTTCCGTGATGATGTCCATACATAAACAATGTTATCTCCAGTGTTCTCTTTGTGATAATAAAGCCATATTTTGATGTAAAACTATTGCCATAAGGTCAAAGTAACTTATAATAAGTTCAAATTTTATTAAATATTGCATTATTATTTACTATAATTACATTACTGTTTTCCTTGATCTCGTTCTACGGATTGAAGCTAAGTATACATAGAGACGTGGGTACTGATCATTTTTGTTTATACTTCTTTACTGTTTCTTTTCTCCTGCGTTTGTCACTGTCAGCTGCAGGTTGTGTTGTCGGCAGTAAACTAACCTTTATCAGTTGTGCGGTGGTTTGTAAACAGTGGTATTAGTTTATGATTGTTTATGAACGATTGTGGATAAAACCCGTAGGTAGGCTTTATCTTTTTTTGAAAAAAGCTAATTAATATTTTTAGTTCAACTAGTATTACAAAGCTACAGTTATAGAGTTTTTCATTAATTATTCATAAAATATTACCGTACCAGTAATGGAAATGATGCAGTCATAATATTAGTATAGTAATGCCAATGAACTTATCGCAAAATGTAAGGTTTTACTAAAAAAGCTATAAATAAATTATTTTTTGGAGGGTAGTAATTATAAAGGACTTTTTATGTAGAAAATTAAATTGGCTACCTTTTTATTACAAATAAACATATTCTACATTTTTTAGGATAATAAAATAATAATCTTACTTCCCAAAAATATTTGAATTTTTTTAACAGTTCACAATTAAAAAAAAAAAATTATATACTATACAATTACATTATGCATATATATAATTATTTCCATAATATACATATTTATTACATATGTATATAATGTATATTATAATTATACATATTATATACATATAATTTTATTGACAGTTTAATTAATACACTTTCAGAAAAATATAATAAATATACATTTATTTATAAAAATAAATGTTCTACAATTTCTTCTAAACCCTTGCGTTTTTATCAATTTTAAAAGGCTCAGTGTATTGATGAAACCTGGAAAGATAACTTTTGAAGAAGGATTCAGATAAACTTAACACTTTCAGAATTACATTTATTGCACAGTTGGATGAACGGATTGAAGAGGAGTGAAATAGTTATAAATGACTGTTGGTTCCTCAATGTATCGATGATACCTGATTTCAATGTCCAACGATTACTTTCAAGGGAAGCCTCAGATCGACTTCCAAATTTCGAGATAGATTTTATGCGTGATATGTAGATTCAAGTTATTCTGTAAAGTAATAAGTTAATAAACAGGAATTGAATTTCCCATAAAAAATGCATTGGAAGCCATTTTAGTGGTGCTTGAGTTGTTTGTTTTAACAAACGTCCATGTGTCGGGCAAAGAGTATTTTAAAACTATTAAACTGCCCACGGTATACTACTCAAAATACAATTTGTTATTTCACTAATTTGTAAAAAATAACTTGCAAATGCATGGAATATAGATTTTGCATGTACTAATAATAAAAAGAAGGTTTTATGAAGTAATAACAATAATAAAAGTTGTAATGATTGAAAATGGCATGTCCAGTTCAAAAGAAAAAACTGTAAATCAAAGAACAATCAGCTGACAGCGGCAAACCTAGACAGTGACAGAGACATCAGAAGTCATATAGTAAACTAACAGCTGATAGCAAGGTTATGTTATGTTGTTATACCAAGGAGGTTATATTCTAATACTGGAGGTGTCACTGATAGGCTAATGATGGCGAAAAAGCGTGCCAGTGATTTTGTTTGGTTGGCAATCCTGAAGTACCGTTTTGTCGTTCTTTGAACGGTAGCTAAAAGATATTCGAATCAACGAAATGGTTCGAATCTTCTGGGAACAATGAACTAATGAATAGGTACGCTAACCGCGGCAACCGGTCAAGGAATCAAGAGTCTTGAATAATAATGACGTGTGTGTTTCTAATTTCCTGAATGTGACCAATTTTGAATTTTATTAGTTTGGTATTTAACAGAATAAGGGATTTTGATTTGATTTGTAGTTGTCAATAGTATTTTCATAAATAGCCTAAGAAATATAATCATAACTAATAACTTATATAGGCCACGAATTTTATGTTCTGAAATTTTAGTTTATTGGGACTTTTCTGAAATATAACTTATATGATGATTAATTATAATTGACACCTAGTAGAATTGGATTCTAATGCTTTGTTCTTTTATATTATCTGCAATTAATTTGAGCTGCATTCTAATATTACATTTAGGCCTAGGACTATAGTGAATTTGTGAATGATAAAGAAAATGAAGTATGGTATTTTTCTTAATTAATTAATGGTAAAGGTAAGGTAAAATTTACCTTATTTACCTTTGAATGAGGCAAAGAAAATTGATTTTCTTGTTTACCATATTGTACCAATTAACGGTACGAAATCATCATGTCAGTTAACTTATTAAAAAAATAAAAATAAACATGTTTTCCATAACTTGAAACTGATTACCAAATTTCTAAAATAAATTTTTATATATAAAATTTATTTTCTGTTATTGTTTGTTTTCCCCTTTTAATGCATATTTGCTTACCAATAATTGCCCATTAAAACCGATTCACCAGGCAGTTGATTCACAATTCATTTGACTCCCTTAGCTGACTCGTTCATTTGGGCAAACAGTTCAATTTGGTACTTCAGGATTGCCAACCAAACAAAATCAGCGGCACGCTTTTTTAGCATTGTGTGTCACCTCCAGTATTAGAGTATAACCTCCTTGTGTTATACTAAATGTACAATAACTAACTCTGTTTAAATAAATATAAAAAAGTATCCAAATCAAATAATCTATTCCTTTGAACAGTAAGTAATTTTATTTGTAATTAAAGCTATTTATTTTCAAGGGTGGATTTTAGCCAAGAGCCTAATGCAAATTTTTGTTTGTACATGAATTTATTTGTGTGTCTTAATACACCCTTGGTTTGTGTTCCATTTTATTTTGGAGAATTTACTTAAATTTAGGGTTGTCTATCTTTAGCCCATTCATCCCCATACAATCAGAAAAAACGTACTCCTAGTTTTTAGTTGCTTTTCCCTTGCTGAAGTCATTCTGTGCATCAACAAACGAAAGAACCATAATTGAATTCCCCTTAAAAAGTGCATTAGAGTCTGTTTTAGTGGTACATGAGTTGTTTGTTTCAATTAAAATCAGGCATAGAGTACTGTAAGGGTTTTATTTAAAATATAATCCTTTAATGTGTCGTGATGCTGACTAAAGAGACTCTCTTTCCGTGACGAGGTTGTACAACGGGGTCCCTGATGACCTTAAAGATCTATCTTGGAATAGTTTTAAGTTTAATCTAAAAAAGTTTTTGCTTGTACATACGTATCCAAATTATTTTCAACTATATCTGAAATAATTAGATCATAGTTTCCAAAATGCTTTTTCTTTTATTTTTTGTTTTTAGTCTATTAGAATATTACCCATGTCACGGTCGTATTTGCATAGTCAAGTCCATCATTTTATATATGAATGGTTTTTAGAAAACAGTTATCTAACCAGTTATTAATTTCATTGATAGGTTACTTGAGATATTTATAAATTATTGAGATATATAAATATTATACATATATAAAAGCAATTTTTGCCAGGTTATTTTTTTGACTTAATAGTTCATTACTGTTCACAGAGGATTGTTCGCAACACATTGATGCTCTTGAAGGCCATATCAGGCAATGACGACGTCAAACAGAAAGTTATGCAATCTGGGGCGGCATCCCATATTATGCTTGCCTTGCATCAACATCAGGTAGGCCAGCTGTCACTCACACTTGATTGCCAATTCACCATTAATGTTGTGTTAGTAAGATTCTCTACTTTGCCAAAACTTCTGTAGCTTACTAGCTGAATGAATAAATGGCAGATGTCCATTGTCTGGTCATCCCAAAGAACAACAACGGGTGACAGTGTGACATTGTCGCAGAAAGGACGCAGCTGATGCAGAAAGTTCAGCTGCGTTGGAAAAATATTCCATTGCAGAAACATCTATTGCATCTGAAAGATCTAAAGATTTAGAGTTTTTTTTACAGGGTTGCCAGCCGCCGGGAATTCCGGGAAGATCGGGAATTATGCGGGAACTATACGCTCCGGGAAAAAACCCATGAATTATGCGTGAATTTTCTGACACCTCCTTGAATTTAAACAAAATTGTAAAGTTAAAATAACACAAGTTTTTGCGTTGCGTTTTGTATTGTGGTTATTTTCCAAACTCTTGGCGACTAAGCAGTACCGAGAATGTGAAGGAGCAAGCATTATTGAGCAAGCATTAAGCAAGATTGCCATAGGAACAAGATAGTCGTCAGTCGTAAAGTATAAAACAACTGTTCACTCGGGAACAAACAGCGAGATAGCAGACAGCTGACTAGAGAGCGTGACCTTGATTCCTCCTACCCTTCAGTTTGCTCGCTTTGCTTTATATAGTAATAAAAATAAATAAATAAAAAATAACAATATTTTTTAGGTAAAAATACCAGGTTTTATCTGCCCAGAAAAATATTTAAAAAGTATAAGATGAAATAAAACAGGTAGTTTTAATTAGGAATATTAGGATTTCCGGTTTTATCTGCCCAAAAAACCATTTTTTGGTCATATAAAAATTAAAATAGTATAACATGAAATAAACAAGTTTTAATTAGGAATATGAGGATATCCGGGTGGATTATAAATTCATTATGTTTTAGCCACTAAACTTCAATGGAATGAGTAAACAGCTCTTCCAGTTGACTGAACATTGAGGTGGACAACAAACTAATTGGACCTCTTCTCTATTGTAGTGCTAATGGTAATCATAAAACCCCACCTGTTTTGGTTTCTACTTTTAGAACGTCCTTTCCGGGCGAGCGAGCAGTGTCAGTGTGTGAGTGTTTGTGTGTGTGTGATTGTGTGAGCGTGTGAGAGTGTGTGCGTCTGTCGTCTGTCAAGGTCATTACCCCGCCCCGCCCCGTTTCCACCCCTTACCTCCATGACAATTACATCACCTAAGTATAAATTGCCGTGTTTCTCTGGTTTTTTTTCAATAATTAATAAGTCAAATAACTGTTAGTACAGAGTTTTCCTCTTAAGGCATTTTTTGGGCGAGATTGTTGGTTCTGAAACCATTTTCAGCTTGACCACCCGAATAGTTTTGCATAACCTCGAGCCGAGCCAAATAGTGCTACTATTCGACCAATCGAGTACTCGCACACCCCTAGAAATATCCAACTATATGGTATCGAAAACTACTATCTCTTGCCCCTTCCAATAAAACTCCTTATATAGCTAATTAATAGGTTATAAGAAATAAGTGGCCGAATGCATTGAAATGAAATTGATATCAACTGAAAATTAATTTTATAACGCATGTACGATGGTGAACCTATAATAGCCTATACGTACGGGCGAAAGATATTTCGCTATGATATTGTGCAATAAAAACCATTTAGTAGTCGTCGATATGCAAAAATAACATTGTATCGATTTATATGGTTTAACAAAGACAAGAAAAATTGGAATTAAATTTGGCAGCCAAATCCCCTGCTTCCCGAGTGATGAATCATTGTAAACAATCAGTGGACCGAGTCCATTCTACAGCGCAAGGGTTAAAATCTTGGAGTGGAGCGGTGTTCTCATTACATAGGCTATTTTTCTAACCTTCCTATCGCCATTTTGTTTACGAATTCCTTTCCCTTTGTACTCTCTCCCCGCACACCTAAAGCATGCGCAGTGACCAGTGCCAGTTTTTAATGGTTACTAAATTCTTGTCGTTCGTCCCGTCCTGCGCTGGCGCTATGCGATGTACACACGCTAACGCTTACTCAATATCGGAGGGCGGCGCGGCGCCGGTGGTGGCATTGTAAAAAAATATCTTTATGATACATGTTAATCATTATCCGAGGTAATCGTGGGGAGGACGGTCACGGATAACTTAAAACCACGGTTAAACCGTAATAAAAACAAGGCAAGCAGCTGGATTTCAACTAATACCACCTTTCCACTTCCTCCCTGGCAAGGACAGGAAATCAGGAAATTAATATAAAGGCCACTGAAACATTTATTGACTTATGATGGTGGACAAGATTAAAAAGAAAACACCAGAAAAATAATCCAAAAACATTATTGCAATGGGTACAGTAAGGATATACACGAAGCAATTATTTAAAAACTTCCAACAGGTTACTGTCCAAATCTACAACCAAATAATAACAAAGCCAGAGATACACTACTATTAAAGGCTTTGTGCCACTTGAATTGACATATTAGCATTGCAAAGTGGAGAAAGGAATGGATTAACGCACGAAAATTGCTAATTTACCAGAGAATTGCCTTGTTGACATTGTGTTACGTATTGCACCACAGAGAATACTATATATATATTACTTCTATGTGATTGCATGCACATCTTGAATTACGCAGACGTCGAAAATAGAAGCCAATTATTTTCAATAACAACAGGCGTCGTGGCGTTGGCCAGTAAAGAGTGTTTGTTTTCCTTCCTATCGTCCCTTCTTCCTTCCTATTGTACTCGCCCCCCCCCCCTCCCCTCCATTCCACCGTCTACACCTTGTATGCGTCTGTGCATTGTTTCTTCCTCTCGTTCTCCTCCGTCGTACTTCTCGCCCAGTGGTTGCGCAGTGTCTAGTGCACATCGCATGGCTCGTTCTCATGGTTACATGGTGTCCACCGTCCTTTCACGCATCTTCTTACGCACTTCACACATGTTTCCTGCATCAATTTCAGAAGAATCAGAAAGACACGACACGAATGAATGCGTGGACAGTAGTATCTTTGATTGACCGCTATTTTGCACTGCGACTGCGCCTTCACTTCGTTAGTGGCCCTCCCCATCACTACAAATATTTCATTATTAATGATCAAATAAGAGTACGATTTAGTTCGTGTTTATACTGAAGAGAGGTGCATTTACTAAATTTTAGTTTTTGTCATATGCACACTCGGTAAACGTCTATAATAATTAATATAACTAAAATGATTAACAATTTTGTGAATATCCTCACGTTATCCAAATTGAATCTTTTCTGTATTTGATTAGCGCAGGAGTCTTGAATTTTGACTCTTTTTGCCGGGAAAACCGGGAAAGATGCGTGAATTTTTCTGAGGCCATTTGCTGGCAACCTTGTTTTAATTGGATGCGCTTTTCAAGCATTGCAAAGTGCAATTTTTTTGCTTTTTCTTAATATTTCATTAAATGTAGGTAATTAAATGCATTCTTTTTCTTCTAACTTTCTTTTTTTTAGGCCTATATCTAATATAGTACAAAGGTTTTTCTTCCATTTCTTTTTCCAGAAATCAGCACCTGTTTGTCTTGCTGGACTAAGCTGTTTGTGTATTTTGTCTCTTCGCAGCCAAGAGAACAGCAAGATCTTTGTGGAACATGAAGCCCCTGATATAATTCTTCAAATAATGAAAATTCACCCAAAAGAATTAAAAATCCAGGTGAGTTGTTGCTTTATCACAAGTGTTAGAAAAACATATTGTGCCAATTTTAAACTTCTCTAACCCTTTCCGCTCGGCTGCCGCGACATCCGACTCTGACGGTCCCGCTCGTATGTCGCATTTGAATAGCGCGGCATTGTAGTTCCAGTCAGTTTTCTCTCCTGCAGCGCTAGGGGCTCAAGATGACAATTGCAGCGCCTCAATCACCAGCTTTGGTGGATCAGTGGTTTAAGCCGTTACTTTTCCGGCCGGAAGGTAGCACGTGGTGCGGATTCAAACCCCGTCCGAGGCAACCGGCAGTTGGTGTCAGTGCACAAATGCGTATGCACAAGCGTAATGCGTTTCCTGCGTAGTGCACAAGCTGCCAGGAACCCTGAAAGCTCCGGTGAGGCAAGCCTAGGCTTTTAGAATATAGGGAGGACCTGGTATCGTATGTATTTGTGCACTGACACCATTAACCGTTTTGCTATTTTAGAATGTCAAATTAAAAGCCTAGCCTTATGGCGTTTTTTGTGTTAATATTTTTACATTTTTTGTACTATAAATTTAAAATAAAATCGAGAGGAAAGAAGTGCTTTAAAGGTATTTTTTTGGGATACAAATTTTAGCAACAGGTTTTTATATGTTTTTGAGGAACCCCATAATATTTTGAGATGGACGTCAACAATCCAGATTACATTATGGATAGCCTCTGGACCACTGATTTCACTGAATAAAAAGGTTTAAATACCTGTTCTGTCAAATGGTCCTTTGTTGTAGTTGTAAAGACTACAGCTGTTTCATGTTTTCAAAAACACATCTTCAGGTCAAAAGTCGAAGTTAAAACTGATTTTATTCTCCATATGGATGTGGTCACAATTTAAAATACACAAATCGCGAACACAAACGAACATGCGGACATTTACATTAAATTGGCAAAAAAAGTATGAAAATACGGACACGTGCGGCGCCGGTAGTTTGCAAGTCATGATTGACGTGATCCGGTAGCATTGACCCCCTCCCCCTCTCTCCGCTTATCAGGTCCTTTTCTTTGAGCCTCGTTGGTATTTAAAATGTGAATGGCAGAATTGTAAATAAAGTTCGACTCGAATGAAAGTTTCTCGTTGAGGATGTTGTTTGGGGTTTCTTTGGATGCTTTATAGATTTCAAATTCCTCAACGGTATTCATATATACATTCCTTTCTGACAGAGGTGTAAAATTTCCAGGTTTTTTTGTAGGCCAGTGTAATTATGTTTAGCATCAACGAGGTGATTGGTATATGCAGATTTGGAGTGTTTTTTCGGCAGATGTTCTTTAAAACGGGTTGCAAATGACCGCGACGTTTGCCCAATATAAAAACTAGGACAATCATTGCATGATAATTTGTAACCTCCTGTTTTACTTTCGTTACTTTTTTGTGTCTTTCTTTCTTGGAGCATGAATGATAGCCTGTTAGATGTTTTGAATGCCACCACGACATTGTTCTTAGCCATTTCACTCTTCAGTGTATTATTGAGTGCGACTCCATATTCAGCACTGACATATTTTTCACCTCAGTTGGAACGTTATTATTTGTTTTGTTTTTATGTTTCCTGATAAGTTTATCCATCAAAGAGCTTTCGTACCCGTTCGATATTGCAATGTGTTTTAAAATTAATACTTCGTTACTAAAGTTTTCTGAGAATTGATAATAATCTGTGGACAAAACTATTGTAGGCGGCAATTTTATGATTATAAGGATGGTGTGATGATGCGTGGATGGTTTGGTCTGTGGTGGTGGGTTTCCTACATATTTTGAAGTCCAAGGTGTTATTTTTCCGTGCTATGGTGACATCTAAAAAGTTGATTGATTTGCTGACTTCTGTTTCAAGTGTGAATTTGAGTTTTGGGTGGACGGTATTTAAATAAGTACTTAAGTGGCTGATTTGTCTCACATTTCCATTGTACAACACCAAAGTGTCATCGACATAGCGGCAGTAAAAAATAATCCTATCTTTAAATTTGTTATAATCAGACCACAGGTAATGATTCTCAGCATGGTTCAAAAATAGCTCAGAAAGGATGCTGGAAAGGGGGGAGCCCATTGCCAGACCATCATTTTGCATGTATAGTTTGTTTTCAAATGAAAAGTAATTCTGTTTCAATACACAGGTCACTAGATTTATAAGTTCTCGTTTTGCTTCGTCTGGCATTTTTGAGTGTTGATTGAGGTTGGCATTTAAAATCTGGATAGTTTCGTCGATAGGTACGTTTGTGAACAAGTTAACAATATCAAATGAGGCTAATGAATACGAGTTTTTGAGGTTAAATAAAATCAGTTTTAACTTCGACTTTTGACCTGAAGATGTGTTTTTGAAAACATGAAACAGCTGTAGTCTTTAAAACTACAACAAAGGACCATTTGACGGAACAGTTATTTAAACCTTTTTATTCAATCCAGATTAATTGGGACCGGACTCTATCTGGATTATCAAATTCTTTCCCTTCTGCGACCATTTCCCTACTCCTTACTACACGCTATTTCCCCAGCTCTCACTCTTTAGTAAAGAGCATAGCATATTGGCAGACAGGTCTCTGGTACGATGTTCTCTTTCTTGATAGATAAAAATCTAGATTATTGACAGTTTGCATATTTGTCATCCGAACTATCAAAGTTCTGTTGTATTTTTGAAATAGAAATTGTGTATGGAACTTTGTAATCTTTTTGTGGTGAATAATCTTTACAGTAATAATCTTTTTGCGGTGAAAGTTTTCTCATTTATATCAGAAAGATGGTTTGAGTGTAAATTGCAATATTTTTAACTTTGAAAGCAGTAGATCATGTATTTACATGTGAAACGTGTGGTTTTATTGTCGCTGTTTAGTTTATAAGATATCAAGAGTCAGTTTTTTACGGGCAAGAAGAAACAATTTTTAAGTTGTCCCCAGACCACTGTTTTTTTTTTTTTTTTTTTTTTTTTTTTTTTTTTTTTTTTTTTTTTTTTTTTTTTTATATATAAAAACAAAGCAGAGAAAGATGTAAAGGGTTCAAAATTAAATATTAGTACAGTAGACTCCCTCTTAACCGGCCATTTTTTATCTCATCATCGCTTAAACCGGCTGTGTTTCGCCGGAAACATTGTTTTCTTATCTACTGTTTCATTCAATTCAACATTAGCCTATATCATACTGTATTGACCTTCTCAAACTTATTACAATGAACTGTCCTGGACGAAAGTGTATATGCCACCGGAAGTGAAAGTGTTTGGACCTGCTATCCAGGAGACAAAATAACAAAATAAATAATTATTAGTTTAGTTAAGTCGTGTCGTGGATTTCATGGGTGTCGGATGTTAGCTACAAATTATATAGAGTAACAAAAGAGTTGTTTCTTCTAGTCATAATTGCATTTAGGCTATATAAAGTTTAGGTTGGCATTTTGAAAGGTACATCGTCAATTAACCGGCCAAATCGTTATCCGGCCGAGTCCTGGTCCCGAGTTGGCCGGTTAAGAGGGAGTCTACTGTAGTGTTAAATTTTGAATAGGAATTCCTGTAAAACTTATGCATATATTAGAGGATTTTATAAAAAGGCAAAATCAGGAACTCTGACTTGGTTCTGATTGCAGAGGAATTGCTGTTGGGCTATACGCAATATCGTGTCACGGAGCCCCGATCTGCGTAAGCCATTTCTGCAGCTAGGAGCAGAGGAATTAATTCATGCAGCACGACGTCAACACAAAGAGATCGACTATGATGCCAAGTCGGCCTTGCGGGATCTTGGTTGCAAAGTAGATTTTGACGAACAATGGAAGGGGAAAGGTGTGCAGATGATCCGTTAAACAGTTTTTAACCTTCTTTTTATTACATTGAATTTTGAGTTATCACTAGCCTATAATGCTCTAAATTATTTCTATAGCCTCTGTATCTTATTGGTGAAGCTTATCTAACCAAGGTTGCTTGACTTTTAACATTCCAGTAGTTGAATTAAATTATACTTGCTTTTAAAATCACCAGCTAATTAATTTTATTATTATTTTTAATTGTATATTAAAGTTACTACAAACACTCGCTTTGAGTAAATTGTATGATGTTTAATTAATATCCTTATTAATGTCCCATAGTAATTTAATATCCTATTCAGTAGTTGAATTGAAAAAAATTGATAATGTTAGATATGTGGGTTTAATTTCTTCTTGACGATCTTGATTGGTAATCTCTTTTGTCTGTATGGAAATTCTTGAACAAAATGATAACAGATTGAAGAAAAGAGCCAATTTTTTCATGATTTTATTTAGGATCAATTATGAATCACTTTTATTTTTTATACATTTGGATTGTAGGATTTCTCTGGTACACACATTGGCGGATCTTTTGCCCCTCGCCTCGTAAGAAATTTTTTCTGCAATTTTACCTTGGCCATTTTTTTTTCTTTAACATGTTTAAATGATTAGACATTGAATCAAGTATCAAGGTTGTAAGAAAATTGTTGGCCACCAATCTGCGTCTGCATTGGAACCATGCAAAGACTGACCACCTGCGAAGCAGAAGACAAGCCGAACCGTCGAGTGTCGATTCAAGCGGCACAATGTTGGTGTACCAGAACAGTTAGTTCAGGGTTGCCACAGACATTAAAAGTCAGGAAAAGTCAGGAATAGTCAGGATTTTTGGGTTTTGGTCAGGAAAAGTCAGGAAAAAGTTTGAAAATATGCCGAAAGTCAGGTAAAAATAGGGAAAAAGTGCCAAAAGTCAGGAAAATTTGCAGTGGCACAATCCGACCGTCTTGATTTTCGATCGCTCTTATAAATCAGAATTTCTAAGTAGGTAGTGGGTAAAATGGATTAATTTTTTACATTAATTACCTATTAATATTGTAGTTAAAGTTTATTTTTATTGTGTTTTTCATTGTGATAATGTTAGTTTTTACATTATTATTATAACACCTTGTTTTACTTTTAGGCAATTTCTCTACAGGAAATATTAGCGAAATTCCCTACAGGGAATACGCTATTACGATAATACTCATGGTAAGACCTAAGGCCGGGACCATATTACTTTTTTGTTTTAAGGTCCATAGGAGCGAAAAACACCGTTGGTTCAAATTCATATATATGTGTCCGTTTACACAATAAATTTTGAAAGAGACCTTTTATTTTGATGAAGTTTGGTAAGGTGTAAGACATCGTTCTTCAGGTTAGGTTCGAAAACCAGGTTGATCGGACAGTCGGAACAGGGTTTTATAGGGTTTAAAAAAGGTCAAAATAGGGGGTTTTGGTATTTTTTGCCATAAAAATTTTAATTCATCAATTTTCAAAGAGACCATTCAAAAGAACTTTAAAAAACAAATAATTTAGTATTTTGAATCATTTACTTAGCTTCACTGGTTACGGAAAAAATTAAAAAAAAACCAAGTTTTCTATGTTATTTTTATGGGAAACCAATAAAACCCCCCCCCTGGTATATTGCTTATTTTTAACAATTCCCAATAAAAATCTCAATAGGCTCAGTTTATGCTATTGTAAATAAGAATGTTCTAATATTTCGCTGTGACTGGAGTATTTCAATAAAAATTTTAGTGATGGGCAACTAAAGGAATGGAGGAGATTACATTAAAAAATATTCCAAATGGAATTCACTAAAAACAAAAAACGAGTCTTTTTCCCGCGGTTCAAAAAAGTCAGGAAAAATCTCTCAGATTGGTCAGTAAAAGTCAGGAAAAGTCAGGAAAAATGGCCTCAAAAATTCTGTGGCAACCCTGTAGTTTCAGCTAACTTTGGTTGTTTTGCCATTCATACAACCCCAAAAACTACCTGCCACGCATGTTGTTGTAATAAATTATGTGTCAAAGGTAATTAACCTATGTGATGCCGCATTAAGGTTGTAGCATTAATTTCGTATTGGCCTATTACTTTTTTGTGGAACTAGTTTCACCTTCCATCTTTACCGTATTCTGTGACAATGATACCATATTTACCAGTGAGCATGATATAAGATCGATTTAGTATATTTCATTCCAAGGGTCGAAAATGGGGTTTTAAGGGCCTTGAGATTGTTATTGTTTAGTAAATTGTTGCGGACATTTTCACAACAAATTGTTTGTAGCAAAACCAATTCACTAATGTAAATTTGTTTTACTAATAAGTGATGGAATAAAATGTCCACGACAATTTATTAAA
>CM061533.1:54788910-54950480 GCA_030545055.2 Neoaliturus tenellus | reverse complement strand
TTTGTTCTTCCTGGTCTGCTACCATTTTTATTACAAAAGTTTTTTAATGATTCAGTCAACTACCCGTCTTCCGTAAGATTAACATTGAAACATTAGAATATTTTGAATCAATTAAAAATTAAAAGTTTGTTGTAATTAACGTTTGGTTGGATTGACATTTAGAGTACAACTACAAATAAACGGTCGTCAAATATGTATACAACCGCAATAATGCCCTGCGGATGCCTAGTCTAGCCTGTAAGGCGATTCCCTGGAAAGGGATTCTTATCAATTTTTTTAGGAAAAGCAACAGATTAAGCCAACAATTAGTTATCCAACGACACCAGAACCTTGAAAATCGGTTGAAAATTATAGGAGAAGTTCCAATTCCATGGTCTTGAGCATATTAAATAAGTAAAAATAAAATTTTACCTTAAATTGAATTAAAATGTGTATCTGCTGTCTATTATTGTTTTATCACGCTCGCCTTTCACGGAGTTGATCTTAATCCAGGATTATAGGACGGCGTGCACTCATATTTACTTTCAGGTGGAAGGAAAGCCTCATGGTATTCCACACGATAATTTAGGATTAGTAGAGAAAGTAGAATTTATTTCAGTAAAGAGGATTTATTTATGTTTTTGTCCGGATTTCAAAAAGTCCCCGCCCTTTTAGAGGTGTATCCTTGTGGTTTTCAGTGGATTGTTCGGGCAGTGATGTATGTGATAAAGGGCCGCGACTTAATACGCTGATTGGCAAAACCGCTAATTGGACTTAATATTCATAAGAGGAAAAAGGAGGAAAATCGTTTGGATCAATGTTTAAAGCAGACGTTTTGTTGAAATATTCTTTAAGTGGAATAATATCCTAAATATTTTTTTGTACTATACTATTAATTACATCGTATTATTTATTTTTGTTAAGGCCTAACCAAAGTAAAATAGTTAATTATTTTAACTATCTAATTTAGTTTGTTTGTATGATGATTGGTCTAAAAATGTGAAGATTCAATGGTGATTTTTGTTAAATCCCTGACAATTAAAACTTAAACTGTGTCATGTAATATTGTGCAATATGAACAGTGTTTTATTGGTATTATGGTATTTTACCATCAATAAATCACCATTCAAAATGTTTCTTTTCCTCGGTGTCCTGATTGCACTTTATTTACATCTCCCTCCTTATTCTTAATATTTCTTCTTGAGTATTTTATTTATAATTTCTACATAGTTCATTTCCTGTACCTTCACCATTTACAACTACCTTTTGTATGTCAATGAAACCAGAAAATAAACCAGTAAGAATAGCAGCATATTAGCCTACATGATTATTATAAGAAGTTAAATAACTTATAACAAAAATAGAGTAGTTGGATTGAAACATAGCAAAGGGTATTTAATTTTATAGTGAAAAGATATTTTTTTTCATTCACCCTTCAAAAACTAAGATATGTCAGGCCCTGACATGAATGCGACTTCCCAGTTGGCCAGACTGAGAAGCCACACTACATGACTGAGGGCGTAGCTCATTAAATAAAAAGAGACATGTTAAGATTCAAACCAAATATAATTAACAGATATTGAAATCAACATAACAAACAGGAAATACAATAGTTTCAACTAATGATAAACAAGAACGGAATTCAACTTATACATTTATTAAATTTAATGTTAGGGTTAAGTAGAATGGAACTCCCAAAGAAATAACTCAAACCTTTAAACTAGAAAAAACTTTAAACAAATAATCAATTTTGGATAGTACCCCCTTAATTTAGAAAACCCCAACTAATTTGGACTTACCCCGGGCCCCAGGCCTTGAGCCCCATGGCCCCTCTGACCTAACCCCCCTAAACCTTTACACTCACATCACTGCACTAGACACCCTCCCTTGAAACTAAGTCTGCTGACCTATTTAAGCCAGAGCTACCAATAGGTCAGCATAAACAAGCTATTGTTTAATAACAGTTCCAGTCTACTCATACAACAGCAAGCTCAAATACTTCCTCCTTACATTACTTCCTTGACCTCACCTGAAACCCACAATTTAAAACCCAAACAATCAATAATTAATAATTAAATAAACAATATTAATCCAGTTCCCCCCTTACAAAAACACATGTGTAAACAAATTAATCAATAAGTCATGAGTTTTCATACAGTAAATGCGATCATTTGAAATAAAAGTGATCACTTTAGTAACAACCAAAATTTTATTTCAACATCAGTTGTTAACATGTTAAATCTAAATACTACCAACTAAATATTTGTTTAAAAATGACTACAATTATAGTATCCTTTCTTTAATTTGTTATCATCCGTAAATTATTTTAGAACTATGAAGTTGTCTGCTTTGTTTATTAAATATGTTTTCATCACTCCGTATACGAAAGTGACAACTTGCCGTACAGCTGAGACCTTGGAAAGTAGTCATTTCCCAAACTGTCACCGTCAGCTGATTTTACTGACCTGTACGGAAAGTAATGTTTGTAAACATTACTTTCCGTCCAAGGTAAACAAACTTTTCCGTACAGCAACAATCAGCTGGGTTTAAAACAAATTAAATTTGAATTCCAGCTTTGTTTACTTTGTCCAATGGCGATGAATTAACAAAAATAATCCTCCTTTAAAACTTCGACATTTATTAATAATTGCGTCGTGATGAAAAGTATCGTTCACAACTCGTCCGAAAAGCCCATTTCTAGGCTCGATAGTGTTTTCCACGCTCGGCTTCGCCTCGCGCGTAAAACACTATCTCGCCCAGAAATGGGTCATTTTCCGGACTAGTGGTGAAATATACTATTTCTTTAGTGGTGTAAAATATTAGCGTAGGACATGGATTACCTTAAGCAGTAAACAACTTGACAAAATAACGTCTTAAATTGATCTAAATAAGGTTTAAATTTCATCTTACGGAGTTATAAGACATTTTCTCGTGGACACCATATTTTTCCTGGACCAGAAGAAATAAATTGCAGAAAAATTACCAAGATCCATTCAGTGGTTTTCTTTCTAGACCCTTAAATGCACTGTTTTACTATATGTAAGATAAATAAAGTAAATTTTAACAATACATAAAAGATAGTTTTGTTTAAGAAACAGACATGGAACCTCTTGTCCTACACCTCATGAGTGTTTTTCGAAAATTAATTACCCACATAATTTAATAAGACTCATGCTAGACAGTTTGTTAGAGTCTAAAGGAAAGTAAAAATATATTACATAGAAAAAATAAAAGAATAACTGTAAATTTCCTCACAAACTAATATAGAATGAGAGCTATTTGTGTATGTTATGGATGGAGACTGCCAAGACAGCGTTGGACAAACATGTCGCGAAGACACAATCAAACCAAATCGTCATGTCTTCGCTGAACCAGTTCTTCCACAAGTTCTCTCTAACGAGTTCTGATTTCTCGGTAGAAAATACAGTAATCAAAGTCCTTTCTGAATAGAAGTCATGTCCTGGCGCAATTAGAGATGTCATTTCATATTGCGCCGTAATGATGCCGACATCATTTGTCGTTAAATTGTCAAGTCTCTCTTTTCAGGCGGTGAAAGTTGTAGTATCTTGATGGTATTTAGTATTAATGTAACTTATCTATTTCTTAATGCTAGCCACCCTGTCAAATGCCACACTATTGTAAATGTAAATGACAGAGCCGTGCTAGTTATTCAATTTGAGGCTTTAAGTAGTTTAGTTCCTGATTTTATTTTATTCTTTCGTTGAGTGTAAAAGAACTAAATACAATTAATAAAATGTAATCTTTCTATTTCCTTTAATTTTTTAGCTTACTAATGAATTTGTAACCACTAAAGATTTCAACTTCTTTAAAGGGGAGTACTGAATGAGAACACGCTGCGCAACACCGTATGTGCATGTTTCAACATCAATGCTGCTTGAATAGGGGATGACTGTTACGAAACATGAATAAATTGGTCTGATGAAAACTGCTACTGCTGTTGTTTGCGGCTACTGTTGTTTGACCTACCATTCTTTGCGTTAAGTGTCCAGTTGACAGTGTTTCCAGGACCTATTCTGCATTCCTGCATAAATTTATTCAGCATAATATTATTTAATGCAATCCAGTTAAAGTTATTGAGTTACTCATCAAATACATTCTCAGACACACACAACAACATGAAGTTATATGGAAGCGCCGGACTGAAACGAGACAGGGGATCGTGGGAATTATTCAAGACTGTGATCTAGGACCTCGGCAGGTGCTTGATCTATACACCGCTCTGGCACTAGCGCACCGCGGTCGAGCGCACACTGTACACGTCCTGTGCCGTGTGAGGTGTCGTCCCCTCATGTACGGCGGTGACTGGGGCAGTGTCCTCTCCGAGCGGCAGATGGCCGCATACATTCGCAACTGACATTGCGACATACGATGAGTCTGAGCCTATAACATATAGGCACTCACAATGTAATACGTGAAGCCGTTTTTTATAAACACTAGTCTACTCCTCCCTTATTTCTATTAATTGTTAATTAATTAATAACATTACAGGTTAAATCAGGTCATATAAGGTTTATCAATTTTACCTCATTACCGTTTTTACCTCTGACCTAACCTAGTGTTACCAATTTACCTGACGAAATTCAATGTTTGAGATGTCATACGATTCGTCTCAGTTAGGGTACGAACAGAACGAGTGGGTCGCGGTGGAGGTGTAGGTCGCGGTCGCGGTCGCCGTCGACATCCATGTAAATCAAACACATTGTAGTTAACGAGGCCTTGCATAACGAGTAAGTCGCGGTGGAGGTGACTCGCGATGCCATCCAGGAGGTTTACAGCAATGCTTTTAAAAATCAAAATCATTTGATTTACATGGATGCTTACCTCGCGGTTTACCTGGATGCTTCGTTGTGATTGTTCGTGGGGTAATGTTGTTCGCGTCCGCAGCATGCCATTAAAGCTGCACGTACTCCCCGGGTAACATCCCAAAACGAACAACAAATTTTGGCAGCTGAACTATTACGCAAGTGATCTCTCAGCTATGCCAGCTGTCAGACCAAATCCTAACGGCCCGATCCCGGGCCACTTTTAAATGTACTGACGCAGGTGCTTTGAACTGCAAAACATATTTTATTTATTTTATTATTATTTAAGATGGTAGCTGGCTATGATAGCCATAGATACATATACATATTGGTTCGTTTAAAGTCGAGCGTCCCCCGTCGCGTACGCCTGAACCTTTCCCACACCTCAAGGTAACCACAAACCAGTTATTACTTTGTGATTGTTAACTTAACTTTGTGATTGTTAACTTAATTGTTATACTTGATTTAATTTTCAATGCTCCATCCTGTAATAGTAATAGCAACCCAAAATACATGTATATACGAGGTATGCCATAAGTGTAACTCTTAATTAGATTTAAGGTTAAAATAGTTTTATTTGACATCAATATTTAATCAATTTTAATTTATTAATTTAAGGCCCTGGTAGTCCTTTCTTTTAATTATTGTACTGGTAGTCAACACAGTATGTAATTATTGTACATTACTACAGAAATAAATCTGTTCTTACATATTGAACATTTACTGTAGTTATCAAAGTTGTACCTCTTATTATATATCAACAAAATGTATAACATCTACGTATAACAACGTAAATATCGCCATTCCTGTAGTGATGGTAATCGCAAGTTATGACGCTCTAAGGTACTTATACTTTTTTTCAAAATATAGGATTATTTATTTTATTTAATAAGCACGCTACACACATCACTCTCCAATGGTCTGAGCTGCACTGACAGCGCGGGTGACCTCCTCGCTATGTGCGGTCAACATCGACCGCGACCTAACTTGTGGCATCGACCGCGACCTACACCTCCACCTCGACCCACTCGTTCTGTTCGTACCCTTAGTAGTTTTGCAATAAAGTTTTAATTGTTGATATTTGTACTCTGAAAGGCATGAGAGGTCCTTAAAGTTCGTTTCCTGATCCATCGGATTTCCTGATAGTTCATTTTTCCCAGGATTGACAGGCAGAGGACCTGTCCTTTATTTTGATATCTGCTCAGTAAAACCACAGTCATATGAGGTTGTTCTGCGGTGTAACAGAAGAAGGGAACAATACTTAATTTACATAAAACGGAAGCTAACCGAAGTATCGATTCTTTAGAAATGTTTGTGGTAAAGATAGATTCCTTCACGGTTTTAAGTTACGCAGAAACTAGGATTTCCCATCTCTGAAGTTTGTTGGAATATCTTGTTTGTAAATGGATTAAAATATGAACTGCTAGAGATAGTTATATATTAAGAGATAAGAACGGAAACTTCAGTTTCTATTGATTTTAAGGCAATACAAAAAAGAAATTTTCCGATTATGTAATACCAGGTATTCACTATATACCTGTAAAATTCATAAACTCATTTCGTCTGTAAAATGGTAAGAAAACTCATAAGATGACTTGATGATTAGTCATAATCTTTCATCACGTAATGTACAGTGCGGTAAAAAGTCCCGGAATGGCTAAATAAAATATTTATAGATCTTATTCAAAACTATATAACTTTGAACATGTATATGTGAGATTAAAATCCATAGACTACTCTTTCAGATAGCCTATGCATAGCTCGACTTTTCCCTTCGAGGGGAAGGGCCAAAGCGAGTAGGAAAGAAAATATGAAATGTAAGCGTAGTAGGTACATCAAATTAAAAGATATGTTAGTATATAAAATCCTCCAAACCCTTTAGAGGATGGTCGACTCATACATGGTTGCTGAAAAATGCAATAACTCCCGACATATTGGGACCGTTTCAGTTTTTGTGGCAAATTGCTCAGAAAGCAAAGGCCTTTAATTTATGTATGACATAGCCTAACAATGGCCAATGAATTTTTTCTGTTGCTTAAATTAGGGATGTCCATAGAGAATTTCAATAGATACATAATTTTGAAGGGCTTTGCATTCTGAGTAATTTACCAACCTACCTTTTCTTAAAAGCTCGTGTATGTCGGATGCCCCCCCTGGAGAGATGGCCCTTTACATGTCTAAAAAAAAGTATATTTAAATGTTAGTACAAGGTTTCATCGTTAATTCTTAATCGGTTAAAAAAATTGCCGTTCCGGTATTTTACAACCCTGTACATTTTACACGGTCTGTTACTGTATTAATTATAATTCAATCAACTCCTGTCTATGTCATAACTCATTACTGTCAAATTCAAAACATAAAAATTACGAGGTTGGCAATCACGGGCACTCTAACGTGATTACCTCACATTTCCAGGTCCTACTTGTCAGAACGCAGTCAGGGGCCAATGATGGTTTCGTTCCGCTTGACATTTCCAGATTCAAAGACGAACGACGTAAATTGCCCTGAGAGGTGTCATGATGAGATAAGCACATTGTGATGTCTTCTTCTCACTCTAGGTTCAATTTGGGTCGACACTAGCGTGGGAATCACCACAAAACTTCTGATGAGCCGTAGATTTAGTATCTACAGTAAATTAATTAGGCTTCATTCTGAATTATTGCCAAAGGAGGAATTGGCTTCACCGTACACTTTTGACTATTTCAGTTGAAGCTGAAGCCTAGTTTTTTATTGAGAAGAAAATAAGTATTTTAGTGCGTATAAGACATATAAATTTATATTATTAATAACTATTTATTTAAATAAGAAACTCTAAAATCATTTATTTAGCCATAATTCATTGTAAAGACTAATGTAAATCTCACCACTGTTATACATGAACGTTCTCAAAAACTTTATTTCCTAATTTTAATATATTTTCTTAAGCTTAGAATTATAACAAACAAAAATCCTTCCATGAAGGTAGGAGAAGGACAACTGATTTCAAATACCGCAATGCTTATTTAAAATGCAATAATTCACAACAATTTAATTAAAGCCTAATGAAATAATTTATAATGCTTTGTCATGTAGGCCTAATATCGATTATAAATATATCAACTAAAAAAAATACGTTAACTCTCAAGCACGGAAAAGTAAAGTGACGAGAAATATCAGTTATCTGAGGAAATACTGTATTTTTATGACATTGATCCAGTTGGAAAAATCACAAAAACCTAATAATCATAAATTTAGCCATATCCTCGAAGTATTCTAAAATTTTAAAAGAGAGTTAAGGTAGATATTACAGACATATGTTGTGACAGGCAAAGGAAAAGAAGTGCATAGGGGTTAAGTTCTGCGTGATGGCTTGGAGGTGGGTGGGGGGGGGAGGTAAGTGGTGTTATGAAATATGGCCACAACCCCGGCAGAGGGTGAATATTGCCTTTGTTGCCTCCTTGATTTGTTTCCCTCGTTTATTTGCTCTCACCCACTGAACATTCCTACGTCAGAATAATGTAGACGCCCTGTCCCAATACCTGAGCCCAGGAATGGACCCAGTGCCACACGAGGGAGTAGCAAATTGCATTAGCGTCGTCTTATCTTGGACATCTTCTGCATAACTGTACTTTAAACATGGATGTTAAAACACAGAGTGCTGTTTTGCAATGTCATACTCAAAATAACATATAAATTTCTTGTGGGAAGTTAAATAGCTGTTATTTTAGGTCCACACCAATTTTATCTGTAATAATTTATTTAATGCATTAATTCAAGTTTGAAGAATCATTTGATATTAGGCAACACATTTGATATTTTGCCTTTTGATATTAGGCATAATAAACGACTAATCCGAATTAGACTTTTTAGTTGATAATTTGTAGATATCAATCAATCAAAACCGCTTGGTTTTATACATAAAATGTAGTAGTAACAACACATTTATATTACTATTTATAAAAACATATAATATGAATGTGTTTTATTTACGCACATACAGGGCTGGTTGGTTAATTTTTTCTTTCATAAATACATTGCTAGTCTGTAACAGGAAACTAAAATCAGTAAACTAGCCCAACAGTTTATTTTTTATTTTACAATCACTAATAGTGCAATTAGGTTCCTTAGCTGGTAAAATCGATGTAAAATCCAAACCATAACAAAAAATGAAAACCGTAAACAAAACAACCGTAGTATTTAAGCAAACTAAAATAATCTGTTTTAATTTCTGCTGATAATTGACTTACGATATTTAAACCTATGGCTCATAAAACGAATACTAATATGAATTGTGTTCAGTACTCGTAAACATTAAACAGTATGAACGTACGAAGGATCAATTTCTCAATAAAATACAGCGTGAGTCAGTTGTATGACGACAACGCCTCAATAAAAAAAGGGAGAGATAGAATGAGGCCCGGTGCAGTTTATCACATGGGGTACAGTATTCCCATTGTACACAGTGTCAGCGCTTTCAACTGGCTTATGTTAAAGAACTTTGAAAAATTATTAAGTTCTTAAAAATTGGTTTGCAATCCAAATAAATAAATAAATGAATCAATTTAGTTGTGTTTCTAATTCTTGGTAAACTCAGTCATACGTCTGGAACCACCAAATATGATTGTGATGGCAAAAAAATTTCTGATAACAAGAGTGAAAGGAAGATAATTCCAGGGCTTTTAAAACCTAAAAAGTACAATAATTACAATATCATGTACTGTTGTAGGTCTTCGACGCCCAAGTCTTCTAAGTAATTTAGAGCAATCGTCGTGATTGAGATAACTCTTGCTCCTTCTCTTGTTAATCACTTCATTGAACTTCTATAGCAATTAGATAATGAAGTATGAAATTAAACGTAATTTGATATAAGGACATATCATTACACTCAACCACACAGCAACAAAATATGTTAAGAGCACAAAAACTGAGAGAGCTGAGAATTGTTAAAGACTTGCAAAACACTTTTACGTAATCTCTATAGAATTTAAATCGATTATTTCTTTTCAAGTTAAATATACCTACTTTAATATAAAAAAATTAAATACTATTTTGAAGTTTCTAGGTGTGTTACCTTTTAGACCAGTACCTAGAGGAGAAAAGATTTTTTTTGTTTTTACTTTCTGGAGGTTGACTTCTAGGTTCATACAATAGGAATTTATCCACTAACAGGGTAGTTAGTAATAATATAGTAAGTAGTAGTATAATGCCATTTAGTAATTAATTTGAAAATATTTTTTTCTTTCTCTGGGAATATCCTAAAAGTAATAATTTAGTAAATTCCAAATATGTAAACTGAATAATTAGAAGAAAATAGTTATTTAACTTTTCCCTCCAGTCAAGTTATTAGCGGACCCGGGGACGGGGGTTGGAAAGGTAATTTACAGACAAACATAATTCACCGGAGTTCAATAGTAGCCATTGTTATTCAAAATATATCCCAAAAGCAATTTCCTTAACTTAACTCAGCCTTTGTTCAGTCGCATAAAGGAGATTATCAAGAACTGCTCTTTGAAATGTTAAAATGCACGGCATCCTTAATGCCTCATGCTTATGTCTCGACAAAAGATAAGTAAAAATATTCAAAATACCTGGATTATTCATATAATAATCGATATTCATTGAAACTAATTTGCTTAAATACTAGAGCTTCTTTAAAACTAAACCTTTATCGTTAACAATATTATTAGTATAAATAATAATTTATTTCATCCATGAAAACTCATAAAGTACGGTTTACAAAAGCTAAACTATTCGTAATAAGTGGGATAATCAAAGAACGTTATAATAAAGATAGGGGGAGTGATATAGTGATATATGGTAGTGCTTTGTGTAGTTCGGTCGAATTTCTTTAGATACGTAATTTTTACTAAGAAGTGGTGAAAGAAGGTTTGAAGCTTGCAACATGAGAGGGGGGGACCCAGTGTAGGTCCCGTTGTGACAGGGTAGAGTAGGGGTTGAGTCGCAGTCCGGGTGGACCACACGCTCAGAGTAAGGAGAGGTCAGTGTTGTGCCGTCACTGAAATCTTTTTAAACATTTCTTAGTAATATTTTTACTAATTATGAATTGAACGTATTACCTTATAAGTGTTTTACTAAATTTGCACAATAAATGTGATATCATAAAAACTTAGTCATAGTTGTTATTCAATTTAGAACGAAAAATGTATAACTGATTCATCAAAACAATTAACTGCCCTGATAAAAAGGTATAGTAAAATGTAATAATAATAATAATAATAAATTTATTCCTCTTACAAAGTTTTACAGTGTATGGGAATTTACAAAACAAATTTCAAGTTTTTGCACTTATTGACAATTTTAAAAATTTTCATTTAATTACAATTTCATCTACTCATTTTCTCAAAACTCTTTCTTCATTTTAAACTTATTTGAAATTTTTCTTATTTCTTTTTCTTCCTACTTATTTCTTCTCTCTTTGTTCTTCATTACTATTTGTTATTTTTAATTTGTGTTTAATTTATTAATGGTCTACTGCTCTATACGTTTTTCATTTTAACTCTTCCTTCCTTCCATGTCTTCTTCCAGTCCTTCCACGTCTCCTTCCACGTCATTCGTTTGCTCTTCAAAAATGTCTTAAGTTGGACCTCTCAAGTGGATACCGGAAACAAAATATACAAGGACGCAAGAGTGTGAAGTTTTTATGATTTTACCATAAAAGTTTGGTTTGTTGTATGAAGAAATTTATTATTTGTAATTTATTGTACAAGTTTATTGTAATTTTTATATACATTTTAAATATATTATATTTAATATTGCAATGTTTACTTTGCCTACAAATTGTGATTAGACCTTCAGCATCATACAGCCCGGTTTCTTGAATGCTTCAGATCATGCACTACAGAATGTTATTCAATATCTTAATTTAGCCCTATATATTATTAATTTACACTTTAAAATTTATATTGATTTATGTATCTTTTTTTGGTATTTATGATTTTATAACATAAGATGCATAAGATTATACATGTAACATTTAGGTGTTGGTAGAAAAAAACTTTTAAATTTAATGTTTTATATTTATTTTTGTGGTAAGCCTATGTTACGGTTGATTGTAATAGTGTTCATTAAATATATTTATGGAGTAAATTCATTAATGCTTTTAACATTTTACATTGAACATGAGACCTTCAGCATCATACAGCCCGGTTGCTTGAATGCTTCAGATCACATTACAGAAAGTTATTACATGGGGATACGAGGATGAGTACATGTATAACGATTCCCTACCAAAGTTTTGAGCAACTTAATATATCTTCATTTAATCATTATATAATTACACTTTGAAATTTATATTGATTTATGTATATTTTATTTGGTATTCATGATTTTATAACATTACATTAAACATTTACATATTAGGTGTAATTGGAATGTATGCTCTAGTCTTCCATATGAAAGACTGCATGATTACAAGAGAGACTTAGAAGCCAAGGGGTACAAGTGCAAATTAGAAAATTTTGAGATAAATATCCCTACATATTTGGAGTGAAGTCGATATTTTCTTCTGACAAAGGGGTAAAAGAGAATCTCTAACAGGTGCTGGTATCTAGCGGTTGGTTTAAGTACAACGTCAAAAATCAGCTGTTTTCCTTAGAAGCCAATGGATACAGAGCTCACTACTTGTACCCCTTGGCACTCAAAACTGAACCGCCGGCTGAAACCGCCGCCGAACCGTACCCTTTGCTTTGTCATCCAAGACTGAATAACTTGTACTCCTTGGCCTCCAAGCTTAAACCGTTAATTCGTTTTAGTGACTATGGTGCCAAGGGTAAAAGTGATGTTTATAATCACAATAAAATTTATATAAAAAAATCTGTTCAAATTATTTTATTTAAACGTTATTAATCTTTTCTTTTAATAACTGTGAATTATGGGGTTATTTCAAACTTTGATTGCGTTTTTCTCAAAACTTACTTTTTGTCACTTGTACCCTAGAGGTCAAGTAAATATTTTCTCGCCGTCACGGCAAGTGATTTGCGGTTTCCATTGACAGGTATTTCAATAGTGAATTTCATACCATGGGTATAGAAATTATTACCTTGAATAAATATGATTTAAAATATCAACATTATTTATGATACAATTAAGGGGAAATTAGCGTTTTGGGTATAATAATACACTATATAAATATATGTTTCTGTAAAGGAGATCAATAAACGGAAAAATGATAATGATCATTGTTGTATAATATTCATCTCGAAGGCTGTTCCCATAGTTATAACAGTAATGGTGCACACTCGTTAGGTGAAAATAAGAATACTTCCTAATATTTTGATGTTTTCAAACATTTAAAAAATTAATTTTAGAACAGTTGTAAACAAATTGAACAAAGTAACTTATTAATGCGTTGTATAATGTTTCACAAAGGCTACATAAAAACCCTGGAAATACCTCATTAACTTAAATCTCGAAATCATGTAAATTTGGGTTCTGTCATAATATTATTAAAACGTACGACACAAAAAGGTGATAAAACCATTTCCGTGTCAACTCCGCGACGAGCGCGGTTATGGCCCAACACACGGGGCGGCGGGGTGCGTATGTTAGCCGTGCCGTTTATCATATGGGTACTTCACTGCATCAGCCACCCCGCCCCTCACCTCCCTCGACAACTCGCAACCCCCACCAGGCTGCTATCGAGAGCTGGAATATACGGTACATGTTTATTAAATATCTTAGCCAATCGTTTATGCGAGAACAGTAAAAATTAGATTGTATCTGATGTTTTAGTAATTATTATGAAAATCGTAGGTTACATCAAAATAACATTTTTATTTAAATTTATTGTTTGTAAATTAACTTTTTGAAGAAGTTTTATTATTTTTTTTTATTTTGATGGCAGTTTTAATGGTCTTTTGACCATCTTCGTCATATCAATGATTTAATAGTTTTTAATTTCTTGCTTACCATGAGCTATTGAAACTTAAATCATTGTACCTGTAACGAAATAATCCAAAAAGTGCATATAACAGTTTTTTTATTAATAAATTTAGTTAATTATTCAAGTTTTACAATTCTTATTTATAATATTGAAACAATGTTTTTAACACCACTCTTCCTTTCTTTACGAACCAATTTTAATGTTTAAGGTGTCAAGATACTCGTCTTAGGCCTGTTTTGGATCTTACATATTTATATTCCAAAGGACGCGAGCAGTCCCAAAATTTCGTTTTTTCCCAATAAAAGTAAAAATGTGCCATACTAATACGAGAAGTGTCTGTGGCGATGTATTTTCCACGATCTTTAAATATAGCGGGTGGATTTTGCTTAAATTTTGCATTTAAGAGTGCTTTGGCAAAGAATTTAGTTTAGAAACAGCCTCAACCTTAGGAAAATCTATTTTGTCTAGTTCTTGGTTTAAAAATTGTAATTTTTAACATTGGCCTTATAGGTTGCCATCAAAGGCAACGATAAGTAAACAAAGAATAAAAGCCAAACATTTGGGTTTTAAACAAAAATAAAAGAACACTACTTTTTTAAGCATTCTTTCTGAAACAGCTGTTAACTTTGAAAATATATTTGCTTGCAAACTTGATGGCATTACTACCATGATACTATAAAGAAAAGCGAAATAAAATCTGCGAGCAACCCGGTCGCCAGTACTTATTATTAACACAAACAAGACAAGTCAAATATTGAAGAATTTATACCATACAGAGCTTTCTACTAAATGCACACGAGGACTAGACCAGTGTGTTCCCACTAATTTTCTAACAACCCGTTCTGATTTCTTGGTAGAAAAGGTAATAATGAGAGAATTTCCCAGGTAAGGACCGAACCATAATTGTCTCACAGAAGCAATTAGCTGTCAATGCATTTCCGACTGAAATGAAACGACGCGACGTTGACGGTCCTGTCGTCTCACGAGACGCTTTTTGTAAGTTAGGCACGGTTTCGTTACTTGACCTTATATGTTTTGCTGTGCTGATTAAACGAAAAGGTGAAGTAAATAAACTTTCGCTCTGTTTAGTAGGACAAATTTACCCTAGTAAAATCAATAATCGGCCTAACGATAAATAAAACAAATCTCACAATTATATATTTTTGTAGAAGTTCACCTAAAAGAAAAGACCAGAAAAAACACATTTAACAAACTTATTTCATATTGGAATACATATTAACTATTTTGAAATGGTGTAATATTTCATAAAACTACTCCGCAAAGTCAAGTTCAGTTAGTATAGATTGGACTCGTATTTCATATTGGTCATATTTATGCTATATTGTGGCATTTCCTCGTGCTTGGCTAACTCACGGAACGATCAAGAGCGAGCACAATATATCCGGTGGACACAAACAGAAAATAAATCCCGTAGTTGTCAACTGTCAGGGACCGGTTTGTATCGACCGCGGCGGCGGCGGCGGCGGCGGTGCTAGCGACCGGGCTGTCCGTCACTGGGGGGCTGCGGGCGGGGCGCGGGGAGCCAAGATGTGGAATAGTTGGTGTAAAGGAGTTTGAAGTAACAATTTTAGCAACAAAGAAAAATAAAGTATAAAGAGTATTTTTTTACAGAAGCATAGAAAAATATTTCCATCAACCACAAACCTCTAAAAGAAATAAGGATTTGTAATGATTAAAATTCCTTGAACTTCTTGAAAGAAAGGTTTGAGGTATCTTACTTGATCAAAACTTGTGTTTAATATTTTTCTTTAGGATGTCATTAGCTTTTAAAAAATAATTTGTTCATAAAATGTATATCATTTTTTGTGTAGGTTTTGCAGAATTATCGACCCCAAACTTAACTAGGTTATTTGTTAGGTTGAAACAAACAAAATTTATTACGTAAACTAGTGGCTTATAGGGGCAAAAGCCCCTAACTATGATAATGAAAGTCTTAGTGGATTACCAAGAAAATGTTTTAAAAAGAAAGCTGTCAGAGGATTTTTTATCGATAATATTTTAGCAATATTGTTTGCAAAGACTTTAATACTTACCGTATTTGAAACACCGTCGCACTCTATGGTGCGTATTTTAAATTTAGTATGACTGAAGGGATGAGTGTGATGATTGTAATAGATCAGATGAGGTGTAGGCCTACCTTTGTTACTGACAAATAGCAGCTGTTTCAGCTTTCAGGATCAATTAATAGCCCAATGACCAAAGGCAGCCATCCGCTTCCAAAGAACTCTTTACAATCTTGAGATACCCGTAATGAATGAATGTTATATTTTATTGTATTAAAATTAACATAATGTAAAAAATGGGCAATGATTAAAACCGTGCGGGTGCTCATCACCCATTTTAGGATAAATACACTTTCAATAGTGTACATCATACCCCATCCATTTCTCAATGATTTGATTACTGTATCTTGTTTTTCCATTAGTTGAAATAGTATTTTATCTTCTGTTTAATTTTTTAGGGTCACAAAATGTTAACACATTCCGTTATAGTAGACTGTCTTCACTCACTGTACAATTTTTAGTCCTCCTAATAAATACACGTAACTTATTTTCGTAAAAACAAAGTAAACTTTTATTAATCCCTATACATTTTATGGAGTATTTCCCCATTCTTAGAAAAGGGGCAGTGATTAAAACCCCATACTTTATTCAACCATTTGATTACCTTGTTTGACCATGAGCTGAAATAGTATTTTCCCTTCTGTTTTGATTTTTAGGGTCACAACACTCTCTCCTAAAGTACAGTGTCTTCACTCACTGTACACAATTCGGCTCTCCTAATAGATACACGTAACGTATGTTCGTAAAAAGTAAGTCTGTTTTAATCCATGCAAATTTTATGGAGCCATTTCCCCGTTCTTTCCCTAGTCTTTGGAACAAACGTCTTAAATTGAAACTCTATCGATCCTATCATTCTACAATTTGTAAAACACAAATATATATCTTGGGTAATTTTTCAGAATACCAACATTTTGTTGTCTACCACACTATACGTTTGAATTAATATTAATTTAATTTGAATTCTGTGGGTTTAGTTTATTCTCTTTTTAAAATCAAACTAAACACATACTTTAATGTAAACAAAAACCCTTTTCTTGAACCATAACTCATCGTTCATTGTACCCGCCTCAAGATCAAATTTTATTTTACCATTTACTTGCATACATTCGCTGGATTATAAAGTTTTCTTTCATTTAAATGTTGATGTAAAAATCAGCTGTAAATTTGTAATAATTTGTAAGATTAAAGAAACACTCCTAGTGAATTTTGTAGTCATTCTACGCAAAAAAACAAACAATTTTATTATAGTATTGCCACTTTAGGTGATTAGTAAAATATAAGTTCATCTTCACTCAATTTATTCCACCTGGCTTTCTTTTTAAAATAAACCAAAACATATGTTCTAATGTATACAAATCAGACGTTTTGTGAATCCCCATGCTATTCTTATGGAGGACGTTTTACGTTATTCCTCATTTCCTAGTAAAATTACGGACATGCCGATAGTTTTCCCTCGTGCATGGCACCGAGGCCTTTAATTTGAGACCCCTCCCATCTTCCTGCGATTTGTATAACGCTCACAATTTTGCTCAAGAAATTTCGCTTACAGAATTATATATATAGATAGTTCTATTCGCTTAGCTTCCCCTCTTTCTTTCTGTCTGTATATTTGTCAACAAATATTCATTATCTCTGTTTTCAGTAAAGACGCCAAAAGAAATGTTTCTTGGCGGTTAACGTTAGTTACATTTAAATAAAAATTTTAAATCATATCACGTTCTGTTTAAAAGTGGTTGTCATTTGATATTTTCTATTTGGTTTAATATTTTGAAAATGGCTAGTAAACAAAAATTAAAATTTACCGAGAAAGTTAAATTTTTAAACATACTCTACTTTTAGTTTATTTTAATTATTGAAAACAAGCATGTTTTCTTTAAGAAAACTCTAATTACAATATTATTTGTTGTCCAATGTTTATGATCTTGGAATTGTTGTTTAAGGGATTAAATTTTTCCAACCGTCGCAATAATATAATTTTGTGATATTTAACTCTGCAATTTTGCAATAAACCTGCTAATTGCATATAAGACTATTTCTCCACGTTGAAGACATGCGGTTCAAAATTACAGTTTTTCTTAACGAGGCTTTTGGCTTCAAACATATTAGCCATCTCAATCTTTATGAATAAGTTTTATTTTATAAAAAAATTTAAAAAATAAAACTAAATGTATAGATAAAAGAAATGAATTTCTTTTGCTCAAAATTATATTCGCGGGTTAACGTAAATATTTATCGTCGAGACAGAAAGTTATTTTCTGAAATCAGAAGGCAGCAGTAAAGGTTAGATAATTATTATTCAAATCCCATCTGAGAAAGTAATTTCCTCAGAAGTGGCGGAAGAAGTTCGGAACATCTCGTAAACGGAGGGAGAAATCCCCTCTGTTCTGGCTTATCGACCAATAAGCCACATAAAGTTTTGTGAGGAGGGACGGGCCAAGGTGGAGTCTCGCAGCCATCGGAATTATCGATGATGGTTGGTGTAAATATGTAGTATAAAAACGGTATTTTTCAGTTCCAGAAATGTACAAATAAAATATAAAATGTCCTATAACATGGAATTGCATAGAATATTTTGTAATATATTTATTAACAACAACCTTTAGACAATGGTAAAATTATCCTTTTATTGTACGAGTATATTATAGATATTTTAAATATAGTTTTTTTTATACATTTATAAGAAGAATCTCTCTCAAATGTTGTGGGTTCATTAAGTTATTATTCTACATAATTTCTGTTAATGCATAAAAGAGTAATTAATACTTTTCTCCGCAAAAATATCTGTAACGTGAAAACAACATTTTTTAATTTCATTAGGCATCATACCTTTAAAATTTGATCCATGATCAATAGTTGTAGTTTTAAATTATCTTTCGTCAATTGCTCGAGTATATGTTCTAAGCTTAAAACCAAATAAAAAGTACTTTAGTCCCTTGATGCACACAACATTTTTCCTCCACCTACACGAATAACATTTAGACCTAATAGGCCTACCATATATAATTTAACTTTACCTTCAACTTATCCGTTGCTCCGTCAAGCTGGATCAGTCACATCAACATAAAAAACACACGAAGTAGGCTATATCATTTTTAAAGAACACGAAAAAACAAAATAGAATTTAAGCCTAGTCAAAAGTTTTACACTTATGTTTTGGACTTCTTAGGTTAATAGCCTACCCAAGCGAAATGTAAACAAACACGTACACTGCTCACTGCTGACAGAATGGTCAGCAGTGAGCAGTGTAGCTACAGCTGCTATTAGTAAACGAAGAGTAACGAAACAAATACAAGTAACAGCTGACTGTGGCTCATGTTCTTTTTAATCTCTCTTTTAATGATATTCTTATGTAACTAACTTTAGCCCCGTGGTACAAAAAAAGTTGAGTTTTCCCTAGGTAGAAAAATTAAGTATTCAAGTCACATGGGGTAAATACTAGTACTTTAGTACTCTATTCCAAGGAGTAAAATACGGCTTTAGATAGTAGGTGGAGGAAAAATATCAAGCGTCATAGAAATCGTGATCTCGTTTTAAAATATGTGAGCACGAGCAACAATAATTAATGACATTCAATTTCATACCTTTAATTGTATACCCACGATGTCACTGGAATGGATTGTCAGGGTTAGAGAACAACTCATATCAAGCAATGAAAGTCGTGCTATAGGCCTAGAGCACATGGTCTCATCACTTAACACACTGGGCGCTTAATAGCAGTCTGACATCGTGTGGAGACATTATCACTTGAAACTTGTAATTCTTGCTTTTCTTTACTGTAAAAATTTGTAAAAATAATTATTCCCTAATACAGCATTATTATCTAGTTAAAATATAATTTCGTCGCATTCTCTAGTAAAGTAAAGTTAAAATAATGCCATATCACAAAGATTATGTAAAATAATGTGGGTGTATAACAATCCAAAATTTCAGATATTACTCTACCTAGGATAATACCACATTTTCTAAAAGAGTGTTAACTACATAAAAAAGTTTATTTTAAAAACTTATTTGTTATATTTACTCATGAAAAATAATTCGATACATTTTGTTTTAGGTATGTTGCAGTCTTTTTGGAAAGAGTGAGTCAGCAATACCTTAGTTCTTTTGGTAATTATGTTTTGTTTAACAAGTCGATACAATAATTAATTGTAAATAAATTAAAAAACCTAATCATGTGAAATTATAATAAAGGTATTTTTAAATTGTTGTTTTTATTTTAGTGTGTTTTATATATATATATATATATATATATATATATATATATATATATATATATATATATATATAATTAATTCATCGAGAGTGATTATTTTTATTTCACTGAGAAGATGAAATACAGGAAGTTGAAAAAAATATGAATTTATCTACTTTAATAATAAATAGTTAACTTAGATATGCCTAAATTAGAATGTTTTTATTCGTATAGTGCAATGGGAAAAGTAAATGTTTTGCAGTAAATTCCATTTTAGTAATAGAATTGCTTTAATTGAATTTTAATTCGACAAAAGATTGTTCGCATTTTTATAAAATGTTATATTTAAATTTCGTTAGAGACTAGTCAAACGAGTTTATGTAACTCTCACGATTGGCCATATAAAACATGTTTAATGATACCTCAATGCTGAATGTCCATAAGGTCCATTTTCGACGACTCCTCGCTAATAGGCCTACTCTGACCAACTACTCTACCCTACGATGTTAATCAACTACAGTATAAAAACTACCATAATAATTTAGTTTCACAAAGGTTTATTTTACTAACCATTAATTTTACAACAATGCCTTGCATTGTTCAGGTCTTGAATTTGTAACTTCGTTACAATTTTGGATAAACATAAATCATTGGTTCACTTTAAACTAAAGGTATTGAGTACAATTTATACGGTTCTGAAGTTGATGCATTACTTGCACATGCCTCCTCGTCTTTTTTAGTTTTCCTCCCTTTGCAGAACTGTCAGTGTGGAAGTTTCTCTTTTACTTCCGCAACATTTATCACACAGCACTTTTCACTTTCGTACAACTGAAGTGTTTCCGCTATATTTTTCGTATTTAGTCTTAGGACCCACCCAGTGCTTGGTTAGCATGTTGAAAATATTTTACTGCTAATTTGTTGCACTGTGTTAGGAAATGATATTAATAGCACTGAAATTCTTGTAATGTATTATTAACCAAAGTGTTAATTATAATAAACAATTTTATAGCCTTCATTGGGTTGATAACAAATTAAAGAATTAACAATAAAACCATAAGGAATTTATGTACATTTGTACTATTTGTAGGCCTACATATTAGCGGATTTTCCTATAGGGAATACAATAGTCTATTTTATACTATAATATATTTCTATCTATTTTATTTAAAAGTCAAATTACTTTTGACAAGGGCCTCCGATTTTGATGAAATCTGGTATGAAGGTGTAGGATTCGGTCTATTTTCATGAGTTCGCAAACCAGCATGATCGGGTTATAGGAACGGGTTTTTATGTGGTTTCGAAAAGGGTCAAAAATGGGGTTTTTTGGCATTTATCTTCCTTAATTAAAAATATGCATGTATTTAAACTGAAATCATTAAAAAGAGTTTGAAAATACAAACAATTTGGTATTTTAAATTGCTATCTTAGCGTAACTGGTAACGGAGAAAAAAATGTGTTTCCCATGCCATTCTTATGGGAAATCAATAAAAACCTGTATCTCGCTTATTTATTGACGTAAAAAATTCTGTATGTATTTTATCTAGATAGGGTTTAACTTATACTTGCTTACAAAACCCATATGGAGGCAAACCTACATACTCATCCCTAAATGGGGTTATTGGGGGAAATAAAAAATTGCCAGATCTTGATACAATTTTATGTTTATCTCCACCAATTATTGATTGACTTAGATTTTCTAACAAAACCTCATAGTAGCAGACCTACATATTCGATCCTATGATGTTTTTATGGGGAAAGTAAAAAATCGGAACTTCCGTTTTAAATTCGCTGAGTGTACAGGTCTGCTGTGAGGGGGGTATTTTAGAAATTATCGATATAAGAACTGTATCCTGAACAGCTAAAAGATCCCAAAAGGCCTAAATATAACATTACGATTCAGGAAGTTTCGCCACCTTTCGAGCGCGGGTTTTCGTCCATTTTGAAGCAGTGATTTCTCTTTAGTACTGGCATTTCTCTGATATGATCCTTTAGCCAGATCCAGACGGAGTAGAATGAGTGCTGTACGTGCACCACATACCAATAATCCTAGTGGACACTCTGGGTGAATGGATCCAAAGGTTTTATGTTTTGCTTTGTTTGGGTTCAGCTTCAACAACAAAAGTTTGCTTTGCACTGGGTTTTTGTGATTCAGTGATTGTCATTCAGTAAAAAATAAATTATAGACCCAAATTATATAGGTCAAAGTTCTAACGGATTATAGTCATGCACGTCTAAAGACTTTTTTATCACAGCTTTCCTTATAGTTGTAATTTAACAGTGGTAAAATAGAGAGGAGAGAATTTAAACTATTTTCACTTTTTCGCCACTACAATTGAGCTACTCGTTATCAGTTAAAGAGAGTGAATTTCACTTACCTATTTTGAATAATGAATTTATCTTGAAGAGATCTCAAACTTAGTGTTTAAGAAAGTCTGATATAATGAGCTAAAATAATTAAATTATAATAATAATATAGCCCATTTTTAGCGAATCTCCCCATAGGGAATACCTAAGGTAAGACCTAAGCTCGGGACCATGATACTTTTTCGTTGTGAGGTCCCTAGAAGCCAAAAACACCGTTCGTTCAAATTGATATATATATATATATATATATATATATATATATATATATATATATATATATATATATATATATATATACGTAGAGCTGCTGCGACGGGGGTATTTTATTTTATAGTTTTTTTTTTTTTTTAACTGTTGCATGCCAGCTGGTAATTATACATCACAAAGATTTTGTGTACTAGTTTTGTAATATTCTTTGTAACAGTTGCTTTTTAATATTTTTGACCTAACTTTTACTTTTTAAAAAGGCAAAGGGTTGGCTTTAAAAATACAGTTGGCTATGAGTCACTGAAAAACATTGCAAGTTATTAAAAACGTAATTTGAGGAAACTTGCCACTCAAACATGTTTCTCACAAGTTTAAATTTATTGTTTAAATAAAAAATAAAAAAATTGTAATAAAGTTTAAATTTATTAATTCTCTCTCGCATCCCTATATTCTCTAGGAGGATGATGTTTAAAAAATTACTAATGCAATTTTACTATCACCATAAATTAAGTATAGTTTGCCAATCAGTTATAAAAACAAACCTTGAGAGAAAGCCTAAAAAATCCGCGTCACTGATGCTTCTGTGTGTGTGTGTGTGTGTGTGTGTGTTGTGGGGGTTGGGGGGCAATTTGAGAGAGCTTGTGTGGGGGATGCATCAGTTAAAACGGCTATTAGCCACTGCACATATTGACAATGTAATTAAAAGGGGTTGGTCATTATCAGCTGGGGGAAGCGGTTTATTTCCCATGCGTAGAAGAATGCTGCAGGACTGACTTGAAAAAGCAATCCAGGAAGTAGCAAAGTACAGTATAGTGCAGTTCTTTAGCTAACAGTGTAGGTATAATTGTTTTTCAGGCAAATTGATCATTTAGCTCATTTGGCTATAGTTCAAATTCAAAGAAAATAATATTTGGTGCATTTGGAAATCTGAATTTTATTGAAATTGTATTCTGCGATCTTCAAATCCCAAAGTCGTGAAGCTGTAATGCATTTTCACGACTGTGATTATGAAAATCAGACACAGAGAAAACTAAAGATACATGTCATTACTCTCAAAAGCCAGCATGTGATTAATTTGATGCTTTAAAAGATTAAGAAAATAATATTCAGCTAAAAGGGACAATCCTGACAATTTATTATTGTCTGTGTCTATCATGGGCTTTACCACATGAAAATGTTACAGAATTTAAATTAATTGTATTTATTTTCTTGTTAAATTAAGAACAACGTATAATCCTTCATACAATTTCAATAGTGTCATAAATATCCCTCCAACTAATTGGATGACTCGGTGTATCTGTGCTCATGGCCAGATTTATTTGTATATTCTAAAATTAATTTTATTCGCGTTTTGTCTCAGATCAAATACAACATTTTTGGATTTTGATGAAAACATAGTTACAACAGACCTATGTTTAAAAAAAAGTATAATACCTCCCCATTCCTCGTCAATCCCCTTTCCTTAAAAGCCATGAGCACAGGTTTAGCGATAATGTATATACAAGCCTGCAATGCTAAAACATATTATTAGCAAAAGTAAACATTTAAATACTGTATGAAATGTAACAATAGTTTCACCAGCAATGGTCTACTGGCCATTCGCATCCATCGGTCTTTCTAAATGTTTATGATTAACAATTCAGTCACTTATAAACGAAAACAAATATTTTTGTTATAACTATTAGCAGCAATAATAATTTTGAACTATTATGTGATGTAAATATAGACATGAGACAGTTATATGTAGATAGACCAAATAAAAAATGTTAGGGACTTACTAAATACTTGATAAGTAATAAAAACTTCTACCATTTAATACGAGCTTGTTAACACATTTTAATGTAAATGTAGGAAAAACTTAAAACAAAACATTGTATGTAATTTTTAATAATTGATAAGACAAGTATAAATATTCTGGACCACAGAAGTAGAGGCGCCTTCAATGCGGGGCATGCCAATCGCACACAGATCGGATAGACGCTGGCTGCTCTGAATTGAAGGGACTCAAAATATTTCTTCCAAACCATATCTGGTTTTCAAAACAGAGTTGCCTCGTTATTTATTTATCTACCGTGGAAAATTATAATAAAAAAACACGAGTTTGTTGTTAACAATAACTAATATATAAAATACCCCCCGTCGCAGCAGACCTGCGTACCCAGCGAATTTCCAAATTAGTAATATTAATTTTGACCAGCTAAACTTGTAAACAAAATTTCATCACGTGCTCATAAATAGGGAAATAAATGTCTATTCTCCTTAAGATATAAATATAAGGAAAGAGTATGCAGGTATGCTGCCATGGGGGACACTAAAAATAGGTTTTTAGCATGGAAAAAATTTATTTCGACCATATAAAGACATATAGTAAGTTTCATTAATATCTGTCCATAAGTAAAAGAGTTTGCCTATTCTCCATATGATTAACTTGGGAAAAGATTATGCAGGTTTGCTGCCATGATAAGTACAAAAACCAAGATTTTTTAAATTAAATGGATGAATCTCAACCAAATGAAGCTAAATACCAAGTTTCATCCAAAAATATTGGTTAATAAGTGAAATATTAACACATCCTTATTCTCCATAAGATTAACATTGGAGCCCTAAAAGACAATATACTGTCTTTAGACTTTGTAATATCTCGGTAACCAATGGAGATAGAGCAAAGCTTCAAGATACTAAATTGTGTGTTTTTTTGAGCTAAATCCAATGGTCAAAATAAAAATTTAAAATATTTCAAATTTACATATGAAAAATGCAAAAAACCCATTTTTGGGGTACAAACCCCCCCAAAACTACCCCTTCCGGTAGGTCGATATGTCTGGTTTTCGAACTCATCCGAATAAACGTAGGATTACACATCTCTACCAAATTTGGTGTCGATTGGACCATTTTTACGAGAGTTATCGTGTCTAGGGACACATACATATATACATATATATATACATATATATATATATACATATATATATAAAATTTTTAATGACTATTATTTTTGGTCTCTGGGCACCTAAAAACGAAAAAGTAACATGGTCCCGGGCTTAGGTCTTACCATGAGACCTACGGTAATAGCTTATTCCCTATGGGAAATTCGCTAAAAACATTAAATATGAAAATTAAAAATTGTTTAAGGATATACATACATAATAATTTAAAACTTTTAATTTTTCCTGTTTAATTTTAAGAGTTAATGAATAAGTACCAATGGTAAGAGTAAAACTAATTTCCCGTTTCCTTTCCATAATAGCAATAGTTTCTTACAGCCTAACTTAAAACAGTTCTGGTGCCATGCAAATAAACACTATTATAAGTTTTGCGAGTCATAAATTTTTAAAGTAGGATAACATGTTGAGTATTCTATATGTTATATGGATATTGTATTGACTCCGGAATAGTGGCATAATAATTATGCCACAACAATTATTGTCCGAGACATGTCAGTCAAAATCAAATAAACACATAACAAATTGGCTACATTGCATAAAAATAGGTTTAAAATAATAAAGTACTTAGATAAAATGTAGTTTCATCACTGAGAGCAAAAATGGCTCTTTTAGCGAATTTCCCATAGGGAATAAGCTATTACCGTAGGTCTCATGGTAAGACCTAAGCCCGGGACCATGTTACTTTTTTGTTTTGAGGTGCCCAGAGACCAAAAATAATAGTCATTAAAATTTATATATATATATATATATATATATATATATATATATATATATATATATATGTGTGTGTGTGTGTGTGTGTGTCCCTAGACACGATAACTCTCGTAAAAATGGTCCGATCGACACCAAATTTGGTAGAGATGTGTAATCCTACATTTATTCGGATGAGTTCGAAAACCAGACATATCGACCTACCGGAAGGGGTAGTTTTGGGGGGTTTTGTACCCCAAAAAATGGGTTTTTTGCATTTTTCATATGTAAATTTGAAATATTTTAAATTTTTATTTTGACCATTGGATTTAGCTCAAAAAAATACACAATTTAGTAATTTGAAGCTTTGCTCTATCTCCATTGGTTACCGAGATATTAAAAAGTCTAAAGACAGTACATTGTCTTTTGGGGCACCAATGTTAATCTTATGGAGAATAAGGATGTGTTAATATTTCACTTATTAACCAATATTTTTGGATGAAACTTGGTATTTAGCTTCATTTGGTTGAGATTCATCCATTAAAGGTAAAAAATCTTTGTTTTTGTACTTATCATGGCAGCAAACCTGCTTACTCTTTTCCGATGTTAATCATATGGAGAATAGGCAAACTCTTTTATTTATGGACAGATATCGATGAAATTAACTATATGGCTTTATATGGTCGAAATAAATTTTTTCTATGATAAAAACCTACTTTTAGTGTCCCCCATGGCAGCATACCTGCATACTCTTTTTCTATATTTATCTTAAGGAGAATAGACATTTATTTCCCTGTTTATGAGCTCGTGATGAAATTTTGTTTACAAGTTTAGCTGGTCAAAATTAATATTACTAATTTGGAAATTCGCTGAGTACGCAGGTCTGCTGCGACGGGGGGTATTTTGTAGGGGTGGGCGAGTATCACATTTTTGGAACGAGTCGAGTCGAGTCGAGTAGTAAGTAGAATACTCGAGTTTCGAGTCGAGTCGAGTCGAGTAATACGTGAACATAAAAATATTGAAAATTGCCTTAAAATAACTAGTCTATACTCAAATATAAAAATATACTAGCCTACTATAATAAAATAACTAGCCTATCCTACAAGGGCTAAAAAAGATAATGAACTTTAGTCCTAAGTTTAATTTGCTTAAAAACTGTGTAAAGGAAAAAATATTGGTTTTTAAATCGCTGATTATTAAAAAAAACTTAAGCTAAAAACTTGGTTTAGTAACAAAAGGGATTAAGGAATGTACAGAATAAAAGATTGAAAAATAGCCTCTAACCATCATTAAATGAAAAAAAGAAAATCCCCAGTTACAGTTACTTACTTAACTTTTCACTTTCATATGTTTTCCTTACTTTAAGATGTTACCAAATAAAAGTTTTTCCCTATTCACAGTTTTTTGTATTTGGCATATTAGGCCACTTTGAGTCAGAAGCCTAGCCTAGACACCTGGATGCTACAGCTGAATCAAAATCACTAAATGTAATTGGTGGATCTAAATTGTCATTTTCAACTCTATCTACTTCCTTTGAAAATCTTCACCACTCATTTTGTTTAGGAATTATTTTCACTTCTCCGAAATACTCAAGGTACTAAATCTATGTACATATAATTTTCACTGTTTTGGAATTCATCTAATTCCCTCGCCGTCTGCTAGTAACTGAGTAAAGGCTAGCTTTAGTGAACAGCCATGAAGCCTGTTTGTTAGGACTTAAAAAATCACAAAGAACAATAAATTCAATGTCTGTCTTATAATCAAAGCAATTTGAGAGAAAAATATGTTTATTATCAATTATTAAACATATATTTTTGTGAATGCTGGATTAGAAAAATAACATACAACTATAAAATTGTATTACCATTGACTATATTGATACTATTGATTTAGTATCTAAAGTCAATGGTATTACTCTGGCAATTTGAGGTTAGCCATTGGTAAACCTGATTGTTCTCTTGTACCTACTCTTCTGTCTGCCATACTATTCTTACTGCTAATGTCAACACAGCTCTTTATTTTGTCTAAAGTTATTTGAATCAGTTTTAAATCATTGTTTTGACGCAATTAGATGTCAAATTATAATTGACTATTAATTTTTCCCCCAGTGTTATGAACGTCTGTCTACAAATGAATCATTTTATTAATCAGTAGCAATGTTGACTCTACCACTAACCGTGTGCGTCACTCGCGTGACAAGACAAAGAGTTCAGTCAGCAGTAGAGTGCTGTCTGAGAAGCACCGTCAGAAGCATTTTCATCGTCTTCACATCTTACTTTCTTTGGTCTTAAAATGTATCACTTTCACAATAAAAACATTTTACAATTTAAAGAAATAGGGTTTAAATAAATGGAAAAATATTTCAGAAATGCTATATTTTAATTTAATAACTACTCGACTCGACTTTAACGAGTAGTCACAAGTACTCGCTCGAGCTTCGAGTATCAAAAAATACTCGACAGATACTCGAAAACTCGAGTACTCGCCCACCCCTAGTATTTTGTACGCAATTACTGCGCACACTGCGCAATCACATGCTCGCTCGGCTCTGCCTCGCTTATCAAAACGATTAAGAACCAAAAAGGCACTTTTGCTCCGAGTGATGACTAATATAAATCTAATTTTTATAATTATATGTATATATATTTTTTAAGTTATTTAAAGACTATCTTTAGAGTCGTCTTGGAGATCCGTGAGCACACATACATAAAAATATACCATACTCGTAAGTCTCGCCACATAAGTTGACGAATGGCCAAAAACAGCTGGTGAGGGGGGGGGGGGCACTTATTCAAAAACCTCCAGTTAATGTAACTTGCTGATTTTCATGGAACAGCTGATTATATAGTAATTTTTAACTGGCTAGTAGTGCAAATACATTCCTCAAGTTACGTGGCGAGGCTTAGGATTTAGAGAACAAAAACAGACGGATTTCGTGCACAATTAAGGAAATTAATTTATGAACATTTAATTTATTTAATTGTACCGATCAAGGTGTAAAATTTTACAGTGAATCTAAATCTTACAACTATCTGGGATGGACATCAGTGACCTGGGTATGATTGGCAAGCCTAATACCACTGAGCATTAGTGCAGATACTTGGATTATAAGACGATCGATACCTTGAAACGAGTATGGTGACAAATATGTACAAAAGGATTGTGTTATCTGCTCGGCTTATATTTTTTGTAATTTTTCAGAGTGTTGTAATGCTTGCAGTGAAATTCGTCAAATGGGTAATCCCTGATATTCCACTGAAAAGACCTAGCTTAGCAAATGCGAAACAGACATTTTCGGATTTAATTCAATATATTTATTAGAAACTTTTATGATTCTCCAAATACATGCTATGTAAAAATAAAAAATATCAATTATTATAGATTAATCGGTTTTTATAGATAATTTTTTTAATATTTAAAAATAATCCAGGGATTTCTCAGAAATTACTCGTCTAGGATTGAAGCACAATGGGTCCAGTATTGCCAGCTACAATTATCGTGTTTTCCATGCACTACTGTTTTCGCATGATTTCCAAGCTTAATTTCTGATGATAGCCGAAAATTTCACAAGTAGTCCGGCCGCTTCCGCCCCAGGACCACTGGGCTGTCCAACGGTCCGCTTGGGACGTGTCTTTTGGGCCCCCTCATTCCTCCACGATCCGCGGCGATAGAGAAATTCTGTGTAAGAAACGGCGAAGATTACCGTTAGGATGTGTCAGAAACAGCTGCCAATCTGTTGAGTTTCTATACTTTTCTTTCTGGTGAGGAAACCGTTTTTCTTCGTGAGGCCTCTTCGGGGATTTAACTTATCAAGAACTTACAATTCTTTAATTTAATTTAATTTCCAATAGCATACTTATTACATTATCGGAGCAGAAAACATATAATAATGCATGCTAATAACAAAGCAAATTTATATAAGTAAAACTGAAGACAGGTAACAACAACTTGCAATAAGTTTCAAAATATTGAATTGATTGGCTTAAGAGTTAACATGCATGTTTAAACAGTTTAGTACAATAATAGACTGAATTTCTAGTATAGCAAATAATTAAAAATGTTTATATATCAACAATTAAGCAAAAATATTCTACCACTACCATAATAAATAAGAATAAATAAATTAACAATTAATAAATATCTTAATAATAATGAATAAACCCAAAACGCATATTTAATTACTAATACTCTAGTATGAATAACATAGTTGTTTTGAATGGCAATAGAGTTTCGTTTAGAAACTCATAAAAAGTTGTTTTTTTACAATCGAAATAAATAAGTTTATGCCCAGCAGACATTTAAAAGAATGGCTATCTTCTGTAAGATGATGTGAACTTTGTCAATCCTATGACATGGTTTTATCTTCAATGTTTCAATTTATTTTTAACTAGTTTACCCGGCATGCTTTGCAATGCAACCAGAGGAAGTTTTTGCCCTTCAGATGAGCTTGTTCACTCCGCTCACTCGCCGCAAGTCCATAATATCCTCTAGTTTTGTTGTTACCGATCTCCCCTCAATCCTTTAAATGTTAAAAGCTGTTTGTATTTAATATTCCTATATGTAATCATATGTTCCAATACAAAAATTATGCTTCCATAAGAATATCATGGTAACTTTGAAGACGTGTGGGGTGGAGCCCTGTGAAATTTTCTTAATTTTTTCTTTCATAAGAACCTTCTACTGACAATAATAAACACAACAAAAAAAGAATTAGCGAAATCGGTTCAGCCGTTCACGCGCGTGATGCCGTGACCAGAGAAAGGGATTCATTTTTATACATAGAGATAAGAGTTTCAAAAGTTTCTATCTGGTAACATCCTACTTTATAAACTGTGAGTGGGTGCTGCGCCTTGACTGTTATAACACATATGTGGTAGTAACTGAAAGTATGAATTTTAATCGTTTATGCAGAACTGGTTACAAGTAAACTGTATACTTGTAGAATTTGCATAATTATCAGGGCAAGGAGACCGCTCATTTATTAAATTCAATTATGTCCAGTTAATTACAATTCTGGGGCGCCGTCATAAATACTCGTTGACAGGTTTTTGTACAAGTAAGATACGTTAAGGATACCTGAACGGCTTTGGTATCTGTTAAAGCCTGTGTTTGGCCTTCACACAATCCGCCAGCCCTGCTGTTTATATATTAACTAGAAGTTTGCTCTAGTTGCCCAAGCAGATAATTTCTTTCAATTAAGTGCATGCAATGTAGGCGGTTGCCTCCGATGACAAACTTTTATGTAGTAGGCTACCTACATAGTTTTTATTGCAAATAAAACATAGTTTGTCTACTCCCACTTTAGTGCTATAGGTTTCTTGCAGCTTGGTGCTTTAGAGTCAAGATGGCTATAGAGCCACAGGTGAACTACATCCCATAAGAGCAATAGTGCCAATTTCTACGACAACCGTGGTTGTCGCAACCGAATAAAACTACCTAAACCGAGTTAAAAAAGTGTTAAAAAATCAACATTATACTCTTTGTTACCTGCAAGTGTTGGCAAAATTGTAGAGACCAACAATCGTTCTCGTTTACGTTGGATATTGTTTTTGTCTTAATTGTAACTACAGCAAGAAATTTAAAAATAAACAAGGGTAGAAGTTATGGATGCATACCTTGATTGTTGAATAATCATATAATGACCTGTAACTAAAAAATAATATAAATGGAAAGTAGCGTAATTGGTATTGTTACGATAAATATCGTACCTGTAGCATTTGCTTGGATTGGTTGCACTGAGTACAGTACCAAATTGCACTGGGTACCAACGAGTCAGCCATGGGAGTCAAACGAATTGTGAATCGTTTCGTTGATTCGAGTATCTCGTAGCTACCGTTCAAAGAACGACAAAACGGTATTTCAGTGTTAACAAGCAAACCAAATCACCGGCACCCTTTTTCGTACCAACATTAGCCAATCAGTGGTATCTCCAGTATTAGAATATAACCTCTTGGTTTTAACGTACCATATCTGGAGTACCGAAGAGAGGTTATACACCAGATCCTTTAGAAAGCAGTTGTGCTTTCATATACCGATCTTGCTTTAGGGTTATGCGGAAACCCCCATGTTACAAAGCGCAGCCTTATGATTTATTTAAAGAAAAATAAAAGGGCACGCACATCGTTATTAGATTGTACGATCCTGCAACATCGTGTCATGTCTTGACTACCAAACTATACAAATGGATAACCAGGATGGACATCACAAACAAGACATAACTTAAAACAATATTTAAATATATTTTAGAAGTAAACATAATTCCTTTGCTTTAAGGTTGATAATAATTAAAGATACAACTAACTATATTTGATTTTATTGCTCATTTTCATGCTGTAGTTGGCAACACCAATTAAGAGAGGTTTTATTTACAGTTAGTCGTTATTTTATATTCTGGTTTTATAACGAATTACATTATCTCATATACTGGTGGGGCTATTCTCTGAGTTCAAAAAATTCTGGGTGAATTTACCTCAAAAGGGAATCATAATATTTCAAGAGGAGACAGCTCCACAACAGGCGTGGCACCCGTGACATTCGCAGCATCGATCTACATACCAGACCCAAACGTTTGTAACCACGTTAGCATCAACGGTCCCGATAATTTCCGCCATTGCTTAATTTAGCAACCGATCACGGTTCATTGGCCCCGCCATGTTACCATGTAAACAGGCCGTAATCAATTCATTATAGCCTAATTTATATGGGCTACATGGCCCGGTCGTCCGCCTTACAAATTGGAGGATTTGGTTAAAACACTGGACAAAAATTTGTTATTAATTTTGAATATGTAATTATGTGGTATTAAAGTTTAATTAATTTTTCATAAAATGAAGAGAATAGTTATAGTTTTAAGGCCTACATGTACACAAACTATGTCAACTATGAAAACTATATGCATTTTTAAAATTACTCACAGAAGATGTGTTGGCAAGAAGAAATTTAAGAGAGATGGTGATAATCCCATCAGTTTCGAGAAATCCCATTAGTTTTGTGTAATTATGACACTTATTTACTTAGATTGCTATCTTATTACCTTGAGACCGAGTAGGTCTCATAAACCTATGAAATTGTGAAAGATCGCATCATTATCACATTACTTCTCTGCTGTTAAAAGTGCTGAAATGGTCAGCCCAAAAAATCTTGTTCTTTTTAAAGACAAACTCATTCGCCCCGCTTGCTCTACCCCACACGAGAAACTTCGCTTCGCTCACCCACCTCCACCTTTAAGGGTGTTGCGCTCTGGTAAAATAGATGAATCACATGTTACCGATGTGAGGCCCATTCTACATGGATTCTAAAAAAAAGTGCTAAGAAGGTTACCATTTCTTCCGGTTCCTGTCAAATTAAACACATTAATCCAAATTTTCCCTCGTAGTCATTTCAAGTAATTGTAGGTAATCAGCTGTTTAATGTGTACAGTCAACTCATTACAGTAGGTACCAGGTTAACGAGCCTTGCTCGCTGGTTTTAGTTCACTTATGTTATAGTGTCATGGTATTAAAGCTATTAAATATACACCAGACTCTTCACAGATAACAGCTGTTAAAAAACTGCTTAAAAACGTTCCTTTATTTTTGTTTACTTTTAGTAGTTATTTCGTTACCAAAATAGCAACCCATAAGACCAATGTTAAAAATTACGATTTTTAAACATAAATTTAGACTAAATTCGATTTTTCCCGGGATTGAGGCTTTTTCTAAACTTATTTTTTTAAGCCAAAACACTATTAAATGCTAAGTTTAAACAAAATCTACCCTCTAGATTTCGAGATCGTGGAACACACATCCCTTCAGACATTGCTCGTATTATAGTATAGGATTAATTATACTGAAGTATGTGCAAAGAATCATTATGTGTCAAATTAACGACAGTAGTTTGTTGCTGATTGCCGTGGTTCTTTTGACTGGGAGGGTCAGCGTTTCCTATCGTTCGTGTATAGTTGGCCTCAGCACACGTTGGTTATTTCTACAGTTATCAGTTTATTTATTTATTTTTTTTATTGTAACGGCAAAAAATTTGGTTTATTAAAACGTGGGCACTTTGAAGGGTTGTAGTTTAGAATTTTTGTAACCACTCGAACGAAAATAAGAAGCCGAAAAGTGCTTGGTTTATAGTATCAAACGCATTTTAGAACTTTGCCTCTCCAGGTTACAAAAAGACTGAAACCAGTTAATGCTAGAACTGCTATGTTATTTTCTTTTTTTACCAGTTTTAGGTCCATGTTTTGGCTTGGTATGCAAATATGTTGAGGGAAGCTGAAAACCTAAAGGCAATAAATATCGGGTTTATCTGACATTTAAGAGGCATGGATTGAAAAATATCTGAGGATCGTCAAGTTATCTGGAGAATTCGATTGGACACGGAAGACCCCCGCTCTGTGATGCCGCGGCTCCCACGGAGGTGACGGTGGTAGCAGACGGGCCCGCATTCTTCGGATGTTTATTGTACCCATTTGAAACTTCGCTGTGAAAACTTCGAAATGAAAATTGGTCAAATGTCACCGTATAGAGGGAAGGGTCAAATTCATATCGACTGATGACATTTCCCAAGTAGTTTTGATGTTTACGGGGAATTCCACAAGAATTCCATGAGAAATGTCGTTGGTCGTGGTTACGAAACGTTTGTGAAAGCTGCCTCAACTGAAAGAGAATGTTTTAAATAATTGTCAGTCCATAAATGAAAAACTAATGAAAATTGAGTTTAAATAAAAATACCCCCGTCGCAGCAGACCTGCGTACTCAGCGAATTTCCGATGGAATTTCAGATTATTTATTTTCCCCATAAAAACACCATAAGATCGAGTATGTAGGTTTGCTGCCATTGGGTGTTGTTAGAAAATCTAAGTTAATCAATAATTGGCGAATGTAAACACAAAATTGTATCAAGCTCTGGCAATTTTTTATTTTCCCCATAAACCCCATCGGGGTGAGTATGTATGTTTGCCGCCATATGGGTTTTGTAAGCAAGTATAATTTAAACCTTATCTAGATAATGTACATACCAAATTTGCTCAATAAGCAAATTATGTCAATAAGTAAGCAAGACATAGGGTTTTCTTGATTTCCCATAAGAATAACATGGAAAACACATTTTTGGATTTTCCCCGTGACTAGTTATGCTATGATAAAAATTCAAAATACCAAATTGTTTTTTGAACCTCTTTTAAATGGTTTCAGTTAAAATTGATGAATTTTAAAAATTAAGGTCCTAAAATGCCAAAAACCCATTTTTGACCCCTTTGAAACCCCATAAAACCCCGTTCCCATAACCAGACAATGCTGGTTCGCGAACTCATAAAAATACACCTGGTCATACACCTTCATACCAAATTTCATATGTATATATATATACATATATATATACATATTGTATATTGTATATATATATATATATATATATATATATATATATACATATATATGAAAATGAACGAATGGTGTTTTCGGCTTCTGGGGACCTCAAAATGGAAAAGTAAAGTGGTCCCGGGCTTAGGTGTTACCATGGCTACCACCGTAATAGCGTATTCCCTATAGGGAAATTCGCTAAAAATGATCAAAAACTCATGAAATAGCAGGATTAGTCTTTTTTATAGAATTACTAGGAACAAAGCCCGTTGTGGTTAAATACAACGGTCTCTAGAAAAATTGTACCTATATGCTATTTTCGGTGAAATAAAAAAAATGTAGTATTTGTTTTCAATATTGAAATTTTATTTGGAAAAAATAATTGGTTCGTATTTCAGCGTACTTAGATTGTGTTGAATGGCATAGAAAAGATAAACTTCTGAACAAACAGTTTCAGTCGCAATCTATATTATAAATGGTAAAATTATTCATTTTTAGAACAATTAAAAATTTATTCTTGTAATTATTTAATTTAGTTCAGTTTTATAGTAATTTAGTTTGATTTAATTTAATTTAGTTTTTTCAAATAACAATTACTTTATGATTGTAAAAATCACATACCGCTTAAAACCACACACTGCTTTATCACATAACTTTATTTAAACGCCATCAAAACGTAAGGAACTCACAACCACAAATCCCAAATGTAAACATCAAAATGTAAACAAAGAAAAGTCAAGGACACAACAATGCATCAATCAGCTGTTAAATTAATAACATGTGTTTTATTTGATCAGACACAGTTTAAAGGAAGAAAATGTTTATCTTTTTAACTTTTTCACCATAACTGCTGAGAAAAACATGAAACTTTCACATTTTTGAGTAAATAAACATAGACGAAGCTTTCGGACAACACATAAAAAATTATTAAAATCGGTCCAGTACTCTAGATTTAGCTGTACAAAGTTTAATAAAAATATCTCTACCATAGTATTTTTTCAACGCAAACAAATTGGTAGTAGCTTTGGTTTTTTGTAAATAACCTTTTAACGATGAGGAAATGGACCAAAGTGAATGATAGTTTTCTGAAAGAGAATTAATTTTCCTACAAATTACTAATAAGCATTTCTTAAATAACCGCAGTAAAAGTAGCCAAAAATTGCCTTCAAATAAAAAAAAACTTAAAAACCCGTTTTTAATGTATATCTTATGGAAAAAATGTTTCTTTATTTTTTCACCATAAATACTAAAAAACATCAAACTTTCATATTTTATTGGCAAATCTACAGGATGAAAGCTTTCCAACGACATCTTAAAAATTAAAATCGGTCCTGTGGAACTCCAGATTCGATTGCCCCAAGATTTTCAAAACTGAATTTTTAACGCAAATAAATTGGTAGTAGCTTTGGTTTTTTGTAAATAACTTACAAACGGTATGGAAATCGACCAAAGTGGATGGTATTTTTCTGAAAGAGAATTAAATTTCCTACAAATTTCTAAAAAACATTTCTTGAATAACCGCAATCAAAGCAGCCAAAAATTGTCTTCAAATGAAAAAAAAAACTTAAAGACCCGTTTTCAATGTATTTCTTTATTTTTTTAACCATAAATACTAAAAAAGATCAAACTTTCATATTTTTTTGGCAAATATGCAGGATAAAAGCTTTCAAACGACATCTTAAAAATTAAAATTGGTCCAGTGAAACTCTAGATTCGATTTTCCAAAGATTTTCAAAACTGAATTTTCAACGCAAATAAATTGGTAGTAGCTTTGGTTTTTTGTAAATAACTTATCAACAGTGAGGAAATCGTCCAAAGTGGATAATGATTTTCTGAAAGAGAATTAAATTTACTACAAATTACTATTAAGCATTTCTTGAACAACCACAATAAATGCAGCCAAAAATTGATTTCAAATAAAAAATTCGTAAATTCCGTTCTCAATGTATTTTTTATGAAAAAAACATGTTTCTTTATTTTTTCACCATAAATTCTAAAGAAGATCAAACTTTCATATTTTTTGGCAAATATACAGGATAAAAGCTTTCCAACGACATCTTAAAAATTAAAATCGGTCCAGTGAAACTCCAGATTCGATTTCCCAAAAATTTTCAAAACTGAATTTTCAACGCAAATAAATTGGTACAGTAGTAGCTTTGGTTTTTTGTAAATAACTTATCAACGGTGAGGAAATCGACCAAAGTGGATGGTGATTTTCTGAAAGAGAATTAAATTTCCTACAAATTACTATTAAGCATTTCTTGAACAACCACAATAAATGCAGCCAAAAATTGCTTTCAAATCAGAAATTCGTAAAACCCCGTCCTCAATGTATTTTTTATGAAAAACATGTTTCTTTATTTTTTCACCATAAATACTAAAAAAGATCAAGTTTTCATATTTTTTGGCAAATATACAGGATAAAAGCTTCCCAACGACATATTAAAAATTAAAATCGGTCCAGTGAAACTCCAGATTCGATTTCCCAAAGATTTCATTTAATTCAGTATTTCGGAAACGCAAACAAAACTGGTAGTAGCTTTGGTTTTTTGTAAATAACTTTTGAACGGTGAGGAAATCGACCAAAGTGGATGGTGAATATCTGAAAGAGAATTAAATTTCCTTCAAATTACTACTAAGCATTTCTTTAATAACCACAATAAAGGCAGCCAAAAATTGCCTTCAAATGAAAAAATCGTAAAAACCTGTTTTCAATGTATTTCTTATGGAAAACACGGTTTTTTATTTTTCACCATAAATACTAAAAAACATCAAACTTTCATATTTTTTGGCAAATCTACAGGATGAGAGCTTTCCAATGACACCTTAAAAATTCAAATCGGTCCAGTGGAACTCCAGATTCAATTCTGCCAAGATTTTCAAAACTGAATTATTATAAGAATAGATACTTGAGCTTAAGTGTCTTGAGCGAAGTGGTTGAGTCAAAGCACAATCTTTGGGAATGATAGCACGGATCTGCAAAAAGTCTTCCAATATTATAAAACTGATGGAGCATGTACTCTATCAAACAAGTTATCTAAAATTCCCATATTTGTAGAGGTGATTTTACTGCGAAAGAAAAAGAATAATTTTCACTCCTTTCACTCTTTTGCGACTATATTAAAGTTGAAATCGAGAAACTCGTTAATTTTAGTGTTTCAGATATTCCTGCATAGAACGAGAAGATCCCACTCTTTTCCTCTTGGCGAGTCGTGATCAGGAGGTTGTTTAAATCAGTAGGACAAGACAACGTATGTATGGGTTGTAGGTGTTCTGTCAGGGGTCTAAAATAGAGTTTATGCGTGATTTGTAAAACGGAGTGGTCAAAGAGTGTTTACTGTTGAAGATGCAAGAAGGAAAACTTTTTTTTTTAATTTGTAAGCATAAAAGTGATTGCATGGTGTATTCTGTGTGGTACTTGTCGTGTGGTTAATTCTGTACTGTGAATACATTGTGTCCAATTTGTGAGCTGCTAGGCATGCTTCACTACTGGCTACTTTGCGCGCCCTACGGGAGAGGCCGCCCTGGGCGCCACGCCGCCGCCGATCGCCGCCCTGGGCGCCCCAAGCAGCCGCGGTTGCGCGCCCATCGCTAAATCGCGCCCACTAATCAGAACATCGACTATTTATTGACGCAATCGCCACAATAGGCCCTAACTAGGCGCAGGGAGCTCGGCACCCCGGGCGCTAATGTACCATGATTAGCGCACCGTGCGCAATGTGTCTCAATAATGTAGACGTTTATATCAACTGCTTGCTAATTTAGAATATGCATCAAAGTAATAGCCTACTATCGTTAAGGTAAATTTTCATACAAAGTTAAAAAAATTAAAGAGATTTATGCGCTCTAAGTAGCCTGTATTTTAAATATACATATTTTATTCCAGATTTAACAAAAAATATTTATTAGATATTGGTTTGATAGCTTTTGATTGAAAAAATATTCTTGCTTGCTTCCATGAGGGTATACAACAAGTGCATTTGACCAAATAGGTTTAAATCATAAACCATCAAGGTCTACCATAATTTTATTGAAATATAGCCTACATTTATTTATGCTGAAGGAATACTTGCGCATGTATATCCATGCGACTCGCCTACGGCTCGATGGGGGCTCCGCCCCCAAGCCCCCTAAGAGGGTTGCCCCAAATTTGTTAATTGCTCTAAGTCTCAAGTACCGAACAGGCTAGACCCCCCTTCTAGGGGTTGACCTAAATTTTTATATTAATAAAAAGTCGTGTTTAAAATACGTTAGTTCCACGGAAGAACTGCACACTCAAGACAGTAACAAAACCATCAAATACACAAAATTCACAATCAATAGTAAACAAAGCTTTTAAAAAACTCATATGAATCGGTTTTAATACCCCTTCGTAATTAGAATTCGTTTAAAAGTTTTGAGCTGTGAATTTATAATTATTTATTTAAATATTTTTGGTGTTATGCTGGTAAAAAAATATACTTTAGATTAGACGATTGTTGTTGTGTTAGATGAAAAGAAATTTCAATTAAAAGAGTTATAGTTGTTGTTGTTGCTATCATTATATTTAATCGTAGTAGTTATGGTAACAAATATTTCTCTGTTCGGTAGCAAAATATAAAGTTTTAAATTTCTATAAATTTTATGTATCCTATCCTATAATATAATACAAGCTATGTCTGAAGGGATGTGTGTTCCACGATCTCGAAATGTAGCTGTTAGATTTTTCTTAAGCTTTGCACGAGTGTTTGCCCACAAATAAGTTTAGAAACAGCCTCAGTCCCAGGAAAAATCGAAGTTGGTCTAAATTTAAGTTTAAAAATCGTTATTTTTAACATTGGTCTTATAGGTTGCTATTTTGGTAACGAAATAACAACTAAAAGTAAACAAAAATAAAGGAACATAAATTTTAAGCAGTTTTTTAACAGCTGTTATCTGTGAAGAGTCTGGTGTAGATTTAATAGCTTGATTACCATGACACTATAACAAAAGTCAATTAAAACCAACGAGCAAGGCTCGTTTAACCTGGTACTAAATAGAGATACAATTATGGGAAAATTGGCATAATCCCATGCCTCACCCAACTCAAATAAAAACTTGTAAATTTCAGGAGATAGAAGAAAAACGTTTAAATCACTGAAATAGCGTATAACATTCAAATCAATGAGCGAAAACAAGAATTAAATAACATGAAAACAAAATAATAGGAAAGAATAAAAACGGGGTTGATCCGCAAAAAACCCCTACTATTACAAACAACTAATTATAAGAATATAAAATCGAGACCTGTGAAATAATAATTTATTCATAAAGACCTGTTTGTTTTGTTCAATATTCATTTAAAAAATCTCAAAAACATATTTTAAGTGTGTACTAAAATATAATGTAAAACACTGAATATAAATAAAACAGAAAGATAATAATGAACTGTCTATTAATTATTGTACAAAGTAATAGAAGTATATTACGTTAAGATCACGATTGAATGCGAAATTCGGCTAACCTGGGGTGAATTTGAATTAGTAATCTGAAATGAGGTAAAAATGAAACGAGAACCTAACATTTAAATCTGTTCTTTTTGTTCAATACTTATTTAAACATTCTCAACAACATATTTTTAAGTGTGTAAAAGATCTAATATAAGACACTGAATACAAATCAAACAAAAAGATAAAATTAACTGTCTATTAAGTATTGTACAAAGTAATCGAAGTGTCTATTAAGTATTGTACAAAGTAATCGAAGTATGTTACGTTAAGATCATAGCTCAAGCTTCACAGCAAAATTCATGTAGTGCGAACTTCGGCCGTAGGGTAATCAGTGTGAATTTGAATCTAAGACATTTTTGTGCAGAGACATTTTTGCTTAACCTAAAATGCTCAGAGAAGAATGAGGAAAATCTAAATTTCAACCTCAAATATTCAATAAACTGCTAAAATTACGCGTACAAGATCAAATTGTAAAGTTTTCTTAAAAACCGTGTAAAACTAAAAAAAATATTTAAAGTGAGAGTTTGTATTTGACATCAGTGACACCCAGTCTGGAGAGAGTAGTTAGATTTGGTTACTTCTGGCTCAGGGCACATGCCCCGGAAGCCACGTGCCGGGGCACACAGCTTCCGGTCGTATATTAAATGAGGGGGAGGTATGCATAAATTAAAAGTTAGTTCAAAACTGAAATTCAACTTGATAATTGGGTTACGGAAAGTATGTCAAGGTCATCCCGAGTAAGTTTTAAAAAAGCCTATCCCGCTAGCACAGGAAATAGTTCTGAGAGTTGAACTACCCGGTGATAGCGGGATAGGTAGATTTAAGTTTTGAACTTTATTCGTAAAAACAAATACAATCAATGTGCAAAAACAAATACAATCAATGTGCAATACAGGTTGAATTTTTGTGATGAAATACGGAGTTGTAAAAGCAAACGCCGACGACAAGGATAAGGTAAAGGCAGAGTCCCCAGATGACGTATTTGACAAGTTTGAAGAAACGTAATATCTCGAGTTGGTTTTCCCGTTCCAATTCCAATCGTTTAATTTCCAATTTCAATTTTTCCTCTTTCATTTTTTCCTCTTCCATGCTTGTGACGAAAGAAACTTCATCCATCATATCCATCATTAGTGTTGTTTTTTGGTGTTTGAAATTTTGAAACAAGTGATGTTGATAGTTCAAATGTTGGAGACGGAATGAGAAGTGAAAGCGAGGAACGTTAGTTAAACGAAGAAGTGGTGGGGGAAGTTTAATTACAAAGAAGTGGTGGGGGAAGTTGAATCACAAAGAAGTGGTGGGGGAAGGAGGTTGCTCACCATTTGCTTCCGTACTTGTTGTTGTCGTGTCTGATTGTAGAGGTGTAAGTGGAGTAAGATTTAGCAAACTATCTTCATCAGAACTTTCAACCTTATCACAAATAGGACAGGCGTAAGTTATTTCCAGATTCATTTTAACAGTGTTAAATTTACTAACAATTTCGTGTAAAGTATTAAATATTTATTGCAAATCTTCTTTTGAATTTACTTCGAAACTAGAATTCATTAGTGCCAACGGAGAGTTGTTCATCGTGCGAGAGTCGGTGATTGAATGAAGATCAGCGCTTAGGAAGGAGGCTTATTTGTCGGTGAGCATGAGCTTGTTATTAAGTAAATAGCTAAGTTCCTCTTCTTCGTCTTTCAACTCAAATATCTTAGCTGAAGTAGTAGTCGTTGTTTCGTCTTCACTCGATGATGAAGAAAATTGAAATATCCTAGCTGAAGTAGTAGTCGTTGTTTCATCTTCACTCGATGATGAAGAATCACGAGGACGTAAATAGTGAACATCAAGTCTGATCCATCTCATAGGATATCTATTCATGACAGAGAGCAAATTTTGAAATATTTCCTCCAATTCTTCTCTGTCAGTTATTATATGTTGAAACTTGACGAAAGGCGATCCCATGTTGTTAGTTAGAGTGTTGGAAGTAAAATAATTCAAAGGTGGATTCAATAAGATACAAAACTTAAACTAATGGTGGGGGAAATCTAAAAGACTTATGGTGGGGGGAAATCTCAAGGTCATCCAATTGAAGTTTTAAAAAAGAGTGTAAAACTGAAATTACACATTCGATGGTTCTACAGGATCGGAATACCAATCTGATCTGTATTTACATCTTTTTATCATATGTGCACAAAAATCATCTTGATGAGACTTGGTGCGTTGACAATGAGCTAGATCGAGAGGATGAAATTTGAAACATCTTTGAGGACAGCATGTATGAAAATATCTTGATTTGTAAAATTTGAAAGTTCGCAATTCCGGTGGCGGTAGTTGTTTTGTTTTGCACTTGCAGTAACAAGATCCAAAAAATTCACATTTAGTGCAAGCTAACCCGTCCACCATCATTGGTCCTAAATCTGTACACTGTTGTTCACAACAGTAACGAGGTTCGTACTTGTACTTTTGTTCTTCCATGTTGACGCTGCTGAGTCCAGTGAAAGAATAAGAGTGTATAGTGTTGAATAGTCAGTTTTATGTACTACAAAAAGTGGTGGGGGTAATTTCAAGGTCATCCAAACGAAGTTTTAAAAAATTATACCTTACTAATGTAAGGAATGTTTATACTTAAGAAGTTTATTTCTGTTTATCTTCTTCAGACTTTGTCTGTTTCTGTTTGTTTTCTTCAGCCTTTTTCTCTCTCTCCGCTTTAGCCATAGCGATAAGTTCTTCAGTCGATAGTGGATGTACTTCAGGAAATTTTAAAATTAATTTAGCTTGATATCCTTCTTTAGTTAATATATTTAAATCTTCAGTCATTTGTTCAACGGTGTTGTAATCTTTTCCATAGATTTTTCCATCAAGTTCGATCATCATTCTGTATAGCATCTTTAAAATTAGGTGTTGACGCAGCGAGAGTCGGGAAGCGAATGATTAGTTATACAAGTATCATTCCCTTTTTATCAACTTGACATTGATCACGTGATTCCTTAGTTTTATTTGTTAAAAGTTATTTAACATTGGTAATACTTGTGGAACTTGATGTTATGTTGACCAGTCGGTGATGAAGATGTTGTAGGTTGTGTAGAAAGAAATACTTCATCATCGCAGTATTTTGTTTTAGTAAACATCCTTACATTAGTAGCACTAACATCAACAGTTAAGTGATAACCACCGGTAAGTAAAACTCGCATTTCGTTGGTTAAATCTTCAAGTTGTTCAAAACTCGTAATGGTGTTGGTATCGTAAGATGCACACTTGACCTTTAGGGACATGTTGAAGTTTTGTATTTAGTTATAGAGAGCGAGATGTGTACGGTACGAAAGGTAGTCGTAGACTGATGAATTTCATAAGTTGATTTTCACTTTTATTATCACACAAAATTGGGTCAAGGTCATCCCGTGGAATTTTTAAAAAAAAGCAACATATTGCTATGTACAAAGACATAACAATATGTTGCTTCTTTTATTTTTCTTTTTTGTTTTATATCATCTTTATTGAGAAACCATTACAAACACATATATTTACAATGTTATGTACAAACTAGTTAGTAGTAGGTGTTACATGAATAGTTAGTTCAGTTGAGTTGTTTCCACTCGGTCCGTGTGAAACTAAATAGAGTGCGCCAGGTTGAATAACTCGAAGATCTTCATTTTGTAGAAGTTGTACAAACCGTTTCGGTAGGAAGATTTGAAACTTTGGTTCGTCACCAACTGTATACGGCGCCTCGCTCAATGTGCAATTAATAGCATCACCAATTGAAGTGTCCATCTTCTTGATTGTATGTATGATGTAATGTTTTTCTTCTTTTAGTTCAGAACATTTCTTCGTCGGTAAGATTGTTGATTTAGAATGAGCGTTGAATTGATCAACCAAATTCTGAAGAAAGTTCTGCGATGCCATCTTGATGTTATTGTTAATCTTCTTGTTAATAATAATGTCCGTCGGAGATGTTGTCTCTTCGGAGGTTCGAGTAATACTCATGCTGCGTCATGGTAGCGCTCTCACTTTTATTACCGACATTACCCCCACCATTCTGTTGAAGGAAATTATTCAAGCGGTAGGCATTCTTCAAAGCGCACTGTGACCTTCGATGTTTAAAACTCTTTGATGAAATACAAAGTTCATTGAAATAGCATTGGAAATCTCTATCTATTATTGCATTTATCACTTCGTTGCTTGTAAATGATTGTATCCAATTAGCTTTTTCCAATCCTCTTGTGTAGATAGTTTTGAACTCTTTGCAGTAATGATTCATAATGTGCGGCATCATGTTATAATTAATAAAACCTTCATCCCATCTTAAGTTGTGAAAATGTTTGTACAACCATTTGTTTGTAACTTTCGCTTTAGTTGTTAGTCTATTGAATGGTAATGGAGGTTTGAATAAGTAATGATAAACTACAGATGTGTTCATATCCAAAATTACTAATTCTTTTATAATAAAATTTCCATCATTTCCTCGAAAAGCTTGAAATTCAATTATACCTTTTTTAACTTCCATTATATGTGGCGCATTAGAAAACGAAACCCGTTTGTTCATGATGATGTCTCGTCAGCAACTGACTTGTATTACAAACACGATTGTTCTTCTTTAACTTCTTGCGCTTCTTCGTCGATATTAAAGTTGGTGTGATAGTTGTTCAATTGTCTCCACATATCCACTTCTTGAGGTATTCGATTAAAAATTGAAGTATCCACGGGACCGTATAAAATTGGAACGAAAGGTTGTCTGTCCAATGTATCGATTAGATAGTCTTTGATTATTGCACTTGAAAATATTAGTTGTTTCAAATATCTGGTGACGGGACCGGTAGTACAACTTAAAGTGTAAAATTCTTCTTTAGTCAAATGTAATTTTACATCATGTTTAGTTAAATCTCTGAAGCGAACCATTTGTCCCCCACGATGTTTCACTATATCAACTTCAATATTTGATTCCAATAAACTTAATCTTGTTCTTCTTCCAAATGTGTTGTTACTCAAATAGCATTCCAAAAGATGTAAATGATTCCCAAGAAGTTTCAGTGAATGTAACCATTTTATTTCCATGATTTAAAATAACAATCGGTGAATAATCCAATGATTTTAAAATTCCAACTAAAATACTTTTCGTCATGCATGAAGAAATGGGGTAGAAAATCCGAAGAAATACTTCTGTTAAAATATTAGTTGTAATGTTAACTTCAACCTTTTTTCTTTTTACTTCTTTTTCAGCTTCTCCTTCTTCTTTTTCTTCTTCTCTCTTCTTATGTTTGTTAAACTTGAGGAACTCGTCCATTTCTCGTTCAACTTGTTTTTCTATATCTGAACTATTCTCATCCATTAGAGGTGTATTTTCTTCTCCGTTAGTAGAACTCATCTTGCGAACGATGTTTCCCATACGACGGTCGAATATAAAATGAACTTTCCACTCATGATTTTCTCGCTTTTATGTTTTTCGTGAAATCCTTGAAATTTATACAATCACATAAATGTTTGTTTTCAACTTGTTTTTCACAAACGAAATTCTAACCTCAAAAAGTGAAGCAGATAATTCTAACCTCAAAAATCTGCAGTCGTTGTACTAATTCTTTTTAAAGTACATTCTTCACAATTCCGGTCAGCGGTGTGTAAGTAACTATTTTATCATGTAGAATTAGACAGTATGCTGAAGTTCCATCCGCTACTGGTTGTTCAAATTCCATTTCAATTTTTATATCCACACTTGATGATTTTACCGATTCATTTTGTTTTGAACAATCGATTACAATTATCGGAGCCTTGGAATAATATTGGTCAGGCGATAATAGTGGTGTATTAGTCTTTCCATAATATGACGATTGAAATCTTGCATACATATCGTATAAAATGGAAAAACGTTTTTTGCTGAACATGACATTCAAATTGTCATACGGAAAGAATTGAGAGTTTAAGAAAACTTTACAATTCTTTATTTTACAGTGATCAAATTGACCGGCATTTGCAGTGATAACATCTTTTCGCTTAGTTTGAAAACCGAGTATTATGTACCTTGCCCGTTCCAAGTAAGTTGATGTCTTGACGGTCCATGATTGTCGTTCTGTCTGAGGTAGTGTAGGATATTCATGGAATTCCCAACTTCGGAATGGCATCACGATATCACGGTCAGACTTTAACTTTCTCAATAATACGATTCTATGTTCATCGGCCAATCTTACATGAGGTACTCTCCAAACAACTTTATCCAATTGTAGTTGCCATTCCAGTTTATCTTCCGTAGTTGCAGGGTCTGCAAGTATCAAGTCCTTGTTAGTTGAAGATCTGAGTAATACCAATTCTTGTTTGACATTTATTATTATTCGTTTGTAATCTTCAGCGAATCCCAAAAGCAATCGTAAGGGTACATGAAAATCAAAGTGACCGTTGGAATCCGGTGTTATAGTGTCTTTATCAGGGGCAACCCATCCGGCGGTGACTATTGAATTCTTCTCATGCGGTGTTAATGATGTTAATCCTTTCAATGTCGTTGTTATACCAACCTTTTTTGTCGAATCAACTGTCACCCCTGATATCTCATATCTTATTTCATCAAAAAGATATGCCATCGGGTTATTTATAAAAGGAACTGTTGAAGCAGTTTTTCCATCCAATTTTAATACCCGTCCTTCAATGTACAAATAACTTTCACACGGTAATGTGTAAATATCTTGTTGTTGAATGGGAATCCTTATTTCATCGTTATTGTTTAATTTTGATGAAGTGTAAGGGTTGTGCGTGTGATATTCCTTCTCCCATAGTGTTTCGTCGAATGTCGGTCCTTGAGATATATCCAGGATATCCATCGTTGTTAATTTTCAATCCAATCTTCTGTAGAAAACGAATGTTGTCCGATGTTAACTCTTCCAATGTCGAGGAGCTACTGAGCTCCCGACTCTTCCGTTGCGGTTTAAATGATAATCCCATGTTGACCTTTATGTTGCCGCTCTGATGTGTATCCGTATAGTTATCGTTTCTCCTCTAAAGTCAACACTAACACCGTCTTGATCCAATATGTTCAGTACGATGTCTGAAATGAAACTGGTGTTTAACGGTAGGTATATCAAGTTTTGTGGCTTCTCAACAATTTTAAAACCAGGAGCCACTGTTGGATAAAATGTATGTAAAATATGCTGATTCACTCCTTCTCTATACGATCCGTGTATAATATTACACGTTACATCGATACTATTGACTTTCAATATTGTAACAGTTGTATCACCTGAATGAGTAGTTCCAGGAGTTAATATTTTCTTTTTTGTATCTGTAAATCCAAGTAAACTGCCAATGGAGTTTTTCAAGCTGACATCGATATAATATTTTGAAGTTATTTCTGCTTTTAAAGTATTATTGTTTCCTTTAACGGTGATATTTTCTTCTCCGAGTTGTTTTTGTAGTAATTGGTTTATATCATCGATTTCATAAGCTCCAGTAGGAAATGTAATTATTTTCAATTCTGAGTATTTTCCTGAAGCGTCCTTAGTTTCATAATAATGTAGTAAATTGTTCTTTCCTTCCGTAACATTGGGAATTGAGTTGTAGGTAGTTAAATCAAGTAATGCCGCTTCCCATAATCTTTCCTTGGATAGACGCAATGCTGGGAACAGCGTACTTTTCAATGTGGATGAATTTCCACTCAGTGACACTGTATACGATGACATCTTAAAGCTGACTGACACTCTTCGCTAGAAACTCCAAACATAAATGTCCACATATTTCAGTATTGTTAGGTTGTCCTCTTTTGTAATTGTAAAAAATGTTTTTGGAGTTTCGAAAATAATGTTGCAGTTCTTTCGGCGGTGGTAGATTGCCAAAACTGTCAAAGTAGTAAACGGTTTGTCTGAGCTTTTTATAGCATACCCAATGAGTGCCTGGACCATAGGTGGAATCCAAATTTACTATTCCAGTTTCATTTTCCCATATTTTAGTTGGTAATGCATCTTTCATAAAAACTCCTCGAAAAAATGGTATTTCCAAACATTTTACATAATCATTTAACTGATGATTTGTTAAGGCTTTATTTGGAATTATCAATTGATTCTTCTTATTTAGTACACACGGTACGGTCTTAGGTATAAACCTGCTCCGTTTTTTACCATTGACCAAATAGAAGCTTTCTTTACTGTTGCTTTACGAGTTCTACGACGTCTCTTCTTAATGTTTCCACCTCTTTTGGGAGCTCTTCTCTTTGCAGGTCTTCCTCTGCGACGTCGTCTTCCAGCACCAAATTTAGCTTTCGTCTTCATGGCTGTAGTTACTGCCCAAGCCGCTGCTTTTTCTGCAATACTTGCGTCACTTGATTATACTCTTTGCCAAGCTCTTTCCGCTAGAATTTTATCCGCTATTGATCTATTTGTTGAATCTTTATACTTTGAATATGCTATATCGTGTTCTTTGCAAGCTTGATCTAATTTATTAATTCCAGGATCTCCTCTTGCTAAACGTTTTGCCAACTTAGTTCCAGGTCCACAATATTGATAACCTCCGGGCAGATGTAATTCGTATGGTAAAGCGTCTATCGCTCGATTTACAACAGCACCAACAGGAATCCGTTTGAGCAGGGATAATGCAGCTGATGTTATACCACGTCCTCTCTTGCCAATGTCCTGACGACGACTGAACGATGCGGTCTTCATTATGCTGTTTTATGTAACCAACGTCTTCACTCTATGAAATACTTTATGATAATGAATCCTTTTTTTGTGTATTCTATACTTAAATATTCATAAGTTTTACTAGTATCTATCAATGATTTCATCTTTAATCCATTGGTTTCTCTGAGAATCTTCGATTTTATTGTGTTTCATCGATGCATTAATCAAATGATTATGCATATCAATAACTACATTACCTACAAGATTCATTACATACTCTACATTAGTAGCATCTTTGTTACGTGTAGGATTATCAAGATTTGTGATACGTTTACCATTACATGTATACACAGATGGATCGTTATTAGAGGTTGCTATAACTTGATTAATAGTAGCAACATCATTCGGAGCTATTCCTGGTGATATGTTAGATATTCGTCTATTTTTTCCATCATATAAGTTATTTATTTTATCTAAAACTATAGTTTGTTTCACAACAACACAATCATTATCATCTTTACCAGATTTTACATGGGTTAATCGTCTACCTCCACATATAAAGTTAACACCAGTAGCTGATAGTTGTGGCACTTGTGTTAAAATAACAGCATCATGTTCTTCCGTGCCTAAACTTATATTTGACAATCTTTTATTTTTTCCATCCCACTTGTTATTTTGTAGTTGTAGTAAGGTAAACTTTTCACTTCCTTGCACAAACTCATCACCTTTCTTTGACACCACCTGATTTTGTTTAACAAAAGCGGATGTTCCTTTCTTCAAGCTTTCATTCATTTGTCTCACAGTAGCAGCATCCGATGGAGTTGAACCATCTTTCAGATTGGACAACACTTTTCCATGACAATCAATAACAGCACCATTATATAAAATACAATTATCTTTAATGTATTTAATATTAACACCATCACTTTCTTCTTTAGGATATCCAATATCGTTTATAGTATATTTATAGAAGGAAAATCCATCTTTTTTCTTTTCTGGTATTACAGAATGCAAATAACGCTTATTGATTGTATCTGTATCCTCGGTTGGATCTGCTACATTAGTTATTTTATAATTTAAAGCATTGTACTTTTTTCCACTTTTAGTCTTTTCCAACAGTAAAGCGTATTCCATCGCAGATAGAAAATAGCCTTTATTAACAACATCTCCATTGTTGACTGGTTTTGCAACATTAATAATTCTGTGAGATTTTGCATCATACAGTTGGTTGTTGTCGAGTTTTAAACTTGTAGATGTTTCCTCCTTTACTGTTTTTAAATTTGTTGCATCTCCATCTTCTTCTGGATCCTTAACAAACTTTAAACGTTTATTATTTATGTTATAGTCACCTTCGGGTGTTTGCGGTAATCCACTTCTTTTTCTGTTTTCTCCAACTTGCACTCCTAACGCGGAGTATCGTCCGAACTTGTCGACGCTCATGTTAGAACTGACACATTATACGCCTGCAACTCTTATATATCCGCGGACAATTATACGACTATGCCGCGATTCCTGAGTTCGTCAATCAGAGCTACCCATTCATTATTTAAACCTGTATGACCGGCTTCCATGGCTTCATGCAATAGTCTCATTCTATCAACCAATTTATTGATGTCGTTGTAGTAAATCACATTCGTATTGTATAGATTTTTCATCAATCCTTTGCCAGATGTTGAAGTATCTCCTTTACTCTTTTTACCATGTTGTTCAAGAAGTGATAAATCCATAAGTGATAAAGATTTTCTTTTCAGTGGTTGTCTCACCGCTGGTGCAGTACGTAATGTTGGCAATTTCCGTGGAGGAAACAACTTTTTTATAACAATGTTATATTTTGTTGCACGTGAACGATTAATCATTGCATCCTTTAAGTAGTTTCTTTTATGAGCGTTAGTATTTTGTAGAATCTCCTTAAAAACACTTAAATCTTTGGATGAATATCTTAGTGGTATGTTTTTAAAAATTAATTCATAAAGTCCTTTTGTTCCTTTATATTTATGCTCACCAATAATGATGTAATCTTCTTGTGTTATTTCAAGCTTTGAATCGCCGATCTTTAATTCATTCCCATCAATTCTTGCTCCGTATACGTGTGATCTACTCAAATTCGGGTTTGATTTCATGTCATGTAGCATTTTCATTATATATTTTCTTCCAAGAGGTCCATGTTGTAATATATCACTACTCAATTGAGTTAAATTTGGAATAGATTGTTCAGCTTCAGGTATTGGCTGTTCTTCTTCCTTTTCAACAATTGGTTCTTCTTCTTCTTTTGTTTCTTCTTGCTCACTAGCACTTGTATATGAATCATCATCTTCTTCTTTTTTTAATGCTTGTACTTCTTGTTTAGAAACTGGTAGTAAAACATCTCCTTCATAACGAGGTTTACCAATAGTTTCTGATATCTGTTTTAAAGGTTCCGTAATAGGTTTAAATGTAGTCTCTAGAAATTCTTCTCTTTCACTTAAACCCATCCTCAATGCACGATTCTTCATCCTAATAGAATCACTGAGTGATTTTATTTCTTTTAATAGTTTTTCTTGATTCACCATGTTTACACTGTGAAGTTCAACGTGTAACTAGATGTAGCATCGGTAGTTCAACGCATAAATACAAATTTATCCAACCCTATACGATATCTACCATTTTTAATATCTTCTTCCTTCATAATAACGAGAAAGCCATATTTCTCATTCCATGCTTTGCCACACATTTCTTTAAATTTCTCAAATGGCATATCCGCATTTACATGATCATTGTATATATGCTTTAAATTTGTTTCATCTTGCTTGAAGATGATCAACATATTTGCATTGTCTCTTATGAGTTGTTTTGGAATCTTACTGTATGTTTGACCAATATAAATGCTATCGATATTATGATGTCTTCCCATAGCGAAGTAATTCCTTATAGTGTCGTGATTTTCACAAGACACATCGTCAAAAATAAAAATAGAAAATGGTTTTGCTTCATTTGGTTGCATAATTGTTTCACTGGCATTAAACTTGTAGAAATGCACTTCAGGTACACTTGCAAGTACTTTATCCAATAATTGATATTTTGGTTGTTGCAATGATTTTGAAAAAATATATATATTGTTAAAGCGCAATCCTTTAGGATTAGTTATAAGGTTAAAAACAACATTTGTTTTTCCACAATTTGAAGGACCAGTTATTAAACATCTTATCGTATTTGGTAGTATATCACCATGTTTACCATGATTTAACTTATCATTGTCAACCGTCAATTCATCAATATTATTGATATTAAATCGATCTTTTTGTTGTACAATCTCCATCTTGTGTCAAGGTTAAACACACAATGAGCTATTAAATTACTATACCAAGTCTTTTGAAGGAATCCAAGAGTCTTCACTTTTATCGAATCCTAACCACCGGACTTTAACCATATCCTTTTTCCTTTGTAATACCTTTTCAACAAGATATACATCACCGACTGTTGATTTTAACAATTCATGTCCGTAGAATCCACCTTGAAGTAATTCACCCTTGTTATCCTTTAATAAGTAAGTTTCAGGTATAGTTGGTTGCACTTTATAAACTGTAAATACTTCATTAGTCCAATTTGGTAGATATCTTTTACTAAATACACCTTTGTATTTGCTTATACGAACTTTATCGTTGACTTTAAACTTTTTTGGTTGCAACTTTTCCAATTTAGGTGTTGTATTATTTCTGATGCGTTGTAATAAAACCTTAGCATTAGCGCTGTTTACTTGGATAGGTTTCATTCCGATGGTACGATGATATTATTGTTGTTATACTCTTTTATAAGTTGTGGTAATATGTCATACCACACGTATGATCCTCGTTTTGAAAATTGTTTGTACATCGCTCCTTTCAATGTTCTATTGAACCTTTCAATTATTGAAGCTTTAACTTCAGAATTTGTAGAATAATGATTTATTTGATATTTCTTCATTAAAGCTCCAAAGTCTTTATTAAAATATTCTTTTCCATCATCGGTCTGTAGATGTTTGATTTTGAATTTATTTCTTTGTATCGTTGTTTCCATAGCTTTTGTAACACTTTTACCAGTCTTATCCTTCAATGGTAAAGCGTCAGCTATTTTAGTAAAACAGTCTATAATTGTTAAAATATATTTGAAACCTTTGTTTAATTTACTGTGCGGTATCATTTCAATGAGATCAGCTTGGTAAAGATCATTCATTCCTTTAATGATTGTACTTCTTCTTGGAAATCTTCTTCTTGCTGGTTTATGTAGTTCATTTACAATCTTGTCCTTCACACTTTCCATCTTCAGGTGTTGCTTGCACATCGCTTGTAAAAATACTGATCCGTACAACAGTTCATTCTCTTTTATATAGTTTGAATATAGGTCAAGGCCATTTCATATTAGTGTAAAAAAGAGGGAACATGGCATTGGGCTTGCCATGTCCCCTCTTCTTTACGGAAAGGAAAAAAAAGGAAGAAGGTATAGGACGAAGAATAGGTTTACTGGTCGATAGGGTTCAGGGAGTAGTGGCCGAACGGTAAAGTATTAATTTTATCTTCTAAAATAGCGCTTGTCATCTTTGTAGCTTAATGCCCACTTTGTTTGTTTGACACTAAAGAGTTGATGATTATAACTTCTAATAGTGTTGAACGTTGCAGTTGTTTCAACATTTTCAAACAAACATCTTTTATAATGTTCAAACTGTACGTTCTTCTTCAGGAAAGAGGTTTTTATTCCTTTGGCCTTTTTCGTGACTTGATGTTGATTCCTTTCGCTTATGTACAGTTGAAATGAATATAGTTTGGACATTAATGCTACAATTTCCATCATCGGCATACCATTTGTTTCATCTTTAAATTTTCCCAATACTTTCTTGTTTCTGTCGTAGTCGTAATTTGGATGGTCCTTGGGATAATCGGAAAAGTCGAAATCATCTTTATACATAAAAGTGCGTAGATCTTCGTACATGTCATTTGTTTTAATCCAGTAAATTAGTGCATCCGTATCCATATATGCAATACCAATGTTCTCTCTTCCATAATAGTTAACCATCTTCTTATAATGAAACTCGTACATGTGTGTTTTGGAAATATCCAAGATTGACATTCCTAGATACAAAGGACGATCCATTAGAACTGACTTCTTGTTCATGGAAATAACAATTAGATTTTCATTAATAATTACAGATGAACCAAAGTTTGGTTGTTGCACTAATTTCTGTAATTTTACTGGATCAGTTACCAATTTGATATCCTTATGTTTCCTTTTGTTTTCCAAAGTCTTGCCAAATATTGCGTTGTTCATTAGTTTGAAGAAATCTTTTTGAAAACTTGATGTAGCGGCGGCTCTTCTTCTTGTGTTGTTGTCAATGTACGGTTTTAACCAACAAGATTGAGAGAATTGTAGTACTCGATTAATTTTTGTAATTCTCAATCCCAAGTCTAAGGCCTGTTGTATCATCCAGTAGTGTCCAACATACCGAGACTTGTTGGTTAAAGTCATCAATAATTTCGGCCATCTTCCAGTTGGAGAAATTTTAGTCTTCGGAAGAAGTGGTAAATCATAATGTTCGTCGTGAAGATGTTCGGGATATTCAAAATCGACGTCGAATATGTAGCCAGTTTCTCCATATTTCGGTATATCCATTATGTTTCCAATTGATTCTGGGTCTATCCATTTGAAATTATCATATGGAAGGGGATTCGACATTGCCCATCCGTATAAGTTATTTGCATCAAAATAACCCAGGAATGTTGTTGGTTTTGATGCATCATAATCGGGCAAATACTTATTGTTCGCCTTGACATGACGTGTTACACTTTGCGTCAATCCTCCTCGAACTCCTGATTCTAACATCAACACCATATCTATATCTGTAAGAAGTTGTATTTTACAATTTGTTTCTTTCAACATGGCTTGCCACGCTAGTCCAGGCGAAGTGTACGAATGAAGAGGGTCCAATCCATATGCCGCAAAACACGTATTTCTAAATTCTTCCATCACATCACATAATAAAGTCACATCTAGTTTAACATAAAAATCTGAATATTCTCCCAATGTTCTAAATCCTAATTCGTTCCATACTTTGCATGCGTGATTATAATCATCTTGAGATATATCCATGTCGTACAGTTTACTTTTAAATTCTTCTTTTGGAGGTAGTGATGTTTCATTAAATCTTTCTAAACTGTCTATGTAATCATATGGGAAAACACCTTTTCGAAGTACCAGATCCAGTTTGTCGCTGTTTACAATCTTCTTTGTTTCAATTAAATCCTGTTTCCTTAGGTTTTCAGAAAGTTTGGACAAACTCGACGGCAAAAATCGGTAGGAGTCCAAGAATCTTAGTTTGACGTTTCCAACTTCTTTGGAAAAACTTATGAACTTCTCTGAAGTTTCAGCTAACACATCGATTTTACCGTCGTCTCTTCCTAATTCAGGTATTATAAAATGAGCGTCGTACCCACTGAGATTATGCAGAACCACAGGGATAAATAGTGGTAAACGATAGCTCAAGTTGCATTTATTACAAGCAGCACCCCTGTAATAACCTGTGAGGTGGTCGTGATCTTTAACTTTATAATTCTCAATAGTAAAATCATTTTTGCACAAGAAACAGTGAGTCGCATTTTCATGTTGAATTTCTTCTTCTTCGTCCATCGGTTTCATTGATACAATATTTGTATATAATCTTTGTGTATTTCCAGCTATTGAATATAGGTGATCAAGAAATATTTTTCCGCATTTTCACCACGATATACTAGAGGTTCTGAAGTTAATCCATATCTGTTTAAATGTTCTTCTGATAATGTTGATTTGACCATTAAACAAAAACTGTTTGGTTTGTGCATTTGATACTTTACACTTTTTCTTGCTTCACAATTTTCATCTTCAACTGGAACAAGTGTTGATTCAAAATCCGCATACACAACTAAAGGGATACGGTATTGATGATGAACCTTTTCAAATGTAACGAATGCTCTGTTTTCCGAAGGTAAATTAATCTTTGCTTCATAATTATTGTTACATAATCTTTTGTGTTCTTGTAACCATTCTCTTCCTTGTCTTCCTTCTCGTTGAAAATTAAAACATCTCTTGCAAATCAACTTTTTGTTTCGATTTTTTGAAAGTTGCTTATTAACAAGAGAGTCGAATTTCTTTATGTACACATAGTGAGACACATCTCCTCGCGTTAGTAGTAGTAAATCCGTATGATCTGGTAGCTCTTCTTTTGCAATACGTAAAGGATACACTTTGTTTGAACTATCTAATGCAAAAACATTAATAGACGTGCCGGGATTTTTCTTTTCAGATTTTGATATATCTTTCGTAGAAACGGGATATGTTATTCCTTGAAAATTGTACCTGTGTCTTGCGTCTTCATATTCTTGGTTGGGTCTACATGGATTTCGTGATACAAACTTTGTCGTCATAGCATAGCGAAAACATTCATTATCTTCATTTTGGACATTAATACAAGATTTTGTATTTTCAATTATTTTTTGGCAAAGGAATGTAACTAGATCCCATTAGTCCATATCCATGTTTGTGAACTCTTATATCTTATACTTCAATACTTGTAAGACTCCATCCGGATCCTCTTCCTTCGTGTTCCTGAAGTTTGGTTAATATTTCTTCTATACAATTCTCTACTATTGAATCAATGTTTGAACTTTCCATGATGGTTCGGTTTTTTGTTATGAATCCTCTTGGTGATAATTCTTCTTGTGCATTTATAAACATAGCTTCTAATAGTAAACCAAATTTAAGAAAGTTCAATCTTTTCAATTCTTCTTTTAAAGTTTTACTTACGATTGGTTTTGCTTCTCTAATAAATTCTTCTAAGTTCAAGTTTTCATTTTGAATCTTATGATGCATTACTACCTTACCGGGTAAAGCAAATACTTGTAGATTCGGTAAAGTAGTTGAATATGTTGCTGTTATTTCTTCTTGTTCTTCTTGTTCTTCTTGTTGTTCTTGATCTTCTTCTGTGTTGTTGTGAATTAGTTCTTTATGTATATCTAGTAGAATTTCATCGTGAAACGATTCCGAACATTTATCGCAATGATACATGTTGACGATGTTTACTCTTCGAAATTTCGCCGAGAAATGAAATGGGCTCTGACGGTCCCGCTTTTATAACGGTTCCCCCACCACTATTTCATCATCATCCTCTTCTTCTTCTTCACTATCCGAGGAAAACAAACGTCTTGGACGAAACATTAATCTTCTACTAACTGATTGTTCATTTGTGTTCTCTATTCAAGTTGGAGTTTCAGTATTTACTTCTTCATATTCAAACGATGATGAAGATTCTGATATTACTACATCCATATCCAAATTTTCATTCTCCACATCATTTACACTTCCTACTTCTGATGTTGTTAGATCTACATCCATATCATTTACACTTTCTACTTCTGATGTTTCACTGTTATTATCATCTTCTTCCATATTAAAATCGTCTAGTTGAATTTTATACAATATTTCAATAAGAGGTTTCCTTGGATAATCGGTGTTGTCCACAGGAGCCATTTCAAGTAAATGAGGAATAACTCTTTACGATTCGGCTTATATGATATTTTGATAAGTATGTCAAGGTCATTTTAGATTAAGCGAGAATTGGGAATAGATCACTAAGCAGCATGTTAATTCATTACTACAAAGTAATCTATTCCCCATTCTCTAAGAAGTGTCTATTAATAACCAAAGTTCAAGTTCATTTTTGTTCAATTTCAATCTTTTACTTCTTCTTTTATTACATAGTTTATAGGTTGACAATTCGACTTTTCAATGTGCCGTTCTATCTTTTGTTCCAACTCTTCTATTTTAGCTTCTTTTATCATTAATTCCGTAAGTAACTGATTGATGTAATCAGCTGCCATGTCCACTGTTCTTGTTCGTATTTCACCTAACCTAACCCCGGGAATCAATCTCTGTAGTCTGTAAAACTTCAACTTTATTCTTGACTCTCTTGCTTTAGCCATTTCCCGAAACTTTAGTTTTTTATTATCTTTATTTGTAGTCAAGTCCATAATACTTTCCTTCAAGTCCTTACTCGTGACAAGTTCGCTTTCAGAATAATTCGACTATAGCACACTCGTCTTTTATACACTTTCCCCCACCACTTTTAATTTCCCCCACCTTACTAATATAGGTCAAGGTCATCCAGTATTAACGCGAGAACGAGGAATAGAGCACTAAGTGGCATGTTAGTCCATTACCACAAAGTGATCTATTCCTCGCTCTCTATTCTACATCTACTTTTTTTGAGGTTTTGTTATTTTATTATTTGTTTTTAGTTTTTCTTAGGGGGAACGAGTGTTTGAATTTCACTTTGTAGTATGTTCATTCTTCTTCAACTCTTCGATTGTTTTTAACAATTGTAACAAATATTCGTTAGTTTTCATCAAAGTCTTTATTTTACTACATCCAACTTCAATGGAAGGCACTATTAGTTGTAATTTTGCTAGTTCTATCTTTTCTTTCTTGTACAATTCTCTCTTTCTTATGTTCTTCCTTAGTTTTGCTGAAGACGGTGTTATTGGATCATGCAAATATTCCGGATAGCGATTCGATGTTGTCAACACTCCCGATGTAGAAGGATGAGATATCCTTTGCTGTTGGTTTTGGTAGCAATTTGAAGTTGAAACTACTGGCGTTGCAGAAGAATGAGCCATCGTTGACTGTCGTTGTACAGAGTGAATTCTGCTCTAAAATTTTGCTGGTTTTATCACATTTCCCCCACCACTGACTTATACATTTTTTCCCCCACCACAATTATTTATTCTTTTTTATATTTCAAATTCTGTACCAAACTTCTAATGTTACATCCAAATCTTCTTCTTTTAAATATTTTATAAATTCTGGGCTCCTTGAAGTTATGTTGGGAGTATTCATACTTGATACTTACTTACTTGATACTTGTAGATCTCCCACTAGTAGCGCTGCTGCGCCGTGGTCGTCATTTTGGGCCTTCTTCAATCATTAAAAAACTCGTCAATGGAGTATAAAGGCCTCTTGAGTAGATGTTCCTTTAACTGGTTCTTGAATTTTGTGTCACAAGTAATTTTCTTTATTTCAGATGGGATTTTGTTGAAAATTTTTCCAAACATATATTTCGGTCCACTCTGGGCGAGGCTTGAAGATACTTGGACTACATGAATGTTCTTCTTCTGTCTTGTGTTATATTTATGTATTTCATCATTTTTTGTGAAAATGGTTGGTTTCCGCTTGGCCATCAGAGCTGCTTCCAGAATATATAAAGCTGGTAGTGTCAGGACATTTAATTCCACAAAGAGTGGCTTGCAATGGGCAAGGTATGGAGCCCTACAAATTGTTCTTATAATTCTCTTCTGCAGAAGAAGAATGCGTTGGGCTAGCGGACTATTACCCCAAAAAATTAGGCCATAATTTAAAATGCTTTGAAAGCAACCAAAATATACTTTTAAAAGGACATCTCTCTCTACAACGGGTTGCAGCCTTCTAACCATGTAGCATACAGCAGTTAGTCTTGCTGAAACATTGTCTATATGTTGATGCCATCTTAAATCATCACAGATGGTGAGGCCTAAGTATTTGACCGAAGAGTCAATAGCAACACTTTGCCCATCAAGGCGGAGTAAAGGGGCGCTGTCCAATGGTTTACGATTGTGAAATTTCAAAGCTTTAGTTTTACCTCTATTTAAAAGTAATTTATTTTGACTACACCAATCATTCACATCATTTAATCCTTTTTGCGCATTGATTCTCAGCGAGTGGTCGTCTTGCCCACTGATCAAATGGCTGATATCATCGGCAAAGAGCCAGACCTTACCCTCAGATATTGACTCGGGTAGATTATTCACATATAATAAAAATAGGACTGGGCCTAGGTTCGAACCTTGTGGTACCCCTGTATTGATAGGGGGAGAGAGGGATGATCGATATTGTCGGGTTAGCCCATCCTGCCCTGAATGCCTGACATTCACAATCTGTTTGCGATCCTTCAGATAAGTATAGATCCACTCCAGAGGTCTACCCAAAATGCCCATCGTCTTTAATTTATCCAATAGTACAGTGTGCGATAACAAGTCGAAGGCCTTGGTCATATCATAAAATATACAAAATTGCTCACCCACCAAGTCTAGTTTATCGAAAACATTTACCAAGAGGTCAAACATGGCATCTGATGTGGAGCTACATTTTCGAAATCCATACTGGTTATCAATCAGAATCTTCTTACTATCTAAATAGGGTAGCAGCCTTTTCAGAAAAATAATTTCAATTATTTTAGAGAACACACTTTGCACAGCCACAGGCCTATAATTATTGACTAGATCTTTTTCCTTAGCCTTATGTACAGGGACGACTTTAGAAGTTTTGATTCTACTAGGAAACAACCCTTGCTCAAAAGATTTATTAATAATCACAGTGAGAGGCTTAGCTATCAGCCCTTTGCAGACTCTTAATATGCTACATGGAATTTCATCAACTCCAGAACTGCTCTTAGAACTTACTTTATTAATAACATCGATTACTTCCATTTCAGTTGTAGGCCGAAGCTGAAAAACATCATCAGGAACATGGCCACTCAAACCATTGTCAAACACATTGTCAACCACAGGTCCTGTCAATTTAAGTATTTCCGACACAAAATAGTCATTAAATAAATTTGCTACACTACTAGGGTTAGTTATCAACTGATCATTGCACTTCAATGAAATATTACTACTATTTACATTATCGTCATGTGTTAAATTTCGAACAATAGTCCAAGATTCTCTACTGATGTTTCTTGAATTTTCAATCTTATTCTTGAAAAACTGCTTTTTAGTGCGCAAGAGCAGATTAGCATGTTGATTCTTGGCGTGAGAATACTCAAGTTTAGCATTGACATTGCATGAATTACGTGTACGCCAGTACAGCTCTTTCAGATTCTCCTGAGATTCAGTTACGTCATTATTCACCCATTTAACACATGAGTCGTCCTTAAAATTAAAAACTGCCTTTGGAAAACATATTTCAAATATATACAGGAAGGTGGTATAAAAATCATCAAAGATATCGTCAACATTTAAAAATTGCTCATACTCTGGCCAGGCATGTCTGGATAACAAACTCTCAAAAAGAGATAGACTTGAATTATTAATTTTCCTTTTTTCAATTTTTTTCTTCACACTGGGACAAGAAACATTAAGTTTAAAAAATATTATGCTATGGTCGGAAAGCATAGGAGGTAATAGTTCAAGTGAATATGAATGGTCTGGCATATCCGTAATAAGATAATCAAGTTGGCTAGGCCTACCTGTTCTTTCGTTGACCCTGGTGCAGGACTTAAATGAAACATGAAGGTTGTTAGATTGTAGAACATCATTCAGACATTCTTTGTCCCACGTTTCTTGAAGGTTGTCTACATTCAGGTCTCCACACATGACGATGGGCAGATCACCGTAATAAAGTTTAATTTCACTTAATGCATCTTCAAGCAATTCGATGAATTGGAGAAAATTTTGCTTTCTTGGCGGTCTGTAGATATTAATTAACACAAATTTGAATTTCTTACATGTAACGATGGCTCCACAACATTCAAAAATGTCCTCAACAGACCTCTCATTTATTTTGGTAATAGGACTAATATTTATTGAGTTATCAGTCCGTTTAAGAATTGCAACACCACCTCCTAACCTATTTATTCTACAATTATCTGATATCATAGTGTAATTTTCAATCTTAAAACTTTTATTTTTGTCTTTGTTCAACCAAGTTTCAGCTAAACATATGATTTCAGGTTTACTATCAATAAATAAAGATTCAATCATTTCAATCTTATTAAACACAGATCTTATATTTACAAAAATTATTTTAAGTTGACTAGGGTTAGGCCTATTATCCTTAATTAACTCTGTACCCCTACAAACAACAGAGTTTAATGAGAGTTTTTTTCACTTGAAACACTTGACCCTGTCACATTTATAGGCTTATTCCCAGGCCTATTTCTCACAAAGTTTCTCCTGGATTGAAGAAAGTCATTTATTAAAATACCCTCTGGCCATTTTTCACAATCAAGAACTACCTTCGCATACTGAATTGGGAAGCCTACCTTGAAAGACTTGTATGTTGGATACCTAGTATTAAGTTCCTCACAAATCACGGGCTTGTTGCCGCACATATTACTTACGTAATCTTCAATTGCCTTTTTGTTTGTGTTCGTATCAAACCTAGAAACGAACAACCACTTTGTTTTTGAAACCACGTTTAACACATTAGTGCTCGTCTTTCCCGTGCCGAACAGCGGCTTTCTATGTCTTTTATCTTCTTTTAACTGTTTCTTGTTGCGGTATACAGTAAAACCTTCATTCGTATTGTTGCTACATTCATTAACGGTCTTCAACTGATTGTTAGCCACTGACACTGATTCAGCATAACTCATAACATTTACTTCAGCCACGTTATGAGAATCCACAAATTCAACATCAACACTCTCGCCATCATGTTTTAATTGGATGACGTCATGGTTGTCTTCAGGTTGGCCAACTCCACGCAACGAAATTTCATCATCAATCCCATTTTTCCCCTTCGAAGAGTATGGTGTTTGATCAACTTCTAGGGAATTTTGTTTCTCATAGGTTAACTCCCTGCTCACTTTCATTATATTTTGTTTCTTCTGCTTCTCAAAGGCATAAACTTCCGGTTTGCCCTGAGCCACATTGCATATTAACCTATTATTTACATCAGAAATACTATTAAGTTTCTCATTTATTTCCTGGTTACTTCTATTTAAAGTCCCAACCATAGAAAATAATTTTCCAATAGATTCATGAAGTTCACAATAGTCATCTAAGCTCAAACGATAGGTTCTTAGCTTATCTATTCTCACACTACACTCACGACAAATCCATCTCATAAATCCGCCAACATCCTGAATTGCTCGGAATTTATCACTTTCTAATTCCACACACGCAAAATGAAAAAGCTTGTCACATAATCCTTCACATTGGATGCCCGGGTAAGACTTATTTACGATTTTATTACACGACCCGCACGGATTTCTAACTGCTCGAGGCGACATCTTGACCGGAAGTATCAAATACTCCATCACCTTGTGATGACTTTCCTCATTGCGAATGAAACAATACACTTGTATTAAAGTTTCATCATCTTCTTTGGATTTAATAAATCCTGCAACAGAGGTCCATTCTTCGTATTTAATTTTAAAATGGCGCACTTCAAATTCCATGGTGTTTCTGCTAAAGCCGCAACAATAATAAAAGTTTCTTCAAACAACCTGCATTTATACACGTTCCCCCACCAAGTTATAATCCCCACTCCTTGATAGTGGAAGGGGTATTATGGTTTAAATTCACGGTACTTAAGAAATTCAAACAAACACTGTGCACAAATGTCGCAAGTGTTATTACATGTTTCGAATTTCATTATTTGACCTTTTACAAGATGAACTAACCTACCTCCATCATCTTGGAATTGTTCAAAATCTAAAACAGACGCTTTTCCACAATCATTACACATTTTTGTACCATCTTCAAAAGTATAAGCAAGATAGATGGCAAATCCATAATTGTCTTTCTTAAATTCAATGAGCATTTCACGAATTGCTTTAGGTATTTCACACTCATTTGATCTCATGATGTAATGGTAAAGAAACCCATTATTGATAATTTCTTGTAAACACAGAACCAACAACCTATCCATCGTGTTAGACTTATACTGATAGTTACATCTAAAACCTTTTTCTTATATGAGTTTCCCCCACCACTTTTATATAGGTCAAGGTCATTGTATATCAAGCGAGAACTGGGAATAGATCACTAAGCGGCATGTTATTAAATTACCACAAAGTGATCTATTCCCCATTCTCTAATAAGATTGTTGAATTTATGCACTTCCCTCTCCAACTTTAGGCTTGTGGTGGGGAGAATTACATTAATTTGATACTTATTTCCACAGTTACACTTGCTCCATTTTCAAAAAGGTATCTGTAAAATGGTTCTGGATACTGGTATTTTTCACGTCCTATATTTTCCTTAAGAAAGTTGAAAGCTATTCTTTTCGAATAGTCATTATGATATACTTCTCTTAAATTAACAAGAATTCCATCTTCCAGAAATTTCACTTGAATCATTGGTATTTTGCTTACATCATCTTTGTCTATCAGAGGTAGCCTGTAAGTGAACGTATTTGGTGGTAGACGTAAGGTTCTATTAAGTCGAGAACAGAATATTTTGAACAGTTTTTGATCATTGATTGCTATCTCATGAATACCTATCATTTTATAGTACGAAGGTTCAAAAGGTACAGCACGAAACGTTTGTACTAGACAGTTACTCGAAGAAGGTTCTATAGGTGCGTTAGGATTGAACATTTTTAGTCGAAAGTTTCCTGACGAATAAGCTTCTACGCAAATAACCAACACATTTATGAACATTCCCCCACCAACTTTAAGCTAGTGGTGGGGAGAATATTCCCCCACCACTTCTTCAGAATTAATAGCTTCAATTTGAATTATAACAAATATATTTGACGCAAATTCCCAAAAAACTGAATATGAAACAGTTTCTTCTACATCTTGAGATTCATTTTGTGTTTCAACCATTTCCATCATTGAAGGTTCTTGATCAATTTCTGTTACTTCCATCGCTTCTTCTACAGGATTTTGTATTATGTCAATTGTTTCAACTTCATCTTCTTCATGAACTAACGTAATATTTCGTTGTCTCACAATTTCAATTAATTGTATAAAAGAAGTATCTCTAGGAGACATTATTAACCATACATGTAGCTCCAACAAATGCTGACTTACTAATGACAACGCTCAATTAATAAGACTTGTTTGAATAATAAAGTGGGGGAACTACCTTAGTCCAATTCGGATTCGGATTCAGAAGACAATAAAGGTGATATGGGTGAATCCAACGATGAATCTAATATAAATGTATCAATAGCTTCCTTAACTATGTCTTCGTCACTATCGTTTATCATTTCTTCAAAGAGTTCTTGTTCAAACTGTACTATTTCTTCTTCTTCCATCGTGGAATCATTATCAGTTTCGTTATAATTTTCCTCTATATTGTCTTCTTCCATTTCATTTGTACTAATATAAACATTTTTAACTTCAAAATAATTAACAAATGGAGTATCTTTAGACAGCATATTTGTTCACCACTTCTTTTAAAACAGACTAAAAATATGGAGGTTCATAGTCCACCTTTTATAAGTTTTAAAAATGGGAAGGGGGAAGGAAAAAGGATTGGGAAGGGATAGGGTGGGGGTGAGGGAAGGGTAATGTGGTTATTAGACCACTTGTGCGGCAAAGTAGCCACCAATGCTAACTTCGAGCTCATAACACTTCATAATATCATCCTGCCAAGTTAACAAACGTTCTCTAGTATTTGGTGTTACACAGAAGAACCTACTGTCATTATACACAATAGCTGAACCTATTATAACATTGAATCCTAAATTTAGCCATTTGTGTGCTTCCGTAATAAATCTTTCTATTGTATCAAAAGGAAATTGTTCATCGATGTAGATTGGTCTCATTTGTTCATCAAGTTCAATTACATCTTCACCGTCATCTTCACTGTCACTGCTACTATCATTTTCATTGTCACTACTACTATCATAATAATCTATCACATCTTCTTCAGGTTGTTGAAAAACATCAGCAATTTCTGAAGGATTGAAGTTTTCACTATGGTGAGGAAGCATTTTAAAGCAAATAATAACGGCAGAGACGAAACAACAAGTGTGGTGCGTGAAAGTAGAATGAAGGAGTGAACAACGCTCGCTTTGCTTTTATAACGATATGCTAATGAGAGGGGTTAACAGCCGTTAAGTGGGGGAAGGTGGGAGGGAAGGAAAGAGAGGGGGTATTTATTTCAAATAATTCGCATAACTTTTGACTAAAATAAGATAGCTAAATTGTTCTTTTACTAAAATGTTCGTCTTACATAGACCTTTTCAATGATGTATCGCTTGTCCTAATCCGTCAATCCATTATCGAGTTATAGGCATTTTAATTTTCGGGGGGGGGGTTCCGCTTGATTGAGCAGGGAGGGGGTTCCGCTTGATTGAGCACGGGGGGGGGTTCCGCTTGAGTGAACACGAGGGGTTCCACTTGAGTGCTCATGCGGAACAGATATTCTCACGAGATAGTCGTTGTGTGATAATGAAGACAAATGTTCATCACGCCGCGACCACGACATTAACTCACATTTGCGGTGTTCACATCTTTCCTACTCATTACATATACGTTTCCTACTTCATTATTTCAATACTAATTAACTTGCAAAACAACAGTCTCTGTCTTTGAATGCTGATGAGATTTCATTAGGAACCATTCCTTGCACGCTATATGAAGCTACACTAGCAAACAATGCAAGTCAGACAGGTCATATAACTGTACAACGACCTTAGAAAAGTAGGTCACGAGACTTAGAGTGTTAAAAAATAATGGGGGAGAAACACAACGCTATAACGCATTGTGTTTCTCCCCCATTATTTTTTTTTTTTTTTTTTTTTTTTTAGCAAAATTTGGAAAAACTATGTGAATTTACTGTTTACGTCCCCACCTTGTAATACGATCCTTTTTATCCCTGAGGAAAAAGTCTTGAGAACTTAAATTGTTAAGTCTCTTCTCTTTACACAAATTGTCAGGAACTTTAATTTTATATTTATTGCCGTTACATTTTGCCAATATGTGTTGGTGGTCAACAACACTTAGAAAAAAATATCTCAAACCTTTCTTAAGCCTCTCTCCTCTGACGGATATTATTTCAGGATCGTCTTCAACAGTGGGGATTTCTGTCAGTTGTGGTTCGGAAAGATGTTTTACGATATGTACACGGCAGAAACGTTCGTTCTTAACACATTTCCTACCACAAGCTGATCCTTTCTTAATTCCCCTAGCGAGCACTTCAGGGCAAGTAGTGGGACGGCTAAATGCCCTACGACGCTCTTCTTTTAATAATTGGAAACGCTCTGAAGGAGCAGACTTAGGAGATTTATTTTTAGGATAGGCGTGATCTTTAGGAATAGTAAGTGGTGGGGTAGGAGGCAATGGTGACAGTGGAATGACAGGTGTACTAAGACAATGAAGCAAGGTTTCAAATGAAGGGGTATTAGGACGAGGAGCTGGCTTCTGCGGTGGCGGCATGTTAGTTGAAGGCGGTGTGGAGTCATTTGAAGACGAAGGCGGTGAAAATATGCTGCGACGTATGGTATTGTTAGCCGGGGGAAGAGGAGCTCCAGAAGTTGAAGGTTTCGAGTCTAGTTGCTTCTTATACCAATCGGGAGCATTTTTCAAGCGAAGAGTTTTCTTGACTGGAGTTGAAGCCGTAGTAGAAGTAGAAGTTGAACTTGTAATAGAAGAGCAGGCTGTAGTGGAAGTTGTAGTCGGCAGGGATGACATCGTGGTAGTTCTGTTCGCAGTTCGCAGCGTAACGTCTGGAATCAGAATGAAACGTTAGCCGTGGTCGATGCGTCTTTTATAACGGTATGCTAATGAGAAGGGTTAACAACCGTTAGGTGGGGGAAGGTGGGAGAGAAGGAAAGAGAGGGGGTATTTATTTCAAATAATTCGCATAACTTTTGACTAAAATAAGATAACTAAATTCTTCTTTGACTAAAATGTTCGTCTTACATAGACCTTTTCAATGATGTATCGCTTGTCCTAATCCGTTAATCCATTATCGAGTTATATTTTCATAGGCTTTTTCGAGTTATAGGCATTTTAATTTTCGGGGGGGGGTTCCGCTTGGGTGAACACGGGGGGGGGGTTCCGCTTGGGTGAACACGGGGGGGGGGTTCCGCTTGAGTGAACACGGGGGGGGGTCATTGACCCTTCCGAAAGTGGGTCAAGGTCATTCAAGACTTATAAAGAACCAAGGTGATGGGAACAGTAGTAACTGTTCCCACCACCCTGTTTGCCTAACGGTTCCCACTCCCAACCCACTAGTTACGTTCTGCGAGGGACATCGACGCAATTTTGTTTGGCCCGTCCGGGTCCATCCGTAACGGGCCGGTCCGGGTCCATCCGTAACCGTGAATTCGAAGGGAAACTGGAACAGCTAATGCAGAAACGCAACTCTAACACCCACCCAACTAATCCCACCCATCATATTCCTAAACAAAATGCAAAAACCTAGTCCGCTACCTACAATTTGCGGATGTCCCACCCCTTCTAAGTGAAGTTCAACCGAACTTCTGAATTTACATTTAATCTACCCCCTATCATCTAGCTGAAAGGCAAAACAACAACATTAATTATTAATTACAACACTTAAAACTAACAACACATCATTATTAAATATCAAATAATTCAACACAACCAAATACCATCATTATTCTTAAAATTAATACACCTTAACGCTAAACACAACTTATAACTAACATCGCAATGCGCAAATTAATTCTTAAATTAAGTGCAACTTACAACTAATATTTACACACACATACCACATTGCATTAAAGAACGCAACGTAGTATAAGAAGTTCAAATATATATAGGCCTACTATATATTTGAACCTCTTACCGAGTCGCCAACGACTTTTCGCTATGAAAACTCGTTGACGACTGACGCGAAAATCGGGCTCGTATCGCTCCTCGGGTTTTCGAGTGGTGGGGGTAATTAATGCAGTGGTGGGGGAATTGTTTCACTCCAGTACGGTCTTCAATCCACTCCAGTTCGCAGCAGTGTAAAAATGAAACGAAGAGGTGGGGGTGGCGCATGCGCAGCGACGTAAAATCCAAGGTTTGAGGTTAGAACTTTCCGTGCACAGTAGAGCTAAATTGAGTAATACAGGACTCGGCGCATGCACAATAGCGAGGAGTGATTCCGATCCGAAGAACTCGTTGCATTCGCAGCAGCGCTAAGGTGAGTAATACAGACTAGGCGCATTCGCAGTAGCGCTAAAGTGAGTAATACAGGACTAGGCGCCGTAGCGTGAAGTTGGCTCACTCCAGTACAAGTTATAGCGGCATAAAAATGAAACGAAGGAGTGGGAGCGGCGCATGCGCAGTGACGTAAAACCAAGGTTTGAGGTTAGAATTTTCCATGGTGGCTGCCATGTTTAATTCTGTTTCATTCAAACAATAGTAGTTCATGGCTGGCATGGGATGTGAAGTGTGGTAATTAGATGGGGTTAGCAACCGGTCGTGACCGGCCATTGACCGGTCATCGACCCGGCGGGGTTCCGCTTGAGTGACCACCGGGGGGGGGGGATTTTAATCTCCATTTTTTATGAGGGGGGGGGGTTCCGCTTCATTAGTCACGGGGGGGGGGGTTCCGCTTGAGTGAACACGGGAGGTTCCACTTGGGCGCTCATGCGCAACTGATCTTCTCACGCGATAACCGTTATAAAAGAAGATTGTTCATCGCGCCGCGACCATTAATTAACTCGCATTTGTGTTGTTCGCATCCTTCCTACTCATTATATATACGTTTCGCCAACTTCATTATACAAGTCTAATTGCTACTAAACTGAAATTTCATTTACATTAGCACATGTCGTCCTGTTTGAATCACCTTCGCGTGCTCGACGTTATATCTCATTCATCAGTCTTGTTCTCACTTCTACACGTCTGACATACTTCTTGTGATGGATACGCAATGTTTGAAATTGAAACTTTTGCGGACACAACATATATTACGAAATAATTCCAAACCATCGGTTTTAAAGACTAAAACAAATTTAACAAAAGTGAGGAAGAAATTAAGTTTTAACCCGTTACACTCTGTTAGAACTTCGCAGGTTCACGTTGATGATAATGTTATTCACAACATTTTGCGTTCGATGTTACGTTTCCACAACTTCGAACTTGTTACACCTATCGACTGTGTTCAGCAGGTTTTCATATTTTACCCCCACCCTTCTTTATATAAGTGCGCTCACGACAATTCCTGTTTCATTCTTCTATACGCTCTTCGACCGACAACTACTCCGCTCTAAATTACACACTACACGAAGATGGATACAAACCAAGAACAAGTACAAGTTCACGAAATATCGTCTACTACCCACCCGAGAGAGAATCCTCCGAGAACTTCGCCTTCACCGAATCCACAGAACCCCGTCCAAGTTTCGGATGTATCTTCGACGGCGAGGAATGATCTTGAAGCTATTCTTCGGTCGCTCGTCGGTTTCGACTGACCTGTACGACGATCGATGTTAAACTGAACTCTTAGAAGTTCAGTCTTTTTTAAAACTTCCTCCGGATGACCTTGAAGCAATTATCCCCTCTCCTTTTTCAACTAACTTCTACTTTTATTCCACTGTTGAATTTCAGTTTTGAACTGAAATGTGAAATTTCAGTTTTAATTTATGCGAAGTTTTAGTTGAACCCGGTTAATTTATGCGCACATTTAGTTCACTCCCAAATTGTTGAATTTCAGTTTTGAACTAACTTTTAATTTATGCGCAAATCTACTTCAAACGCTCACCCCACCTCCTCACCCCTCATTTAATATACGACCGGAAGCTGTGTGCCCCGGCACGTGGCTTCCGGGGCATGTGCCCTGAGCCAGAAGTAACCAAATCTAACTACTGGAGAGGTAATTTCAGATACACCCTGTACATTGAAATTACTCTCGGTGGATAGACCGCTTTACCTATAAAGGCACAATTGGTTAATGTTACAAAATTTCTTAAAAAGAGTGTTTCGGTAATCCGCGACTCCCAGTATGTTGGCAATTTTCTCAATAATACAGGTCGGTAAGTTTAGTTCTCGCTTGGGAATCACTCTGTAGTAAGTAATATATAGGAGATCTACTTTACCGACTTTTGACGAATTTCTGATACCCCGATGAGTGAGTCAGTCAGTTACACATTCGGGAGTATATAATTTAGATTAAGAAAAATTTATTAAAAAAATGTGCAATGTTCGTGATGGAATAATGTGAATAATAATTATGATTATAATCATATATGACTTTTACGTTGGAATCTATACTTATTTAATTCTCTAAGGGTTTTTTGTCTTGAGAACTCCTCCTACAATTTTCAACAGATTTTCAAGTTTTTGGTGTCGTGGATAGGGCTTGGTCTGTAGTGGTTTCCGCCAAAAATTGATGAGAATCGGACTGAAAATAAAGGCGCTATCCACCATTGAAATCTCAAAATTTACCATTTCAATAACATTGGGACTGAATAAAGCATTTGAAACATCTGTTAATAATCAGCTGTAAATACGTGTAGTTATTGGCGATTGAAGATATTCACATTATTGGATTGGTCGTATGTCATCGATTTAGAGCTAAAGTAACATTTGTACTGTATTTAAATAAATTGCTCGATTTCAAGCAACACGTATATATTGGCCTACTAGTAATTTTTTACTTGCACAATATTGTTTGAACCACTTGGGAGCAAAATGTTTACTCATCTTAACTTTTCAGTGGAAATAAAACGTGCACAAGAAAAATAAGTTTAGTCTCAGAAGGAAAGGAAAAGTAAATTTCCCTTGGTGTGTGAATTACTATTATAAGCTATAAATTATGCTACCACGAGTAAGATGCAGTGTTCGAATTTTCATTTTATATACTTCTGGGATCTAAAAACATGTCAACGTGGTAAATTGATTTGTTTGTCCTAGTCAAAACATATACCAGAAGCAATTTCAATGAAGTAGGTGTTCTTAAAATGTTGCTAAAAGTGACCAAATTTCAAAGTATTATTGGCTGATTAATATTTGAACACACGATATACACAGCGGACCAATTAGTTTACAGCAACTAATATATCATTAAGATAGTTGTTATTCAACTACACTATAGTAAGATGCACGAAAATAGTCCGATGGAAATTTTAACAGCTGTGTTTCCCCTCACCCCTTCTCGCCCTGCAATGTTGCCATTTGTAGTTATGTTTACCATGTGTAATACAGTAAAAACATGTGTTTCATAATAAATTTGGCAACATTGTATTGACTCTCATCGGACTATTTTCGTGAATCTTACTATAGGTACTTTTACGATCTTCAGCGACTAAAAGCACCTTTGCAAGCTTAGAAAATGGTCTGGTATTTTTTTCTCGCTTCGTATTTTCAGATTATAATAGGTTAAGTGCAATAAAGAGTTGTGTGGACCTAATTTTGCATTTCCTTTCATTCCATTTCAGGTCATTCTATTAAATTCCTTTCTATCTCATTTTAATTTCATTTAAAAGAAATAATATACATAAAGACATCACAGCTTAATGTCTTGAGATTAATGTGCTGATCTCTTGCCACGTGAACATAATCCTGATTCTACGGTCATCCACTTCAGCCTTAATCAGGCCATATCATTAGCAAACCGCAATTTGACCGCACAACCAGCGTGGAGAGTCGTCGCATCATCTGGTTACAGCGCGGTCATGTGTCAGCTCCAGATGATGATGCTCCTGACCGCGACTCCGCGGTTCCTCGTTGTGGTCACCATATGGTCGCTCTCTACAAGGATGTGAATATAGGTCGGTTTATTGCAGAGAACGCATTTAAGTAAACATTTTTGGTGTCAGTCATGCTTTTATTCACTTTCTTGACAAAGACAGTATTTTAAAATTAAGTACGGTACCTCTACATTTGCAGCACTAAAAAGAAAATTTATTTTATAAGCATTTTTGTAAATAGGTCGTTGATATTTTTCATTGAAAGGTAAAATTGGTAGAAAATAAATATTAGTTTAAATATACAGTAAATATTAGTTGTGTTTGGGTTTATAGCCATTTACTAAGGGGTCCCTAAACAAACCCCAAACAGTATTTCAATGTTTTATTCAGTAACGCCTTTCTTGACTTTGGCTTCGTGGAAGAATGCAAACAGCCCATGAAAACATTTTTCACGGAAAGTTTAGGTAACTATATAGTTATTTTTACTCTTTCAAAGATAACTACTGTAATATTAAAATTTGTAGGTATAAACTAACTAGGTAAAAAGGAGTTTAAGTTTAAATTATAAAAAATATATAAAAACGATAAATCCTCATGTGCAGCCATTCGTTAACGAAAGACATTGCATTTGCACGAAAGACATTTACGGATGTGAAATTGCTTGGAGCACCGCAATTATAACGAGTTAAAACGGCTGAAGCGCATCCGTGTAAAATCGCAATGATGAAAGAGCAGCAGCGAGGACATAAACTAGCCCCAGTGGCGGCGACGCCATCTCTCTCTGATAGTCAAGATTAGAAAAAAATGCCAGATATCTAAGTGCGTAAAAGCACCACTCTCACGTTTGATAGGAAGTTGGATACCAGTATATATTCTTCTTCACCAGATGAGTTTAGAATAACAACATGGTATTAGTCTAAATTCTTTACTACACTTCGAATTCACTTAATGGGGCCACAATTATCCTGTAACTTAAGTATTGCAAATCACACCGGCGTTTGTTAGCGATTAATTCCTTGAGTAAATAAAGTATTAGTTTGGGTATACTTTTATTCCCACATACTACTGTAACACAATAAGTACTCTAATCCTATACTACAGGTAGGCCTAAACATCAAGAAATTTACTACATGGATTGGATTAAAATTTTGAACGGATCAATAATATAGTCAAAGATTAGACATTTTCAAAAACACAAAAAAAATATAACGATAAAATATCTGCACACTATAAAATTTAAAATTTGAACAGAATTATTTACCGTATCCTAATAATGGGTGGATATTCTGAAAAAGTAACCGCGAAATCCAGAGAAATTAAACAAATATGAATTACACCATTAGACAGGCATGTAGCGAGCCGCTACACCCCTTTTACACTTAATATCTGTCCGCACATTTAATGCACATTGAAATTAATACCCTCATAACATGGGAATAATAGGGGTGGGAGTAAAGGGTGCAGCAGGGATGGGAGGGGGTAACGAACGACATTGCTGACATCAGAGGGGTGGGAGGGGAGGTGGACACGTTGTTGTATCATTGACAACGGTAGAATACTATGTATTGACATGTTTTAACAAATTTACTTAAAAAACATGCCAGCACGTTTTAGGGAAAAAAGAGTTTCGGCTTATCTCCCAATGTAAAAGCATAAACCTTGAGCTATCACGGTAAATTTCCGCTTACGAGTTATAAGGTCTAAGTGGGCGGGGAAAAGTAAGGAAACGTCCGCCAACCTCTTAGTAAAAAAAAAAAAAAAAAAAAAAAAAAAAAAAACAATATTGTATAGAGTAAAAAACTTATATCTAGTCACCAGAGTAGACAAACAACTTCTAACCATGATCTACTATGGGGTTTATGGGGAAAATTAAAAAGTGCCGTATATTGATACAATTTGATTTTTACTTTACCTAACCATTACATTTCCTAACAAATAACATTTTAACAACACTCCATGGCAGTAAAACTTCCAATGGTGTTTACAAAATACAAAATATTAAATTCATTTGGAAATTCGCCGAGTACTCAGGCCTGCTGCGACGGGGTTATTTAATAGTTACTGTTTCTTTAATTCATTTTAATTTTTATCCTGTTTACTTATGTTTGCTTATGATTTTTATTGTTAAATTAACCATTACCGTACCTTTAACATAAATACTTATGTGGACCTTTTATAATGTACAATGTTAACTCCGTCTTAAAGAAATTCAATACCTGTACAATCACTATAGTAGATTTTCTTTCACAAACCTTTTTGTTGCGAACCCCATTTTATAAAGCTGTATAGAACATTTTATGTACTATAGTGTACGATTACGTGTAAATCTTGTTTAATATAATACGAGGAATATCTGAAGGGATGTGTGTTCCACGATCTCGAAATCTAGCTGTTAGATTTTGCTTAAACTTTGCATTAAAGAGTGTTTTGGGCCAAAAATGAGTTTAGAAACAGCCTCAACCCCAGGAAAAATCGAATTTGGTCTAAAATTAAGTTTTAAAATTGTAATTTTTAACATTAGTCTTATGGGTTGCTATTTTGGTAACGAAATAACAACGAAATGTAAACAAAAAGAAAGAAACATTAATGTTAAGCAGACTTTTTGAAACAGCTGTTAACTGTGAAGAGGTATAGTTGGTTGTTGGTGGAAATTTAATTGCTTTTTTACCTTGACACTATAACAAAAGTGAATAAAAACCAACGAGCAAGGCTCGGTTAACCTGGTACTCTTGTTTAATACATCGGTCTTTTTCTGGACATAATATACCTTTCACATAAACACATTAACTCATTACAACTCTATGATGAAAAAGTTATTCTATAATTATGAAGCAATAGTTCCATCGATTATACCGTTCTATTTTATCATTTTAGCCTTCGGCGATATATCCAACACACTGCACCTGTGTACTTGGGCCAACATGCACACTGAACATTCCAAAAGTGATTGATTCGTATGGACTCCCTATGCGGGAAAGTATCCCTGGATCAACAAGAGGCGATGTTTTATTCAGTATCGAGATTGTGTTTACTTTGGTGGCGAGAAAGAAGCCGCAGTGGCCGCAGTCCTGGAGCGTCAACAATCGACGGCCGGCTCGGGCGAAAGTCAACTTGGGAAATATTTCAACCCGCATAAAACAATATAATATTCATAGTTTTTGAGCTTATACAGTACATTGTTAAATATAATTAACTATGAACATTTTGTAAATGTAAAATTTGTACAATTTGTATTGAGGAATACATTTGTAAATGTATAATGTTAAATAAAATCTTCGTATGTTGTGTATTGTAAAAAGACATAAAATTAGGTTGGTAAAACCTATCCGAATTCTTAGTTAAGTAACAATAAGTAGGATATGTTATGTAAAAATAAAGGCCCTCATTATAAAACAAAAAATATAAAAAAGTGAGGGAAATGGACTAAATATAACATAATCCCACGATTGTCACGATTTGTTATCACGTCCAAGTGAAAACAAAACTGACAATAACAAAACTCCGATATACATTTTTACTGTAAATTGACATTATTGTAATACAACGCTCTCCCAATATTGCTTTTAATCGGTAAAAAAATATCAATTAGTTTTGAGTCTAAAGTTTAATTGATATTTTTCATAAATCCTTCTCAGTATTAATTTAAACCATCAAGTCCTAGGTAGAGCCTCGGTAGAGCACATCCACCAAGTGTTGAAATGTGTGTCAGACCTCGTGCTCGGATTCCATACAATTACGTATTTGATCATCATTATATTATTATGATATCATCATTATTGATATTATTTAGTACAGAGTAATACTTAAATAGTAAGTTTAAATCACTTGCATTTTTACCAAGGTGAATTTCTTAATCGTATTTTCCACAGTGGTCTTCGGTTGGCCTCATTGTTAAGTATATCAAATGTATGTTCTAATTTGACTCATATGTTCAGAGTGTTTGCGATCTCCTGTGCGATTAAGAGAGTAAATACGACTTGAGATTGAGGTGTCTGAGCGTCGTTGACGACGTCGTTTCCACCTCTTAACCAGTAGGGTTCACACGATCCCGCCGCGCCGCGCCGGCCGGGACATATCACGTAGTGCGAGATGATCTGTGGGATAACAAGATGTGTTGGACACGTGATATCTCATCCGCGGCTCGACATGTCGGCACGTACTGATTGCACGTGCGACACTCGCCGCGACGCTGATTGGAGTGTCAGCCTCCTCAGCCCCGTCAGCCCCGTGTCGGCTGTGTCGCCCCCGCCATACAGGACACTTCTTGTCCGGGTACAAATATTGTTATAATAGTTACATTGTATCGCAGGGGGCTGGTTATATGATGAGAGATGTCACATTGATAAATCCGGCTTTAAAGTTTAATGGGAAGTTACTAAAGTGCTCCTTGTTAATGCTTACGTTCCTTGTACATCAGCAGGATAGTCTAATTAAAAATTTGTTGGCCTATATTCATTGATGTGTTGTTGATAGTAAAACTAATGGTCTTTTGTGAGGTGCGTTCAACGATAACTGAATCATATCTTTATTATACAAAATAAATAATAATTTTAATTGTCACTTAATTACGGAAAATAGATTTAAATATTAATAACGTAATGGGTGAAATCAATGGGAATGATGGTAAAAATTTTCTTTAATTTGAGAGTATCAGATATTTTAGGATGATAATACACAAAATTGTTTAATCTATCTGACTGTAGTCTGTAGCCTTTTTCAGGTCACCTAATCAGTCCTTGAAAAGCGTCAATAGTACATCGCATTATTTTTAATAGAATAAAACGCCTTACTATATAAATAATTCAACAATGAGGCGAGAACATGAATGTTATTGGACACTAAGGATTCATAGCAAATGGGTTCAAACTGAGATCTATAAATTTCAAATTTGTCAAGTTATAGATCCATTAGCACATTCACACAGTATTTTGAGACAGCATTATATTCAATTGTTATATGGTAGTTGATTGATTTATGAGAAGGACTAAACATTTTTCAATCCACAAATAACTAAACAATCAAAAGGCAGATTAGTGAGTAAAAATAAATATTTATTTTTACGTACATTAAGATACTTGGTTATGTTAGGAAAACTGAAAATTAAGGACAATGAAGGTTAATTTTCAACATTGGTTAAAGTGGTTTCAAAAATCTGGGGCAATAAACCGTTTCGGAATGTGATGGACAATATAGAGTCAACTCTCAACTAAATCAGTCTAAACTTAATCTGTATATATAAACAATGAACAACGAAGTGCAGTGAAGTTAATGAATTCGTGCTACATCACGAACATCGTATATAATTAAATATTTCGTACTTTAAGTATAGAATAAGGAAGAAGAAACACTAAAAAATAAGTAGTTTCACCAATGTCGTGGGTGGTCCGCATTATTACTTCAACCCAGTGACCCTAATGGCAGGTGTCCCCACCTTAATGGACACGAGAAATGAGCTGGATAGAAATGCCGAGCTGTGAGCCTCAAAAAGTAAATTGATTTTTTTACCCCACTGTCTCGTATTTGGACATAATTTCAATTTAAATGGTGATGATCAAACTAATTTTCAAAATGTGTATTAATCACTATAATAATATTTTACTCCTCCCATTCAGTAAAAATTACAGGAATATTTAAATCTGAACTGAGTTACATGCCGTTACCTAAACGGGTAGAAAATTCCAACCAGTCGTTGAACCACAGAAGTGGAATATGAGAACTCCAGACTCCGGTGGCTTAACCGCAAACCCGTGGTGAACAGTGCGGTTTTGACCACAAGTGTATCAGAGGTTCAACTAGTGCCTGCGAAACTGTACCGACCTGCTATACCTCGCTGAAATGGTTATACAGTATTAAATTTTATAGTTCTTGTTTCTGAATAGATATCCGTCGATTGACTAAAAACGTTAAATGGGTCACGGTATACCATCAGTATTATTTAACTCTAGTCAGGACAGAAAACATGCCATTGCCTAGTCGGGTGGAAGAGGTACATAACCAGGGCTGAGAACCGCTGTTGTTAAGAGTTAACCAACAAGACAATGGTGATTGATATTTTCATTGGCGTTATTTACTTGTGACTTGTAAAAACAATTTTGTTCATTTTGATTTAAATAAAAACACTTATTTACTGAATCGTGATAAATATCTTGGATACCTACATATTTTACCAATACTCGAAAGTTTGTAAGGCTTTCCACAAGTACCGAAATAAAGATATTTTTGCTTGTGTTTTTTCGATTGAACGGGACTTTAATTTTTGCTCTGTCGAATTCCTTTTTGCGCCATCAGCATTGCATTATGCTAATGGCCGACGCTCAACCGCCCGGCTCGGCCATCCATAATTTTGGCGGCTCCGCGGCTCCAGGCTCAATCTGACGTATTGATTGCGAATCATTAACAGACAGCTAATTGTTACTTCTGCCGTGACAGTGATGTGCCGGAATTATATTTAAGTTGAACGTAATCGCCGCATATTCTCGGTTGATAGATTTAGTAAACGATCGAGTGGTCAAGTGTTGCAGTTTTTTTGTTAATTTTTATTCGACAACGTAATCAAGCTGACTTTTAGACAGGGTTGTAATTAATTTGAGAAATTATAACACAATTAAATGTTCGGTGGTTTGTTTAACATGAAATATGAAAATTATTTTAATAATAAAATTGAAAAGTACCACCTACTTTAATAACTTATGTAAAAAATTGTCGATAACATTTTAATTTAATAAAGTAGAATTAATCTTTTGATTTATTTTGGCTTTAAGTTCTAGACATAGTTTACGAAGCACATTAAACTTTATCGTTGGCATTAAAAAAAAAAATAAATAAAATAAAAAAATAAAATGTGGTATCTGTTATTTTTTATTACTTGCCTGTTGCATTTTAAACGTTTTGCTAATGAAAAGTCCAAACCGTGGTCTTCTTACTATTGGTTGTTGACCAGTTACACAGGTTATTAATAGTAAAAAAACTTGATCCAAAATCATCCCAGTTGACAGTTGAAATCCCAAAATGGTATTATTGTATAATGTTAGCACTGTAACCGTAAACAAAACAGTAAGATAAAGGTTTTGATAAGATAAAGGTATCTTTTTTTTATCTAGTTGAATGTTGTAACTATTGGGCCTACCACGCATATTAACCCTAATACATCTTTTATATATTTAAAACACAAAGTTAAAAAAACCTTTGGACACTTCGTCTGTGACTTCTACTGAACCGATTTACATGCGGGTTGTACCAAAATAAACGTTTTCGGTTCTATATTAGCAGAATTTATTCGTATTTCAAAAATATTTACGTTAAATCTGTCAAAAATTAAAAATAAACTTTTCTTATGGAGATTTAACATGGGGAAAAAAGCCAACATTTTCAATCCTTTGGACAGTTCGTCTGAGACTTCCACTGGACCAATTTACACGCAGTTTGTACCAAATAAAACGTAAACCTTTGTATATTAGCAGATTTTATTTACTTTAACGTTATCTTACTTCCTTAAATTAAAAATATCGACATTTTCAAACCTCTACAATTTATTTATTTTACACACGCTTTCAATCAGCTGATTGTAAACACACGAGGTGTTTAGTCTAAATACAGTGGATGAGCAAAAGCTCAAGAAGGATTTGGTTTATTATGGCCAGTACCTAAAAACGTTTACAATTATTATGATGTATTGTCATTTATGAAAAGAAAGTTGCTTAATCATATAATTAACGTTATCTTACTCCCTTAAATTAAAAATGTCGACATTTTCAAACCTTAACAATTTATTTATTTTACACGATTTCAATCAGCTGATTGTAAAAACACGAGTTATTTTGTCTAAATACAGAGTGGATGAACAAAAGTTCATGAAGGATTTGGTTTATTATGGTCAGTAGTACCTAAAAACGTTTACTATTATTATGACGTATTATCCTTTAAATGAAAAGAAAGTTGCTTAATTATGTAAAATAGCTGATTGCTTTAAAATTAAGATTAAATTGTAAAGGTTTAGTTTAAATAAATTGCTTACATTTGTATTAAAAGAAACGGATGTATCGGAAATTCTTTTGTGCAATCAATTTGTCGTTTGCAACGTTGTAATGTTTTACATTTACTACCCTTAACGACAGTATTTGTGGTGCAGTCGGTAGCGTGACTTACGTCAAATCAGAAGGTCCGGGTTCCAGACCAATCTTAACAATTACACTTTTTGTAACGTGTCCAATAACGGCGTCACCAATAAATGTTTTACTGATGGTACCGATATTTATTTTAAGCAAAATAGATACATTAAAATATTTATAGGCCTGTTCAAACTCTCTAAAAACTTATTTATTAAACTAACAAGTTTACAAATTGATAGTTTAGGCTTGCTTATTTTTGATGTTTTTAACTAATATAACGCTTTGATTAGGCTACTAAGGTTTAGGCCTAAGTAAACAATCGATTTTTTATGTTTATAAAATACTAAAGAGTGTCTGTGTTACATAGTAAGGGTGCAGCATTATTGTTTTTAAGGAATATGCCTATAGGCCTACTTTGACAGACAATCCAACTAAAATTATGTAATTTTCTGTGAAATAAATTTGTATTCTTTAAATTTGGATAGTTATTGAAACTTGTACACTACAGCATAAATATTGCGATATGAAAGTGGTTATAAATGGTTTCTCTACGTTCTATCCTACCCTAATACACCAATATTTGTTAAAGCCAACCATCATAAGTTACAACACTGTAGGCCTTTCCTAATTCTTGAAAAAAACAAAAAAAACTGTTAAGAACAAATCTAATATTCCTACAAGTGGATATTTTTCTACTTATTTCTGATGTTGTTGAACCTAATATAACGGTTTCCTTAGGCTAATTAGATTTGCGCCTACCTAAACAATCAAATTGACACGTTTATAAATACTAAAGAGTAGGGCCTATAAGTACACGGATGCAACATTATTGGTTTTACGGAATAGGCCTACTTTTCCGACCCTCCAACTAAAATTGTAGTATTTTCTGTAAAATATATTATTGTTCTTGGTGTGGCAGTTCAAAGAAGTACATTTTATAGACTACCTTACATGTTTGTACTATTGTAGCGTTTCATTTACCGAGCTAGGTTATATCCTTCGAGTATCGACGGGCAACAACTAGTTTTTGGTAAAATATTATCCAAATCTATTCAAAGTTTGAATCTAAATATTGAATATTTGATCTTGTTCAATGAAGTAGCCGATGTGATTGTCGTGTAGCACTTGATAGCTAGCAGCGTGATAGACATCGGCTACACGTGTCACGGGGCCGCTGTCGAATGACCTCGTTAGACGGGGACGTGACGTGGCGTGGCAGCACGCGCCTGCGATGAACGATGCACGTCCGTGTCGCGGGGGCCCACCTCGCTCGCTATCAGGCCATGTAACATTATCATTATAACAATATTGTTATAGCAATAAAACCATAAATCATGGGATTTTCTGATTACTTGTTGTAGAGCAAGAAGATACAGAAAAAAAGATAAATTGGTGTACTATTTGATTATTTAACTTCATAAGTATATACCGACAGAATTCCTTCTAAAAATGAATAATTTGTACTTTAGCAATACAATGAACATTTTTACTCTTCAAGAGATATTTTTACATAATATTTGACAACATATACTGGGTGTCCCAGACCACCAGTGCACCTTTAAAAAAACACAATTTTTGAAAAGCTCACTATTGTGGTGAAAATATCATGTTCTAATTTTAGAGTGGAAAGATTAAATTTTAAATTCTAAAGTCACAAATTTTGAACACAAAAATCCACTTTTTACTAATTCTTTTGGATTATAAAGGTAATTAAAAGCCAACTTTACACTTTAATTTGTACTCCTAATCCACTTTATGACATAATTACTGTGAAGTTTATTTGTTTCTTATAAGAACAATGTGGGGCAAATTTTACATAAATTATGTGTGAAAATTACCCGTCAAAAAAATGTCCGAGCGTGAAGATGTCTTATGCTCTGCTATTAAACACTGTTCCATCATAAATCATCAATTTTTTCATAAATTATTTTACTTTTCCATAGTTTACAATATTGAGGGTCTCATTGAAAATGAATGCTAAGTAAAACTAATTAATAGTGATGGTATTTATGATGGAATATTAATATTAACTAGAGATCGCCTCCTGATCGAAATTCGATCAAAATTTCGGTTGATCTGGACATTAGAAACTTAAAAAAAACATTTTAGAACTAAAACATCTGTTCTTCCTAATTTTCTAGCAGTTTTTTTACAACAGCTGTCTAATGATTCATTCAATTCTCCTTTCTCCATAAGATTAACATTGGAACTTTGAAAGCCTGTGGGGCGCAGCCCTGAAGCCCGACGTGAATTAGAATGTGATTCTGCTCATCTACAGGACTATACCTTTCTAACGGTATGCGCGGATTTATCCTACGATGCACGGGAGCTGAGAAAAAAGGAGGAAATGAAACATGCTTGCGTATTAATACATAGATTCTAACGGTATGCGCGGATTTATCCTATGATGCACACGAGCTGAGAAAAAAGGAGGAAATGAAACATGCTTGCGTATTAATACATAGATTAAAACGAGGTTTTAAGAAATTTTGATGTTTGGCCAATTTTCTTTAACGCAAGTTTCAGAGTTAATGGGATGGGAAATTTTTCTATGGAATTATTCTTATGGGGGAAACTTAATATATACCACCATTATCTCATAAAAACTTTAAGGTTAGGTTTACAAATACACAAGTTGTCTTAAAATTACGTTTAAAATCCAAAGGTAATAAATAGGCCCTAGTGGGGGTTTGTATGAAAAATTAATGAATTCCGGTCTGGATATGTCACTTCTTGGTACACAGTGTGCATAAAATTTTAAATAAGGTTAAATCGATAGAGCGTAACAGGTTTACCTATAATGGCAAAATTGTCTATTTGTGACAAATTAATTCTGTAAATTTTAAAAGGATTGTACGAGTGGTCTAGGTCTATTTACGATGGTTTAGGTTAGAATTCGGTTTAATAAGCTAAGTATTACGGAAAAGATTTAAATATTTAAAAATGGCTTGACTTTAAACAGGAATATTAGACATTTTTTATGAGAAGTTTAATGGATGTTGAAGGTAATACAATTTTTACTCCAAATTTCTAAACCCAATCCTCTCTCACTTGCTCAAAACTACTTATCATCTCATCGTACCACCGACGAGACGTTGATGGGATGAACTCTCAATGCAGTCACACAACTGTAACCCATGCTAATCATACATTATTCTTAAAAAGCCGATTTTTAGTTTTTTTTTTTAAATACATTTTAAGATAATGTTATTTTCTACATTAAAGATGCTACGCCTGCTACATAGATGTGAGGTCAATAAGTAATTAAGGGAACCACACAGCAGAACTCCCCACTTAGTATTGAAAGCTGGAATAACCAAAATGATTACAACTCCTATGTCTACCACCTATGTCTACTTCAAAGTAGTTAGTCAAAGAAACGTCAAAGACCTGTTACTCGATAAAGTATCTTGAGTACATTTCAAACAAGAAAACCAGCATTACCTAGAGTTTAAAAAAAAACAAAATTGGATGCTATACAATTGTCATAAAACTTTAACCTTACTTACTAGCATATAATTAATCTCAACTGGATAGTGTCACTAACCATGGCCAAAAAATAACGAAAGATTCCTAGATGTTCCCAACAATCTATCTTCTTATTTCTATAAGGGTTTCGTCTGTTACGTCCCTTTTTCTCTCGACCTACAGAACCGATTTTTAAGATTGAGGTGTCATTTTAAAGCTTAGAATATACCGCAGTGACGAATAGTAATTAAAAAGGTCATATTGTTTTGGGCTTTGCCCCCCTTGCCTTTAATTTTTTCTAGAGGGCGCTTTAAAATGATGACCAACTTTTATTGCAAGTTCTTTAATGTGAATTGTATTTTAACAGCTGATTACCTTCAGATGGATTTTAAAAGCCAGATAGAAAACAAAAATAGATCTCTGTCACTTCATAATCAACAGTACCAGGTTAACCGAGCCTTGCTCGTTGGTTTTTATTCACTTTTGTTATAGTGTCAAGGTAAAAAAGCAATTAAATTTCCACCAACAGCCAACTATAAATCTTCACAGTTAACAGCTGTTTCAAAAAGTCTGCTTAACATTAATGTTTCTTTCTTTTTGTTTACATTTCGTTGTTATTTCGTTACCAAAATAGCAACCCATAAGACTAATGTTAAAAATTACAATTTTAAAACTTAATTTTAGACCAAATTCAATTTTTCCTGGGGTTGAGGCTGTTTCTAAACTTATTTTTGGGCCAAAACACTCTTTAATGCAAACTTAAAGCAAAATCTAACAGCTAGATTTCGAGATCGTGGAACACACATCCCTTCAGATATTCCTCGTATTATAGTATAGGATTCACGTACTGTAGGTGAGTTTCACTCATACAGAATCATAAAATGCGCAATTTGCGCACGGGCTACCTTGTTAGAAAAAGAATGAAGACGGACTTAGTCAAACAGCAAAAAATTAAGAAAGAAATTAAGCAAGAAATTAATCTTACAGGGTAAAAACGTACTCTTTGAACGATTTTGACTTTTGAAGTCAACTATTTTTTAACTCTTCTAATGGGCTGGCATCGGTCAATCGGTTATTCAACATTGAATGTTTTCGATTGTGGAACCCACGGCCCATGTGACGCCGCATCGCAGGTTAGTGGATGACGAACCAGTTCTTCCATTTCTGTCCAGCCCCATGAGTGATTACTGTTATTTCATCTCTGAACAAAACGCCAACTCACAGCGAGCCGAGCCCGGGGCGATCGTAGGCCTTGGAATAGAAAATGAAAAAAAAAACCGCGCTAAAAGAACAACTTTGAGTTATTGCTGCTGGTGTTTCACTAAGGTATTTTGCATGTTACAATACTCTCCTAACTTGCGGTTGAAAATACAATTCACTGTATAAAAATGTTAGGAAAGTAATGCAAGATGTTTTTGTGTAACTGTTTATTGGAAATTGTATAGTATCATTGTAAACAGTTGATTTACTATTGAAATGGATTAAAATTTGAAAATTGGCTCTTACTTTCTGCTTTCCATACAAGTAGAGTTCTATTAAAATATTTAAAAAAAACTAAGAAGTAACCAGTATTTAACTTAATTCTGTACAATAAAAATAAAAATAAAATGTTTTATTTCTTACATTTAATTTAAATTGTAATAATATTACGATTACCAGACTAAAACTTTTCTATGGACATGTTAGTGTTGAACCTAAGTGAAGGTGTGTAGAAAAAACTATTGACTATAGTATAGTTGACTATGGTATAGTTATTGACTATAGTAGAAAAATTTAAAGACTGCGCTAAAACCTAATCCTATACTCTTATACGAGCAATGTTTGCTTGTTTGCTTGCTTGCTTGCTTGCACAATTATCTCAAAAACGGCTCCAACGATTTCCTTCAAATTTTGGAATATGGGGGTTTTGGCCACCAGAAATCGATTGGAGCTGGTCCCATAGCTGGGAAAAATCCGGTTTTCGCGCTAGAGCCCTTCAAAGATCCCATGTTATCCTTATGGAAATTTTTTAACTGAACAAAAATCAGCTGATAACTGTAGATAAAATAAACCAATGTGTTAGGGGGTCTTTAACCTGTGGTTTTAGGAAAATCATACCAATGTGCAGCAAACCTTCCGCCTGGCGAGTGAGCGGAGCGAACGAGCTTTGTGTGAGAAACGAAAGTAATAATTTTACCGAGCTTAAGCTCGGTCCCCCTGGTACTTCCCATAATGTAAACTTACTCTCACGATTACACCTTTGGAATGCGCCTAAAAGTTTAAGGAACTAGGCGTGATTTCCTACAAAATAAATGAAACTAGTTGTTGCCCGTCGATACTCGACGGATATATCTCCATTGGTGGTAAATGAAACGCTATAATAGTAAAAACATGTAAGGTAGTCTATAAAATGTACTTCTTTGAACTGCCATACAAAGAACAATAATACATTTTATAGAAAATACTACGATTTTAGTTGGAGCGTAGGAAAAGTAGGCCTATTCCGTAAAACCAATGATGTTGCATCCTTGTACTTATAGGCCCTACTCTTAAGTATTTTATAAACATGTCAATTTGATTGTTTAGGTAGGCACAAACCTAATTAGCCTAAGGAAAACGTTCTATTAGGTTCAACAACATCAGAAATAAGTAGACCAATATCCACTTGTTTTAGGCCTATTGGATAAATTGTTCTTAACAGTTTTTTTTTCAAGAATTAGGAAAGGCCTAGAGTGTTGTAACTTATGATGGTTGGCTTTAACAAATATTGGTGTATTGGTGTATTAGGGTAGGATAGAACGTAGAGAAACCATTTATAACCACTTTCATATCGCAATATTTATGCTGTAGTGTGCAAGTTGCAATAACTATCCAAATTTAAAGAATACAAATTTATTTCACAGAAAATTACATAATTTTAGTTGGAGTGTCTAACAAAGTAGGCATATAGGCATATTCCTTAAAAACAATAATGCTGCACCCTTACTATGTAACACAGACACTCTTTAGTATTTTATAAACATAAAAAATCGATTGTTTACTTAGGCCTAAACCTTAGTAGCCTAATCAAAGCGTTATATTAGTTAAAAACATCAAAAATAAGCAAGCCTAAACTATCAATTTGTAAACTTGTTAGTTTAATAAATAAGTTTTTAGAGAGTTTGAACAGGCCTATAAATATTTTAATGTATCTATTTTGCTTAAAATAAATATCGGTACCATCAGTAAAACATTTATTAGTGACGCCGTTGTTGGACACACTACAAAAAGTATTTTTGTGAAGATCGGTCTGGAACACGGGCGGTTTGATTTGAAGTAATTCACGCTACCTACTGCGCCCCAAATACTGTCGTTAAACGAAGTAAATGTAAAGCATTACAACGTTGCAAACGACAAATTGATTGCACAAAGAATTTCCGATACATCCGTTTCTTTTAATACAAATGTGAGCAATTTTTTAAAACTAAACCTTTATAATTTAGTCTTAATTTTAAAGCAATCATCTATTTTACATAATTAAGCCACTTTTTTCCATTGAAAGGATAATACATAATAATAATTGTAAACGTTTTTAGGTACTGACCATAATAAACCAAATCCTTCATGAACTTTTGTTCATCCACTCTGTATTTAGACAAAATACCTCGTGTGTTTACAATCAGCTGATTGAAATCGTGTAAAATAAATAAATTGTTAAGGTTTGAAAATGTCGACATTTTTAATTTAAGGGAGTAAGATAACGTTAATTATATGATTAAGCAACTTTCTTTTCATAAATGACAATACATCATAATAATTGTAAACGTTTTTAGGTACTTTCCATAATAAACCAAATCCTTCTTGAGCTTTTGCTCATCCATTGTATTTAGACTAAACACCTCGTGTGTTTACAATCAGCTGATTGAAAGCGTGTAAAATAAATAAATTGTAAAGGTTTGAAAATGTCGATATTTTTAATTTAAGGAAGTAAGATAACGTTAAAGTAAATAAAATCTGCTAATATACAAAGGTTTACGTTTTATTTGGTACAAACTGCGTGTAAATTGGTCTAGTGGAAGTCTCAGACGAACTTTCCAAAGGATTGGAAATGTTGGCTGTTTTCCCCATAAGAAAAGTTTGTTTTTAATTTTTGACCGATTTAACGTAAATATCTTTTAATACGACTAAAACCTGCTAATATAGAACCGAAAACGTTTATTTTGGTACAACTCGCATGTAAATCGGACCAGTAGAAGTCTCAGACGAACTGTCCAAAGGATTGAAAATGTTGGCTTTTTCCCCATGTTTAATCTCCATAAGAAAAGTTTATTTTTCATTTTTGACAGATTTAACGTAAATATTTTTGAAATACAAATAAATCCTGCTAATATAGAACCGAAAACGTTTATTTTGGTACAATCCGTATGTAAATCGGTCCATTAGAAGTCACAGACGAAGTGTCCAAAGGTTTTTTAACTTTGTGTTTTAAATATATAGATTTGAAATTGTGTTGAAATTAAAATTGAAAAATCTACTCTATGAAAAGCGTGGTTTTAGTCCAAGACCTTTAATTTACGGTCGGGACCCTTAAAAGTGTTCCAACAAGAGTATAAAATACAGCTTATTATTAACTATGAAATAATTGCTATTTAACTCTTGATAATCACAATTGTTCATTGTAGGCGTTGCTGATAATCATTATTTGTAATCACAACATAATTTGAGATTTTTTACTACTGGAGACTTTTTTTAATTATCTGAATCATCCTAAACTCACCCACTACAAGATTCATACTTGGTTTAAACTACCTATTTAGTTAGGTCGCCATTCCAATAAAGGTATTAAAGCAAATATTTTGTTTTCACATAAGCAACGTTCACATCGTCGTGCGACACCCGCGCCGCTTGCTGCCCCAGAGATGACGCGGGTGCCGCTGCCGTAGCAACGTTCACATCGTCGTGCGACACCCGCGCCGCTTGCTGCCCCAGAGATGACGCGGGTGCCGCTGCCGTAGCAACGTTCACATCGTCGTGCGACACCCGCGCCGCTTGCTGCCCCAGAGATGACGCGGGTGCCGCTGCCGTAGCAACGTTCACATCGTCGTGCGACACCCGCGCCGCTTGCTGCCCCAGAGATGACGCGGGTGCCGCTGCCGTAGCAACGTTCACATCGTCGTGCGACACCCGCGCCGCTTGCTGCCCCAGAGATGACGCGGGTGCCGCTGCCGTAGCAACGTTCACATCGTCGTGCGACACCCGCGCCGCTTGCTGCCCCAGAGATGACGCGGGTGCCGCTGCCGTAGCAACGTTCACATCGTCGTGCGACACCCGCGCCGCTTGCTGCCCCAGAGATGACGCGGGTGCCGCTGCCGTAGCAACGTTCACATCGTCTTGCGACACCCGCGCCGCTTGCTGCCCCAGAGATGACGCGGGTGCCGCTGCCGTAGCAACGTTCACATCGTCGTGCGACACCCGCGCCGCTTGCTGCCCCAGAGATGTCGCGATTGCCGCTGCCGTAGCAACGTTTACATCGTCGTGCGACACCCGCGCCGCTTGCTGCCCCAGAGATGACGCGGGTGCCGCTGCAGTAGCAACGTTCACATCGTCGTGCGACACCCGCGCCGCTTGCTGCCCCAGAGATGTCGCGATTGCCGCTGCCGTAGCAACGTTTACATCGTCGTGCGACACCCGCGCCGCTTGCTGCCCCAGAGATGTCGCGATTGCCGCTGCCGTAGCAACGTTTACATCGTCGTGCGACACCCGCGCCGCTTGCTGCCCCAGAGATGACGCGGGCGCCGCTGCCGTAGCGATCGAAGCGTCATTTATGTATTTTACGAGGGAGTTGATGGTTCATCAACCGAGTAATCCGATATTTCGGCCGTAAATAATGTGATAAACCTAAAATCTTTAGGTTTAAAAGAAGAACGTTTTCTATTACTTGTTTTAGTATAAGATGTGTAGTAGAGTTATTCATTTTCTTTATGGGTTTTTGCAGTCACCTTTTGTAATTTGCGGCCACAGTAAGTACACGATTGAGTTCTGGGTGGGCTATCATTTTGTTTTTGTCAATGTTTGAGTCCAAACAGTTCTGTTGGAAAGTCGTAGTTTGATGTCATAACAGATTGGTCATCACAACAAAACACAAAAACATAATCTCATTTCCTTGAAAAATATAAAGACTATAAAAATGTTGCATTATATTGTTTCATTCTAGTAACATCTATAACATACGAAAGTTTAACACGTTATTTCTTAATATGAGCTGAGATTTAAATTTAACCGTATAAGCTAATACCTTCAGGGTCTTACTTTAAAATGGGACGAATAAAATTATTCGCACTACCTGAAATGGTGTTCATCCTTTGCTGAAGATCGTTCCAATCATTTCAATGTTTCGAACCAAAGTGAGATCGTTTTGAAGTCCACTTACACTTCCACAACATTTGCATCTCAATTAAATCCCCAGTTTATTCTGAGACGCCTCTCTGAGACTCTGACCAATCAAATGCAGTTCTTGTATGTGGTTGATCTATCAGCAAGTTCGATTGGTGGGCCTCATTAGGAGTCTATGATTAACGGCCTTCGATTTGATTTATATAGAGTCCGGACGTACGACCGAATCGAACGAGTAATTCTGAATGGTAATCGGGAAGGGTTATAAATAAAATTGGATGTAAAAACAAGAACACAAGTACAAAGCCTAGAGCTGCCCACCGGAATCGGCGTCCTTGATGACGCTCGTTAGTGAAAATTCTTTTCTACTGATATCATTGGTTCAATGTCTATTATTTAGGCTGAGTTATTTTTTATCCAGAAGTGAATTGAATAACATTCTATAAAGGCTAAATGAATAACGGTTTTTTTTATCAATCCAAAAATCTTTGCCTCTGGTTAGGAGGGAGGGACTAAAGTTTGTTTTGGGATGGTGTAAGATTATTAAAATACTTAAATAAAATTTTTTAAAGAAATGTGTAATGAAAATAAGTAAAAACTAGTGGCTCATAGGGGCAAAAGCCCCTAATCATAAAATTAAAATAGCATGTACCAACGTATTACTATTACCTAACGTATTACCATTTCTTCCACAACAAAGGTTTCCAGAAAATTTAATTTTAATTTGAGGTATATAGGCCTTATATTTTAACAATAGGCTACTGATTGAACAGGCCATTCACCCCCAAGTACTATTATCAATCCTGTACTATTATGTCACCCGTTTCTAAATGCTCTATTTTGTATGTTGTTAAACTCATATCGATTTATGGAAAATAAGTTTTGAAAGAAATCGTAGTGCCTTAATTGAGCTGTGACAGCTTTTTAATATAACATAGAAAAGCGGCAATGAAAAAACGTTGATTTTTTAGCTCCTGTCAGTTTTTTATTTTTAATGTTTTAGTCACAAAATTTTAACACAGCACCTCAAAGTGCATCTTCACTTGCTGTGAATATTCATCCCTCCTAATCAAAACCCATAATTTTGTGTAAACAAAGCAGATTTTTTTTATCACTACATGGAGAATCTTTAAGAAGAACCTTTCAGAAAATAATCATTCTTATATATTTCCCATTTTGTTGTAAAGTTTTTTACCTGCTGCAATTTCCTCTAGTATGTAAGACAAACGTCTTTGATTTTAACTCGTCTTCTATAATCCTACAATCTGTGAAATGACTAAAAGGTTTCTCGGAAAATTCAGCTAACAGAATACCAAAACTTCACTGACTGATACACTTTAAGTATCAATTAATGTGTCATCGTCATTCAATAATATGATCATTTGACACTTTTCGTCTTATAATAAAACCAAAACAATGGAAATAATGTAGGTGTTTCTCAAACCATAATTCATCGCCCATTGCATCTATATTAACAATCAGAAAGCATTTTAGGATTAGCATACACGCTCAGTTTTTTTTTTACAATTTAAATTATAGTAACAACAGTAAAATCAGCAGTTAATTTGTAATAGTATGTAAGGTTAACTCTCCTAGTAGAATTTTTAGTAGCTCAAAGCAACAAAACGTCTTATTATATTATTACTACTCTAGGGTTAATTTTTGTCATTTGGCTATGAATAGCTCTTTACTCAATTTTATAATCTGTCCCTCGTTTTAAAATAAAACCAAAACATATGTTTCAATGTACACAAAGAAGACATTTTTCGAATCCCCATGCTATTCTTAAGGAGGACGTTTTACTACATTTCTCATTTCCTTGTATCTTTATGGTACGCTTTATGTGACTGAAACCTTTAATTTGAGACTCCTGCCATCTTCCTGCAATTTGTAAAACGCTCACAATTTTTCCCAAGAAATTTCGCTTACAGAATTATTATATAGATTGCTTCTCTTGGTGTGAATTATTTTGTTATCTTCACTCAATGTTATCATCTGTGTCTCATTTTGAAATTAACCAAAACACATGTTTTAATGTATACAAAGCAAACATATAGATTACCAATACAAAATGCAACAGATTATAAAAATCTAATGACTAAAGATGGGGAATATGCCGGTAATGTCTAAATTGAAGCTGCAGCAAGACTTTTTGACTGCCAGTTCAAAATTTATGCAGAGAACCTGAATTCTAATGTAATAGTTGGTGAGTTCACAGCAGTATACAAACTACTATTCTCAGGGAATTAGCTAATAGACAATAATTTTTTTCTCAAATATTCTTTCTTTCAATATTGAAAACAAATACTAAAATTTTTTTATTTATTTCACCGGAAATAGCATATAGGTACAGTTTTTCTAGAGACCGTTGTATTTAACCACAACGGGCTTTGTTCCTAGTTTCCTTATAAGGCTAAAGAAATCTTATTTGAATTGAAAAATTCTTTCCTTTAGATTTTATTAAGTCAAAGTCTAACCCATTTGCGGGACTGCACCACAAAGCTTCCAAAACTGGTTAAATCATTAATTGTTCAGAAGTTAACATCGACCTATAGTCAATCCAATACTCCGTCCAATTTCTTGAGTTATCATCTGATGAGAAATGAATTAACTAACCTAAGCCTTGACTTTAACTTTAAGTCTTATTCTTTAACTTATACCTACACTATTTGTGAGGTCTGTTCATTGTAATTATTTTACCTCGTCTAGACTATGTTATCATAAATACAGTTAGTAATAAACGCTTTATAACTTAGTGTTCAAGAGAACCATCATATAAGCTAATTGTTGTCTAAACAAAAGTGAAAAATAACCCGAACTAGGCAGCTCTTTTAAAGGTATTATATACAAATACTACAGAAAAGACTTACCTGGCTTTTCATGGTGGTAGAAACTCCAAAAATAAATTGTCCAAGAACACAAAACTGAATAACGTCAAGATCAACGTCTGGCTAGTTCAGACCGGTTCAGACCACCAAATACTGAGCAAAATGGCGAATTTCGTTGTGGAATTCGGGCAGAACGGAATTATGGGTAGGATGCAAATTTTAAACAAGCTATCTGCAAACATCGTCTTGCGACACCCGCGCCGCTTGCTGCCCCAGAGATGACGCGGGTGCCGCTGCCGTAGCAACGTTCACATCGGCGTGCGACACCCGCGCCGCTTGCTGCCCCAGAGATGACGCGGGTGCCGCTGCCGTAGCAACGTTCACATCGGCGTGCGACACCCGCGCCGCTTGCTGCCCCAGAGATGACGCGGGTGCCGCTGCCGTAGCAACGTTCACATCGTCGTGCGACACCCGCGCCGCTTGCTGCCCCAGAGATGACGCGGGTGCCGCTGCCGTAGCAACGTTCACATCGTCGTGCGACACCCGCGCCGCTTGCTGCCCCAGAGATGTCGCGATTGCCGCTGCCGTAGCAACGTTTACATCGTCGTGCGACACCCGCGCCGCTTGCTGCCCCAGAGATGACGCGGGTGCCGCTGCAGTAGCAACGTTTACATCGTCGTGCGACACCCGCGCCGCTTGCTGCCCCAGAGATGTCGCGATTGCCGCTGCCGTAGCAACGTTTACATCGTCGTGCGACACCCGCGCCGCTTGCTGCCCCAGAGATGTCGCGATTGCCGCTGCCGTAGCAACGTTTACATCGTCGTGCGACACCCGCGCCGCTTGCTGCCCCAGAGATGACGCGGGCGCCGCTGCCGTAGCGATCGAAGCGTCATTTATGTATTTTACGAGGGAGTTTATGGTTCATCAACCGAGTAATCCGATATTTCGGCCGTAAATAATGTGATAAACCTAAAATCTTTAGGTTTAAAAGAAGAACGTTTTCTATTACTTGTTTTAGTATAAGATGTGTAGTAGAGTTATTCATTTTCTTTATGGGTTTTTGCAGTCACCTTTTGTAATTTGCGGCCACAGTAAGTACACGATTGAGTTCTGGGTGGGCTATCATTTTGTTTTTGTCAATGTTTGAGTCCAAACAGTTCTGTTGGAAAGTCGTAGTTTGATGTCATAACAGATTGGTCATCACAACAAAACACAAAAACATAATCTCATTTCCTTGAAAAATATAAAGACTATAAAAATGTTGCATTATATTGTTTCATTCTAGTAACATCTATAACATACGAAAGTTTAACACGTTATTTCTTAATATGAGCTGAGATTTAAATTTAACCGTATAAGCTAATACCTTCAGGGTCTTACTTTAAAATGGGACGAATAAAATTATTCGCACTACCTGAAATGGTGTTCATCCTTTGCTGAAGATCGTTCCAATCATTTCAATGTTTCGAACCAAAGTGAGATCGTTTTGAAGTCCACTTACACTTCCACAACATTTGCATCTCAATTAAATCCCCAGTTTATTCTGAGACGCCTCTCTGAGACTCTGACCAATCAAATGCAGTTCTTGTATGTGGTTGATCTATCAGCAAGTTCGATTGGTGGGCCTCATTAGGAGTCTATGATTAACGGCCTTCGATTTGATTTATATAGAGTCCGGACGTACGACCGAATCGAACGAGTAATTCTGAATGGTAATCGGGAAGGGTTATAAATAAAATTGGATGTAAAAACAAGAACACAAGTACAAAGCCTAGAGCTGCCCACCGGAATCGGCGTCCTTGATGACGCTCGTTAGTGAAAATTCTTTTCTACTGATATCATTGGTTCAATGTCTATTATTTAGGCTGAGTTATTTTTTATCCAGAAGTGAATTGAATAACATTCTATAAAGGCTAAATGAATAACGGTTTTTTTTTATCAATCCAAAAATCTTTGCCTCTGGTTAGGAGGGAGGGACTAAAGTTTGTTTTGGGATGGTGTAAGATTATTAAAATACTTAAATAAAATTTTTTAAAGAAATGTGTAATGAAAATAAGTAAAAACTAGTGGCTCATAGGGGCAAAAGCCCCTAATCATAAAATTAAAATAGCATGTACCAACGTATTACTATTACCTAACGTATTACCATTTCTTCCACAACAAAGGTTTCCAGAAAATTTAATTTTAATTTGAGGTATATAGGCCTTATATTTTAACAATAGGCTACTGTTTGAACAGGCCATTCACCCCCAAGTACTATTATCAATCCTGTACTATTATGTCACCCGTTTGTAAATGCTCTATTTTGTATGTTGTTAAACTCATATCGATTTATGGAAAATAAGTTTTGAAAGAAATCGTAGTGCCTTAATTGAGCTGTGACAGCTTTTTAATATAACATAGAAAAGCGGCAATGAAAAAACGTTGATTTTTTAGCTCCTGTCAGTTTTTTATTTTTAATGTTTTAGTCACAAAATTTTAACACAGCACCTCAAAGTGCATCTTCACTTGCTGTGAATATTCATCCCTCCTAATCAAAACCCATAATTTTGTGTAAACAAAGCAGATTTTTTTTATCACTACATGGAGAATCTTTAAGAAGAACCTTTCAGAAAATAATCATTCTTATATATTTCCCATTTTGTTGTAAAGTTTTTTACCTGCTGCAATTTCCTCTAGTATGTAAGACAAACGTCTTTGATTTTAACTCGTCTTCTATAATCCTACAATCTGTGAAATGACTAAAAGGTTTCTCGGAAAATTCAGCTAACAGAATACCAAAACTTCACTGACTGATACACTTTAAGTATCAATTAATGTGTCATCGTCATTCAATAATATGATCATTTGACACTTTTCGTCTTATAATAAAACCAAAACAATGGAAATAATGTAGGTGTTTCTCAAACCATAATTCATCGCCCATTGCATCTATATTAACAATCAGAAAGCATTTTAGGATTAGCATACACGCTCAGTTTTTTTTTACAATTTAAATTATAGTAACAACAGTAAAATCAGCAGTTAATTTGTAATAGTATGTAAGGTTAACTCTCCTAGTAGAATTTTTAGTAGCTCAAAGCAACAAAACGTCTTATTATATTATTACTACTCTAGGGTTAATTTTTGTCATTTGGCTATGAATAGCTCTTTACTCAATTTTATAATCTGTCCCTCGTTTTAAAATAAAACCAAAACATATGTTTCAATGTACGCAAAGAAGACATTTTTCGAATCCCCATGCTATTCTTAAGGAGGACGTTTTACTACATTTCTCATTTCCTTGTATCTTTATGGTACGCTTTATGTGACTGAAACCTTTAATTTGAGACTCCTGCCATCTTCCTGCAATTTGTAAAACGCTCACAATTTTTCCCAAGAAATTTCGCTTACAGAATTATTATATAGATTGCTTCTCTTGGTGTGAATTATTTTGTTATCTTCACTCAATGTTATCATCTGTGTCTCATTTTGAAATTAACCAAAACACATGTTTTAATGTATACAAAGCAGACGTTTTTTAAATCCCCATACTATTCTTATGGTGGACATTTTACGTGATTTCTCATTTCCTGTTAACATTATGTACACGCCGATAGTTTTCCCTCGTGCATGGGACCGAGACCTTTAATTTGAGACCCCTCCCATCTTTCTGCGATCTGTATGACGCTCACAATTTTGCTCAAGAAATATCGCTTACAGAATTATATATATAGATTCTGCATTCGTCAAATGGAGTGAAAATAATAAATTACAGCAAGCGTGGTTGCTGTTGGTTAAAACATTTGCTACTCAACGGAAAGTACGATTGTTGAGGGTTGAGTTTTCGTAATTGACATCGTGGTCTCATAAGAGAGTACCTTATAATGCAAACAAAGATTGCATTCTAATAACAAACAACATTTTTGGAGCTGCAGAGCTACAACAAAATATTATTTTATGTATTTTTAATAAAAAATACTGTTTAAGAGATGTTGGGTTGGCTGGATACATCCAATATTATAGACTTAATCCTAACAAATATTTACCAGAGCTTTGGTAGTCACAACTACCAAGGCGTATTTTAAGGTGAACACGAATGAAGGATGAGTGGTGTAGAATGGGTGTGATGCTTTGTGTAGCTTAATTAATATCTACGATCAGCTCAATCAGCTGGTTCTTTATCATCCTTGTTAAAAGTTTTGAAGACATCTAATCTGTTGTATGTAAGTTATCAGTTTCTCCACTGTTTTATCCCTGCACCCCCGGACCACCCACGCACTATGGTCCGGTCTGGCAGGTACAACGGCATCACCACCCTCCACCCTAAACGACCTCTCCGACTACCAAATGCATCTAATGACAGGGCGTCCACCGCCGCCGCCGCGCCGCTTTACAGGAGTGATACGTGATACATGGACTCCAGTGAGCATTGTTGCTGGACAAAGCCTCCAGCGCTGGATAACGCCAGTCACTCGCATTAATCATATCCACACTGACACCGCTTGTCGAGGCGGCGATGGTAATGGCCATGCTCGTGCTGGGAAAGGGCTGATCTTTTTGGTGGTAGTCAGAGAGCCGCATTCAAGTGTCGATAATGAGTTTAATTTACTATTAGATCATGTCCAGATCAATGTACCGCGTCCTCGTAATTAAATCCCACGATATTATGTTATATTACTCCATTTTTCATTACTTATAGTGGTCGTTGTAGTTCCTGTGTCTGTCTGATGAAAAGCCACTTTACGAGATATTTATTGAAGTATTTGTTTTATTGCTGCCGCAATAACTATTTTCTTGGTTTTATGGATACATTAGTAATATTTCCAGTTGACGAGGATCAGTTTGTATTCTTGGACGATCAATCGCTCCGTTGAATGCACCTCATAAATTCTTGATCGTAGCACAACCTTGATGAGTGGTTCTCAGACCATCCGTGTTCATATATCGTCGGTGCAGAAGGTACGGAGTTGATTTGGTACGAGAGGCTCGGCGAGGCTGCCAGAGGAACGGAAGTTTGACTTTAATTGAGATGCAAATCGTCAGGGGGAATGTGGGCTTGAGAGATCGCGATCGGATGCCTTTCTGGATTGGCACGATAAACTTGAATTGTGATTATTCGAAGGATCATAAACTCGAATGTGTTCGATATAATCTTACTTATGGCACTTCTTTAAATACAGACGCAGAAATCCAAGTAATAATGGTTGCATAATGAATAATAATGGTCGAATAAAAGTTTGGGATTATACTTTGATAATGGATTGTCTTTAATAGTTCTTATTCCATTTTTAAATGTCCTTTATGCTTCACAGTAAAAACATGAAAGTATCGTTTTCTTTTGCACCCAGACCCTGGACGCTTGGTGCACGCAAGACTGCGGTTTTCGTTTTATTATTAATCCGCAAAGTTGGGGTTGCCGTCGCATTAAAAAATTTCCCGTTAAAAATCTGTTTATTTTTTTGGTGCGCTATTTCAAGTGGTTTTTTTATATAAAAATTAAATCAATATGGAAACAAAAAATAAACATAAAAAGTGTTTTTGTTGTGATTAATCACATGTCCAAACTAGGCTCGCTAGCTTAGCTCGCTTGTAAAAATCAATTGATCACAGAAAACGCCACTTTACGTAACGTACCGGTAATAGAGAAGAAACTAATATTTCGTAAATATATTGAAGCATATGAGGTTTAATTCGAAATGTTAATTTTTTACCCTTGACCATAAAAATCCTTTTCAGAGTTTGAATCTCCAGCTCTATAATAATCTAGTTATTGAATAGTTATTTGTATAGTACATTTACAAATGTATTTCAATGAATGTTAAAAAAAAATGTGAAATGTGTATTTTCATAAAAATATTATTGAAAGAAAAATTGCTTTTATAGTTAATTTTTTTATAAACGTAATTAATAAAACAAGAAATATTTAAAGTGGAAAGTGGGCAATGCAACGTAAATAGTGTCTTAAATTTTATAAAACACGAGTTTAACAATGGTGGCAAGCATATTTCAGACGAAAAAGAGCCTTGATAAACCTGATTAAAATAGGATCAGTAAAACAGCACCAAAGATTTTCCTACAATAAGATCTTTAAATATACAAACGGTTCTGCAGATTCATGATACTCTATTTACCAAAGTTCATAAAGTACAGCTTGACTCTCACTTCAATAAAAAAATAAATAAATACGGATGACGGCGCGGCGGCGGTTCTGAGAAGAGCCGGCCACTTATCAGGTAATAGTTTTGTAGGTCGTTTCCCCAACTAACTACCGGCCTGAGAGCCCCCCAGCGCGATGGACTCCTCGGCCGGGACCTGTCGGGGCGGGGCGGAGTCCCATCCGTCCGTCAGTGGGGCTCCAGCGTCCAAGGGGCACAAGTGCGGCTCCCGTGCAGTAGCGCTCCTGGTCACATGCGCGGCGCGCGGCGTGATGACACCAGCATCATCATCCGTCGACCTGTAATCATTCCTTTGTGACTCCAACACAAATATATCTCGTGGTTTAATACGTCAGTCAGGGGTTCATCATGGAGGGGACCGGCGCGAACATGTTGATGTGTCGTCAGTGGTGGAAAGTGTGCTGGATTTACGGGGATCAGGAGAAGTTCTACCGGCAGCTCTACGGGAAGCGGTCGGCTACAGGCGCAACCGTGGTCACAGTACAAGGGGAGGTCTCCTCAGTTCATGCGCAGTGAGTTTATAATGTCATATACAGTACTGGTTATTATTTTCGCGGTTATAACATTTTGTATAGGATACTAAGGATTAATTTTCCTTCTCTTAGCTTTCAGTATGTAAAGTTGTGGATTCTAATGATTATTTTTTGTTCTATATCGAATCGTGTTGGATAGTAAATTTGATTTTACAGAACACACACAGCATACCATGAAGAAAATGAACAAAGGTATATTCTGCCTTAGAAGACTGAAATGCATTGTCAGTGAAGAAGACTTAATTCAAGTTTACTATGCAGACATTCATTCTATACTCAGTTATAGCACTCAGTTGTGCCGAAAATAAAAACAAATTAATTCAATTATGCAAAATTCAGTAAATACTTTGAGAACCATTTGTGGGGTTACAAACACCACACATTGTAGACATTTATTCGAAAAATAAAACATTATGTCAAAATTACAGTAAAAAAAACATATATCACGAACACGCTACACGACCAAAGAACCATTTAAAATCAACGTATTAAAATATGCAAGATCCTAAAAAAAAAAAAACATTAATAAACGTACAACTTTTCAATGCACTACCTAATGAAGTTAAAGAATTATCAACACGAAACATTCAAGAGTTACATAAAGTTACTATTACGTAACAGGAAAGTGTTTCTACAAATGAATATTTTAAAATAGTTATAAATTAGTAGCATATATTTGTAAAAGTAATATATTGTGATGCATCAATGATACCTTATACAGTACAATAAAGATTATTATTATTGACTAGCCTATTTGGCACCTAGTACTCTTAAAGATGGATTTTTCTAAGGACCTCTTTTTTCAGCGTAATAAAGTTAGTGTTTACAATGACCTAGTAAAATGTTTTGTAAATAAAAATGTATTACTTTAAATGTTTGTATATTTTCTCTTGCTTTCCACCTTTTGAGAGGTTAAGATTTTTTATTTAATCCTTTTAAGATTTTAATATGTTTTGAGTTCGCTTTTAAGTTGTCAGTGGTTTAGTCTCTCTTCATATTAAACTTATGATTTTTTGTATCTTTACAACCGTTAAGTTAGAAATAGTGATTATATATTAACTGTTACATATAATACAAGTAAATAATCAGCTCCAGGATGAATTAAGGACGACCTCACTCTGGTACGGAATACACCTCCACAGAAAATGCACCTCTACATTCCTACTTTAAATGGGTTTCTGGCTCTGCAGGAAAACTCAGTTACTCAGTAAAGAACAGTTTTATCTGGGCCAAATGGTTTAAATTTTTAAATGAAAAGTTACTTAGTCTAAATATTAGTAACAAAATGCCATTATTTGGTTAAAATTTGATTTTAATCTTGGACTTTCATATAATGATATGGTAGATTACTAATTAAGTACGACGTCCAAAATATCATACAATTGTCGACCTTAAATTAAATAAGGCCTATTAAGATTAAGACCATAAGCAGTAAAACATAAACGGGGACAGTCAAAATATGATGAGAAAACTGTTAAGTAGACTTAAACCAGCGTTACGTGCGGCTTACCGACATATTTCATTAGACTGGAGGTAAATAAAGCATGGCCTGGCGTTCATAAACATCCCGGTTTATCTCGTCATAAACTCACATATTGCCTCTATTCTCATATTTTACTTCCGTCTACATCATATACCATCTTTTTATTTCCATTAGGCTTATGAAAACATGTTTCTTCAAGAAAAAATTCCATTATGTATTTAGTAAGTGATTTAAAATTGTACATAGAGTGAATGATAGGGCCTATGTTGTTAACTCCAGTAACACATTCTAGACCCCTTGAGTAAATCCACCTTTCGATTGATTATTATTTTTCTTCACTCATCTGCCAACGTGGCTCTTTATTTTTACAGCCAAATAGATGTCAAGTATCCACTGTCGTGTAGTGTAAATGTCGGTAGTTTCTTTCTTAACGATTATTAAAGTTTCAATAATATTCATACAAATTTCAACTTGCATCTTTACATGACTAGATTATGAGTCCTGACTCCTTTGTCGAAACTAGTTGTTTTCCAACATGTGTGATACTTAACGTTGGTTTAAAATATCGTATTTTATAAGTCTTAATATGAATTTTTTGCTGTTCCCCAGCAGTATTCAAATGCTCCTGGTTTATAATAAGGCTTGAATTTGACTATAAGACTTACATATGAAAATCGTATTGAAAGTGGCGATGAGTCCGTGAGCTTTAAGAAATATTCGAGATGTGCGGCTCGTCAGGCTGCATTTTGGGGTATTTGGGGCAGGAGCGCTTTCGGCCTTTAGCCATTGTCAACTGCAACTTAATATGTTGAATACTGTATAAGTTGTCATTAATGGTCAAGTATGGCTACACACCATGTCTACGACACAAAAATAATGGGCAATACACAACCCGTTAACATTGATGATATAGTCAGTCAGCAAAAAAATATGTGCCGGTTTAACGCATTAGTTATTGTATTTGTATTGAGATTTTTAACAGTTAGGCCTAATTGCTTTCAAAACCCATTTTGAATGACTAAGAAATAAATTTAGACATAAATACATTTGCAACTACTCTCATATTTTAATATTTTAATTAAAAATGTTTTTGCTATTAACAATATGTTAGTATTTTAAAAATACAAACAAGTAAATTAACTTTTAACACAGCTAGAGATCTTGGAAGGAGGTTGAAGCCATTTCATAGACTTCTCCTCTAGCCGCATGCTCTCAATAATGAAACGGTGCAAATTAAACTCCTATTATGTATTATTTGATGCTGCTCCATAATAATAGATTATATTACTATAAGTGTTGGTGTGTCACATTTTACATTGTTTAAGAGGCCATGGCTTCATTTCCTCGCGGGTTGTTCGTCGTCTGAGGACGTTTTCCCACCTGATCGAACGGGTCGGTCCGTTACTGTTCTAATTAATCCCGTGTTCGACGAGTAATCTGACTTGTATTTCTATGATTACCGGCCTCCATAACCGGCACAACAATGGTGGACGCCAATTAGTCATGTCCTATACCGCCTCCTGGGCCTGGGATGGGAGCACCATCAGGCATTGCTGTTCTCCTATACCGCCTGGTATTTTACATGCTATCTTAACAGCTTTCATGTACCTACCTTCCTGGCATAGATTTCTACTCTCAAAGGGTTTCAACTCATTCAAATGATTTTTTAGAATCAAAAGTTAAGTCTAAGTTTGACGACATGGTGACCGAAGAGGATGTAGTTTTAGCTTCTATGCGTGCTTCATCGTGCTTAATCATGTGGCTGATTTACCGATTACAAATAGACACATATTCTTAGGCATAAATACCTTGGTCTGTAATATAAAAATTAATATATATCTTGAATAATTATAAAAAAGTACACCTCGTCCTTTTCTAATTATTATTATGACCATTGTAGATCTCATTTGGATTTATAAAATCGTCCAATAACGTCTGATCGAATAAATCAAATTACTTGTTTCATTACTACTACATATTTCTATAATGTTTTATATGGAATATACTCATTGAAATATTATACTAGAAGTTAAAAATCCTCCATAGACTTATTATATATATATATATATATATATATATATATATATATATATATATATATATATATATATATAAACTCTATACAACATTTTCTAACTGAACTCTACAACAAAACAAGCATCCGAATTGAGATTCCTCCGTATGATAAGTTCCATTAGCTAAATCTCCGCATTCCACATTCGATTCACAGCATAATAGTTTAACGACGTCATAAACCATTGTTTTGAAGTTTTATTACATCGTTAATTACTTATTTTCCAAGCCGACAAAGAATCTATAAAAACGAGGATATAAAAAATCCTCATCAACTCAAGAATGTTGATTAGTTTGTAATTCAAATGTCTTAAATAAAAATATTACAAATGCAACAGCTTTTTATCAGTACAAGTGTAGACTATATTGATCAAAATCGAGTAATTTAATTTGAACTATGTATGGCATTGTCATTGCTAAAATGTTACTTTAGTTGTAAATAAATTACATCTAACCAATACAATATTGCAACTATCCGTAATCACCCACTACGCTCATTAATTGGGAAATTTCAAATTTAATTTATGGATAGCATGTTTATCGTATGCCCGGTATTTTGGTAAGGATAGCATGTTTATCGTAAGTCTCTTTTTCTCTTTTTGGCGATTCTCTTTTTTGGCTGAATCAACTTGAGACCAAGCCGTATCCATCGATACCAAAGACTTTAAAATCGGTTGAGAATTGTAGAAGGAGTTCTAATTACAAAAAAAATCTTTAGCGTATTAAATAAGCATACTTTATGGTTATTGTGTTCTAATTAATATTTTGTTATGCTCTGATAAAAAAAAAATAACATGCGAGTATACTGTTTCAACAGTAGATATAATTCAAATTTTCTCTTTTCTTCAAAACACATTGCAAAAGTTTGTTATCTCGGTTCTGTTAGAACGGTTTTAGCCTAAAACCTAATATTAAGAGATGTTGCATGGGACAAAAATGCTGGTGTGCAGTCATAAGTCACTAAATCTTGCAAGTGGGACGTTCAGTTTTCTAATTTATAAAATAATTGGTGTTGGCGGAGCTTTTTTTACAAAAACACCAATAATTAAGGGAAAATAAAAAATAATGAACTATTAGAATAATATTAACCACTATTGATAACAGAGGTTTTAATGGATGGAGATTAGGCTATACAACTAGCCGCTTAATTTTTTGTTTCCGTCTTCAGTGAAAGACGTGGGAAGTGGTGAGGGGTCCAGGTAGCCTTGTGAAGCGTATCTCCGTAGCGTCCATCAATCGTTCATCCAAGCTCAACGAGAAAATAAATCATCCTATCGTCCGTAACTGGGGATCGGGGACCGCCGCGCCAGTGCTTAGCGCAGCTTCAATAATGTAAAATAAGTTGTTAGAAGTTTAATAAATACAACATTGAAAATTTCGAAGTTTAACTAATTGGTTCCAGGAGGACCACACCACGAGTATTTACAGATTTTAGCCAAACATTAAAATTAGGTTTGATAGTTGAATGAAAGTTGAATTATATTGTACTGACAGCAATTAAGCATTCAATAATAATTTTGAAAAACATTGTAAAATTGGTTTGTATTCTATGTATTGTTTGGTAAATATGTGTACTGAATGTTTTGTAGTCAGTATCAAACAGGGGGTAGCCTATTATGTTGTAAAATGCAACCAATATATTAAATAGTTTGGAAAATTAACAAAAAGGGTACTGAAACTTACTTAAGAAAATGATATTATGCCTTAAGCTTCAAACTATCAAATACGTATCATAAAAACCAAGGGCGTAGCCAAAATGACCTCCTTTAAAATACTTAAGTTTTGCTGCTTTGCTGACTAGCCCATTTCAGCAACTAACTCCAAAATAAAATCATAGCTACGCCCTTGACCAAAACCTCCTCACGTGATAAGCTTTAAAATGATATGCTATAAGTAGGCCTAACCTTTCTTATTTTACTAAGGGACAAAAATCGTCGTTAAAAATTATTGTTTACCTGTTTTGGATGACAAAATTGTAATTGTTGGACATTATCACATTCTGAGCAGAGTGACAGTTAGATCTGAAACCAATTAAATAAATTTTAAACCAACATTGATAAACATATAAACGTTCACAAATCATTACTGATATAGTATCTGCCACAACCTATGACGATTACTGTACCCCTCTGGGGGGAATGCCCACACTCAAAAATCTTAAATATAAGCATAGGTCGATAAGGTTCATCAAATTAAAGGTTTTACTTGGTCTAATAGCCACTTGGAGTCTTACTTGGAATCTAATGAAAAACACTGCACTTCAAATGGTTGACCGAGGTGAAAATAGCAGGTAATCAAACCATTAAATCATACGTCCAAAACTAAAAAAATCATGTTAATAATTAGTTTAATGTAGAAGTTTTAGTATTTGTGACAGTTTGTGGTTTGAAGTAAACAAAATTTTGTAAGTTGTAGTGTGAAACTTTCTTTTCAATATATTGTTTTTAAGTACATTTCACAAAGATTTAAGAGAGCTAAATTGAAGCAAACTGCACTTATTCCGATAGGAGAGTTTGAGTACTTCTTGAAAATGACATGAACTTGGTAGTAGTGGAAAAACAAGAGATTTTGATGTAAAATATCAATAATCCATCTACACTTATTTAATACGCTAAGGGTTTTTTTGTCTTTAGAACTCCTCCTACAATTTTCAACCGATTTTCAAGTTTTTGGTATCATTGGATAGGGCTTTTCCGCCCTAGGAATAGTAGTTGTTTCCGCCAAAAATTGATGAGAATCGGACTGAAAATAAAGGCGCTATTCACCATTGAAATCTCAAAGTTTCCCCCTTAAATAACATTGGGATTGAATAAAACATTTTAAACATATGTTAATAATCAGCTGTAAGTACGTGTAGTTTTGGTGATTAAAGAGATTCACAATATTGGATTGGTCGGATGTCATTGATTTAGAGATAAAAGTAACTTTTGTATTGTATTAAAATAAATTGCTCGATTTCGAGCAATACGTATACTAGTTAAAAAATAATTACTTTTACTCGCAAAAGGAAGTTTTTTGGGTTTACTGGAAAGTAGAGTGAGATATAACTAAATGCAAATTTGTATTGCCTTTGCACTCATAATAACCACTTAATTTTTCTACACTGACTACCAACATTCTGTATATACAGCCAGCAATGATAGAAAGTTTTAATTTATTTTATGAATAAATTATCTAATTATTTGATAAGTTAAATTCCGAATCACTGGCACAAGGAAGATGGATGAATATTTCCATCTAGGAAATCCCTTTGACCGCCTCGGCCGCCGGAACTGTCGGATATGTCAACTGTAGCTTATCCTTTATAATCTGGCTTGTTTTCCCATTAACACTCGTAAGATATGTTGATCCTCCGAGTTATGGATTGAACCAGTTCCACAGTTCCACACTGGCTGCCGCTGCCGCCGCCGTCGCTCACTCATGAGACCTGGCGGATTAGTAGATCGCTACAAACTATGTAGTTAGCCGTTTAATTTAACTTGATTTACGTTTTTCACCTTCAGTTGGGATTATTCATCCGAAGAATTGACTTACATGCGTTTCCTTTCTTGACTATTCATATATTTGCTAATTGCTTGAACATCCACAAAGAGATCTTTTGGTTACCGTACTTATTCATTATGAAGATTTGCAGTTATTACAGTTTAAAAACAAAAATCAGAACAATTACTACCTAAAGTTTTTAACAAACCGACTATTAAACATCCGATGTTTTTCACAAATATTTCTCATGGTAAAAAAATAATTCAATTATATTTCGAAATCATAAGGGTATTTGTGTTTTTGATTATGAAATAACCAAGACGTAATCGCATCACATACCAAGGGTTTGAATTACGTTGACGACCACAAAACGATTAATGGACAAATTGAAACCCACACCGGTATTTCATAAATTACGACGCATGTTTGGTAATCAGAAAAACTAATTAATCCTTTGAATGCACGGAGGTTCCATTGAAATTTAAATGAAGGCGGGTCCTGAATTGATGGCGAGCTCGACTGTTTGAACTATTCATCAGCGAGCTTACTTTGGGAGACATAACTAAAAACGCCTCCACCAGCCTCTGCTGATAACGACCATAACTATTTATCATCTCTTTTCATCTTGTGCCTTGAGTTTAAAAGAACATCCGTAGATTAGAAGCTCCGTTAAGGGTGCTGCAGTTAATTAAGGTGTCGCAGGGCCCAAGCAAAAACTAATGATTTGAAGTCCATTTAAAAATGAAATACGACACACATTTTTTCAATGCAAGAAGCCTAGAAGTTGCTATTCCATAGTTAAAGTTTACTAGCTTTGCCCGTTACGTTTCCCGTCTCGGCTTCGCCCGTGATTGAATTTATTTTATAGGTAATTAATCTCGTTCACTATACTTACTTGCCGTCACGTTTAGCTCGTTCGCTACTCTTGCTGTCACGCTCACCTTATGTATAAAAAATCACTGGAATACCTAAAATTAGAATTCTTAATTGAATTTGATGCTTAGCAACCAATAAAAATAGATAAAATTGAGATTTTAAATTTTTTTACAAACTATTGTATGCCCTCTGGATCAAAGGTCTTTGGACAGATTTCCACTTAACTTAACACAAACCATCTTAAATAATGCTCAATAATGCCTGAAAGTTTCATTACAATCCGTAGAGTTGTAATTGGAGTCCATAGGGAATGAACATACATACTTCCTCTTTTATAAATATAGATTCAGCAACAACATAAAGAAATAAAAACATACATATTTGGAATGGTTAATATTTTGTGGTTAAAGCCCCTAAAAACATTCTCAGTCATGCAGCCATTATAACACTGAAAATAAAAGGCCAAAAACAAAGTAGCGAAAATGGTGAACTTCAAAGAAACAACTAATGGATGTATTGTCATTGTAAATATTTATTCAAGACCGGTCTTTCCTTCTAGTTTTTATTTTATTTTTATCTTCTTAATAATGAGAGAAATCCCTTTATTAAAACTTTTTTAACTACTGTAATAACTATTGCAATCAAATTATAGTAATAATAACTTTTGTCGTATATTGCTAAGATATCCAATAAAAGTTTTCGTACACGAGACAGATTTTGTTGACCGCAAGGGTGAGTGGCATCTTATTACACCCCCTTCTCTTCGTAATCGCCGGAAACAGGTGCAACAACACCACGCAACCGGAAGCGAGCCAGCAGTCAAAGGTATTCACCCACTTGACGAGACTATCCACTGCGCCTTCTCAAGAAAACAAAGTAGGCCTAACGGTGTTGTTTTTAGGCTAGGCGCACACGAACGACTTTTCAGTCGGCCGACTAAAAAGTCGGCGTAGAGAAAAAAATCGGACCCATGTTGGTAAATACGACCGCGCACACCAGCCGACTGAACCACGACAGTCGGCCGACTGTCGTAGAGCAGTCGGGACGAGATGAGATGGGTCATGCCCGATTTTCCCGCCGACTGCTCAACGACTCAACTGTCGTGGCGTATGGGTAAATGCACGGAAACAAGTTGAGATGCGCACACCGCCGACTGTCTGCCACGATAGTCGGGCATGTCTTTTGCTACAGCTGTTGTTTGGATGTTGTCAAAATGAGTGCGTCTAGTGCTTTGCGCGACGAAAAGATCGACAAATTAATTGACGAGGTTGAGGCAAGGCCCCCTCTGTACAAGAAGTCTCTGAAAAAGTACTCAGGCATCATATTGAAGAAGAAGTTGTGGAAAGAGAAGAATTTACACGGGTTTTTACCATAACTTAAGAGGGCGTTGGAGTCAATCCAAATTTCGCCTTTCCCCCATAAGAGCAATGTTAAACGGGATGTCAAACAACTCTTTTATTTATAATCAGAAAATAATGGTTTATAGCTCTAAATAAAGGGTTCATCAATGCGGATTTTGTTTGCGAGTGGAATTTTGTATAAAAATTTGTGTTTTTTACTAACTTGAAATAACAAAGCAAGTTTTTTACTACTTTTAAAACATTTTCTACAGAATTTTATAAATTATTTACAAAGAATCGATCTCGCAAAAGAAACGTGAAATTTTATTGTGATTCAAACGCTATTTATTCTGAACCAATCGGACAAAAAATAAACAAATTATATGACAAATGCCGAGGACAAGTTTAGCATTGCTCTTATGGGAAATAAATCCAACATGGCGGCACTCCAACGCCCTCTTAAGTTAAATCACAGAGAATATAGTGTGTATCAATCATTTTATTTTTACTCTCTATAAAAAGATATGCAATTTGCAATAGTTAGGGGGTGCTATAAAAAAATTAAAACTACCCCTGAGAACCCATAATTATAAATGCGAGTTTTAAAACTTTAACTATCTCATAAAGTACTTTGGGTTATACACATTTACACACATTTACAACATACCTAAGGATATATAATAATTTTTAGGTGTTCAAAATTAAGATTAAAAATTAGAGAGAAGCTGGAAACACTCATTCGTGAATAGCAGAAAAACTTTTCGGGATATTGTCGTAGATCATTGTATAACAAGTAAAACTGGCCCTTAATATGTCTCGCACTATAAATAATAGGATGAACCAAGTATTTTCTATTAGCTTTCGCTTTATAAACCATAGCATTAGCGCACATTTTATGGCAGCGGATTGTGTCTTATCCATCGTGGGAAGAGGACTAAACTGTCGTGTGTGTGCGCATCACAGTCAACGACTGAAAAGTCGGGACGACTTTTGTATCGTCCTCTTCGACTGCCAGACAGTCTTGACCGACAGTCGGCCGACTGAAAAGTCGTTCGTGTGCGCCTAGCCTTACTCCGGGCTCAGGGAGCGATAGGTACATGACACTTGTAGCGAATTATAAACCGGTTTGTATGGAGAGTAATTGAACTATTTAGCTGAATCGTTCCAGAAATTAACTAGTTCTTGAAGCGAATTTAGATGTAATTATTTAGCTTCATTTGTAATACGTCAACTTGTTATTGTGAAAAACCAAAAGAGGATGTTGCATTCAAATTAGGGTAATTCGTGCAACGGTGTTGCAAGCAAGATGGCAAAAGTTTCATATAATATGTATCGTAAGAACGCTCTGTTTATTTTAACACATTTTGAAAAACATTAGCAATAACGGTACTTAAATGTTTAGTAAAAACTAGTGTTAACACAACTTTGTACCGGTACCTAAAACGAAGCTGTTATACCATGACCGTAATATGATTAATTACTACTGAGATCAATATAGCCTATAAATAAAGTAAATTGATAACCGTTTACCGTATGCGATTGTTACATTTAATTTCAAAATCGTTTGTTCATTCAAAACTACTCATAAACCATCCTTACTACATGAAATGTACCTCTCTTTTGATAGAGTGCAACCCCCATCGTGTCTTTTCAGTTTATAGTTTGTTTACGTTGGCAACACATAGTTTACGGAAAGAGTTGACACACAGTAAATTGCCTATCTATAAAATCCAATCCTGTCTGCTAAATTAGTCGAAAATTTAAAAAGGATATCTAATGTAAAAGGTAAATTTTTATGAAAATTTAACTATTTTGCAAATAAGATTTTTCGGAAATGACTTCATTTCTGCTGAGCCCCTTGGAATCACTGCTTTAGTTGTGGTTGTCAGACGGTTGGGATTCAGGCACAAGTAGGTTATTCCTCGCCTCGGACAACGTTGTTTGCTTATCTCTCTCTCTCGACGTTGTCGGTTGTCGGCACGGACGTGTGATTGACTGAAGGCCTGATTGTGGAGATCTGCGATCATGATCATGACTTGCCAGTGTAGTCCGATAGTCTGGCACCCTTCCAACGTTCCAGCGGACAGGTGTAGGCCTAACACCTGGCCAACATAACTATATAACTATTGAAAATTTAAACATTTATTTCATAAAAAAATAGTAAACTGTACAGTAGTATGTTTTGACGTGTTGCTGTTTCGCTTTTTCACAAAATACACCCTTGCTAAAATAAACCAAATAGCAAAGGTAGATCCAATTTTAACTAAAAATGTTCAAGGGTAAAATTGTTTTAGCCTTGTGTTCAAGTAAAAATCTTTAGAATCTAAAATTTCACGATCCTATTATAGGCCCTACATTGTATTCAACTGGATAACTTAATGCTGCTTAGTTATGTATTTTCAACTCTAAAGATAAGTTTTGCATTGAGGTTTAAAAAATTACTAGCTTGTTTTTTTGAACAATTTTAAAATTTTAAATAGTTAAAACTACTCCGACTATGGGTAATTTTTTGTTTTGAAAAATGTGGTTGTAATATGGATAACTTACTTATTGGGTGAGTTATTCGTTTAACAAGTGGTACATTAATTATAGTCAACATCAGATTGTGACTATTCCGTTTTTATGAACGAACATTAGATTAGACGAACACAGAGTTTTCAAAATTGTGCAATACAGATTTATAAACACTAATTATTTAGATGCTGACTATATTTTGGGTCAGACACATTAATGTTTGTCTCACATCACCAACGGGCATCACATTCGAGCCGGGGGTCCGTGCAAGAGTCGCGGATTCCTCAGAATGTGTATTCAAACGCTGAAGAACAAACTGATGTTTTATTCAGAAGTGATGCTAGGACTGCCTGGGATTCAAATTGGCCATCAACATTTTGAATTCAATAACCACGAGGTGCTCCTGCGGCCAATTTCTTACAAGCATAGCAGTAAAATATCAGATGCGTTAAGATAACCAGCGACTGGTTTTGAAATTTGTTCTCGGAATCTAGTAGTTGGAATCCATCTCTAGTTGCTAAAAGAAAGCTTCTTTCGAACTAGCCACCAACTTGGTTCAAGCTTAATGCACATCTTCACAATGAATATTGAAATTTCATCCCTACATCTTGAAGAATGAAATGTCAAACAATATATCACATTATGATACTTAAAACTAGCCTTTAACTGGTTGTCCCATACTTGACGTGCTTTTAATCTAAATCATTTAAGCCACGTTTGATTTATAATTTATCTACTTCTTCAATTTATGACAATTTTAAAATCACAAATTTATTCAACTTAGCCTATTTCATTTGGTTAGGCACTCTTTACTGTACTACATGGAAAAATCTCAACTAGACCGGAATACATAAAAATATAAACTTTTGCTGATAGAGTGATGGATTCCTTTTCTAAATAGAATGATGAGGTTTCATTTGGCCTGTAAGTATCAACACTTTATAGGATGTTATTGAACTAACATTTATACCCACATTTTAACATTTTGTTTAACATTTTGTACCCACAATGGCCTACTAGAGAATTAAAAAAGAAGATTTTCTGTTCTACCACAATATCCAAAGGCACAGGCCAAACTAAACGCTTGACTCCGCTATTGTAATTGCCAGTACCGCTGATGGGTTTACCCTACTTATCCCGGTAGTTGATCCTGGTACAGACTAGACGGTGCTCCAGCAGGGCTATCACCACGGCGCGGTTATTGCCAATAGAGCAGAGCGAGGCCACAATGGACATCTGCTCTAATTGAGCGGCCGGGTACAACGCCAGCGATGAGCGACGCTCCGACGATGGGTTCCCAGACGAGCCTCTCAACAATCGGCGTCGGTACGGGCGGTCTGGGGCCTGTTTCATAAAACTACTAGACTAGTATTACTAGTCCTTGGACTGGTATTACGAGTGAATTTTACAAGTCTGTGTTTCATAAACTTACAAGAGTAAAATAATAGTTACTAGTGTAGGGACTAGTAATACTAGTGGTTTTTACCAGTGTATACTAGTTTTTGTTTCATAAAACTCTACACTATTATTTTAGACTAGTAAATACAGCACCAGTGAATTTCTACCAACCTCCCTACGCCCGTGAACTAGTAGATATTTTCTACTAGTATTTTGTTATTCTAAATTGTAGGGATTTTTAAAATCCTTCTTTAATGTTTTGACAAAATTATTTTGTGGATTATTTTTAGGGCAGCTATGAAATTATATTGGGCTATATTGAAATCCTGTATATAGCCTAATTAGTGACAATTATACTACCTAATACTATTTTAAAAATACCTAATAATGACATTAAAATAGTATTGACTGTAATTTAATAATTTTCCGTAGGTAGGCATAACCTTAAAAAAAATTTATACTTACTGTTGATTTAACTGATAAATATTTGTAGTTCAAGTGAGTTTTATTCCAGCCCAAATATCAAGTCCATTTAAATCTACTTTATTATACAGACTTCATTGCCTGAAAAAGGTCAATGATCGACTAACCTTTTTAATATTTAGACATTTCTCAATTTGTTTTACCTTACTGTATTATTTTAGGTGTTTAACATGTGAAAGATAAAAAAAGCATTTAAATTGTTAAATGTAATTGGTTTAAATATTATAGACAAGGTAAGATCGTACGCACAACCTATAAAACCGTTAATTTATTTTAAAAGTCCTTATAATAATATTAATTTTGGCAAAAAACTTGACAAATCTGTTATTTATTGTAACCTATTGTATGTACAATGCAAGAGGTTTATCTAATTTATTTTCCTTCATTTTTTTATAACTTGCCGATTTAATTTATACCAATATAAAGGATATATTTGAAAAATAATTTGCTATTTATATAGTCAACAAATAACTTAAAAACTAAAAAAATCTATTAGAGGTTGGAAAAAACAAGGAAAAAACACGAGTTAAGTGCATAGCCGCATTAACAGAGTGTAGCGCACTGTGTGGCGGCGGCGGCGGCGGTGGCCACGTGGTAGCCAAAGTAAACAATGAAAACTTAGCACATTAAAAACTTTGTTGTACATTTAATAGGGTAACATGCATTAGCTAAAAATGATTAATTTGTGGGATTGAGTACTACTTATTTAGTTATAAAAACATCCCGAAATGTGTATTGGTTTAATAAAGTTTTTTAGTCCTATGTTAAATGGTAAAAAACTCGTAATTGAGGTTATGTCAACAATGCCAGAGCGGGCGATCAGCTGCGTCAGCTGACTAGTAAATTTGATCACGTGACTTGTAAAAACCACTAGTATTTACAAGTGTCTGGGAAATGTTTATGAAACAGAAATTATTAGTACCGGTGAAATAAGCACTAGTAAATAATAGACTAGTAACTTGTAAACTAGTAGTTTTATGAAACAGGCCCCTGGTGCTGATACTCAAGCCTTGTAGCTAATGTTCTAATGTAGTTACTTAGTAGTACAGTAGATGGGGGTTGAGCAGACAGTTTACAGTTAATACTATCCCACTTTCAACAAGAAAAATATGTTCGCGATTTAATGGTTTTGACAGACAGATATGGGATTGAGCAAACATTACAGTACAGTAATACTATATCACTTTCAACAGAAAAAATCAGTTTGCGATTTACTATCAAGGCTAAGGCTTCTTTCAGATCAGTGCGGTCCGGCGCCGCACCGGACCGCACTGATCTGAAAGAAGCCTAAATGGTTTAGACAGATAGTACATTTTTAAGGGCGAGGCAGATTTTTTATTTTAAACTCCAGTTAGGTTTACTTTTATCTAACCAATTAAACTTCATATACCATTAGTGTAATGTTCTACGGTACGTAAGAAACCTACTCTTTGATTAGTATAGTTCCGTGAGGAAATCGACTATAAAATCAGATAGTATTATGAACTTTGAACTTCCAAATTGTTTCAAAGTTGGAGGTACTGTATCAGGAACTAGAGGTTATTAACATTCCACAAACAATTGACACATAAGCAATTACTATCAATCATCCGGTGCTATTCTATTAGTCTATGAATAAGTGGTTTTGTAAATTTTGTGTAAAGAAGGAGGAAAAGAAGTAAATTAGGGAAGGCCTCTAATTAACTTACTTGTACCTAAATTAATAAGTTGAAAACCTCTATATTGTATGGCAAATTAAGGGCGTAATTGGTAAAGTAATGCACTTTGGCCGATTACTTGATTCATAGCCCCTACTGCCGAAACAAATGTGAGAGTGAAATTCATAAGGGCCTAATCCTATCTATCGTGTCCTTCACCTGTACGTCCTTGGCTTTCACTCCGCGGGCAGGACGTGTCATGCTTGTATATTACACTTGCTGTTGACATGGCGGCCATCTTGTTGTCTCGCCGGACGTGCTACATGTTTAGGTGATTCATTGTTCACTGGAAGTCTCACAGTTTATTCGGTTTTATGAGCTAGTCAGTAAAAATGTAAGCTTATTTCAAGCTCCTTTCAAGCTCAACGATGCAACACAGAAAAAGTTTAATGGTATTAAATGTGAACAATGCCAATTACTAAGCTGGGTACAGGAGACGTATTTAATTAACTAAATCTGATAAGTCATAAAAGAATTTAGAGTTGCTATTAATAAGGAATTTTATGAAAAAAATTCAAATATCAGTTTATTTTGTACATTCGTTATCATTATTGGAATACTTATTGACAGTAGTATTAATGTCCAAAGGAAGATATGCCATAACGGCAAGACCCCCGGGAGGACCACAGCCAAGTGTTGTCCATGTCTCTGCCTCCCCCGGACTCCGCCCCTCTGGCTGGCAAGGTCAAGTCACTAGTTACAAATGTCTAACTGCTGGTGTCTGTCCACAGGAAGGTGTGCCGTAACTACAAGAGCCCCCGGGAGGACCACAGCCAAGTGTTGTCCATGTCTCTGCCTCCCCCGGACTCCGCCCCTCTGGCTGGCAAGGTCAAGTCACTAGTTACAAATGTCTAACTGCTGGTGTCTGTCCACAGGAAGGTGTGCCGTAACTACAAGAGCCCCCGGGAGGACCACAGCCAAGTGTTGTCCATGTCTTTGCCTCCCCCGGACTCCGCCCCTCTGGCTGGCAAGGTCAAGTCACTAGTTACAAATGTCTAACTGCTGGTGTCTGTCCACAGGAAGGTGTGCCGTAACTGCAAGAGCCCCCGGGAGGACCACAGCCAAGTGTTGTCCATGTCTCTGCCTCCCCCGGACTCCGCCCCTCCGGCTGGCAAGGTCAAGTCACTAGTTACAAATGTCTAACTGCTGGTGTCTGTCCACAGGAAGGTGTGCCGTAACTGCAAGAGCCCCCGGGAGGACCACAGCCAAGTGTTGTCCATGTCTCTGCCTCCCCTGGACTCCGCCCCTCTGGCTGGCAAGGTCAAGTCACTAGTTACAAATGTCTAACTGCTGGTGTTTGTCCACAGGAAGGTGTGCCGTAACTGCAAGAGCCCCCGGGAGGACCACAGCCAAGTATTGTCCATGTCTCTGCCTCCCCCGGACTCTGCCCCTCTGGCTGGCAAGGTCAAGTCACTAGTTACAAATGTCTAACTGCTGGTGTCTGTCCACAGGAAGGTGTGCCGTAACTGCAAGAGCCCCCGGGAGGACCACAGCCAAGTGTTGTCCATGTCTCTGCCTCCCCTGGACTCCACCCCTCCGGCTGGCAAGGTCAAGTCCACTAGTTACAAATGTCTCATAGCTGGTGTCTGTCCACAGGAAGGTGTGCCGTAACTGCAAGAGCCCCCGGGAGGACCACAGCCAAGTGTTGTCCATGTCTCTGCCTCCCCTGGACTCCACCCCTCCGGCTGGCAAGGTCAAGTCACTTGTTACAAATTGTCTAACTGCTGCTGTCTGTCCACAGGAAGGTGTGCCGTAACTGCAAGAGCCCCCGGGAGGACCACAGCCAAGTGTTGTCCATGTCTTTGCCTCATCCAGACTCCACCCCTCCGGCTGGCAAGGTCAAGTCACTAGTTACAAATGTCTAACTGCTGCTGTCTGTCCACAGGAAGGTGTGCCGTAACTGCAAGAGCCCCCGGGAGGACCACAGTCAAGTGTTGTCCATGTCTCTGCCTCCACCGGACTCCGCCCCTTGGCTGGCAAAGTCAAGTCACTAGTTACAAATGTCTAACTGCTGCTGTCTGTCCACAGGAAGGTGTGCCGTAACTACAAGAGCCCCCGGGAGGACCACAGCCAAGTGTTGTCCATGTCTCTGCCTCCCCTGGACTCTACCCCTCTGGCTGGCAAAGTCAAGTCACTAGTTACAAATGTCTAACTGCTGCTGTCTGTCCACAGGAAGGTGTGCCGTAACTGCAAGAGCCCCCGGGAGGACCACAGCCAAGTGTTGTCCATGTCTCTGCCTCCCCCGGACTCCGCCCCTCTGGCTGGCAAAGTCAAGTCACTAGTTACAAATGTCTAACTGCTGGTGTCTGTCCACAGGAAGGTGTGCCGTAACTACAAGAGCCCCAGGGAGGACCACAGCCAAGTGTTGTCCATGTCTCTGCCTCCCCCGGACTCCGCCCCTCTGGCTGGCAAGGTCAAGTCACTAGTTACAAATGTCACATAGCTGGTGTCTGTCCACAGGAAGGTGTGCCGTAACTGCAAGAGCCCCCGGGAGGACCACAGCCAAGTGTTGTCCATGTCTCTGCCTCCCCCGGACTCCGCCCCTCTGGCTGGCAAAGTCAAATCACTAGTTACAAATGTCTAACATAAACTGTCTGTCCACAGGAAGGTGTGCCGTAACTGCAAGAGCCCCCGGGAGGACCACAGCCAAGTGTTGTCCATGTCTTTGCCTCATCCAGACTCCACCCCTCCGGCTGGCAAGGTCAAGTCACTAGTTACAAATGTCTAACATAAACTGTCTGTCCACAGGAAGGTGTGCCGTAACTGCAAGAGCCCCCGGGAGGACCACAGCCAAGTGTTGTCCATGTCTCTGCCTCCCCCGGACTCCACCCCTCTGGCTGGCAAGGTCAAGTCACTTGTTACAAATGTCTTATTGCTGGTGTCTGTCCACAGGAAGGTGTGCCTTAACTGCAAGAGCCCATGGGAGGACCACATCCAAGTGTTGTCCATGTCTCTGCCTCCCCCGGACTCCACCCCTCTGGCTGGCAAAGTCAAGTCACTAGTTACAAATGTCTCATAGCTGCTGTCTGTCCACAGGAAGGTGTGCCGTAACTGCAAGAGCCCCCGGGAGGACCTCAGCCAAGTGTTGTCCATGTCTCTGCCTCCCCCGGACTCCACCACTCTGGCTGGCAAAGTCAAGTCACTAGTTACAAATGTCAAACATAAACTGTCTGTCCACAGGAAGGTGTGCCGTAACTGCAAGAGCCCCCGGGAGGACCACATCCAAAAGTGTTGTCCATGTCTTTGCCTCCCCCGGACTCCACCCCTCTGGCTGGCAAGGTCAAGTCACTTGTTACAAATGTCTAACTGCTGGTGTCTGTCCACAGGAAGGTGTGCCGTAACTGCAAGAGCCCCCGGGAGGACCACAGCCAAGTGTTGTCCATGTCTCTGCCTCCCCCGGACTCCACCACTCTGGCTGGCAAAGTCAAGTCACTAGTTACAAATGTCAAACATAAACTGTCTGTCCACAGGAAGGTGTGCCGTAACTGCAAGAGCCCCCGGGAGGACCACAGCCAAGTGTTGTCCATGTCTTTGCCTCATCCAGACTCCACCCCTCCGGCTGGCAAGGTCATGTCACTTGTTACAAATGTCTAACTGCTGGTGTCTGTCCACAGGAAGGTGTGCCGTAACTGCAAGAGCCCCCGGGAGGACCACAGCCAAGTGTTGTCCATGTCTCTGCCTCCCCCGGACTCCACCCTCTGGCTGGCAAGGTCATGTCACTTGTTACAAATGTCTTATTGCTGCTGTCTGTCCACAGGAAGGTGTGCCGTAACTGCAAGAGCCCCCGGGAGGACCACAGCCAAGTGTTATCCATGTCTTTGCCTCATCCAGACTCCACCCCTCTGGTTGGCAAGGTCAAGTCACTAGTTACAAGTATCTAACTGCTGGTGTCTGTCCACAGGAAGGTGTGCCGTAACTGCAAGAGCCCCCGTGAGGACCACAGCCAAGTGTTGTCCATGTCTCTGCCTCCCCCGGACTCCGCCCCTCTGGCTGGCAAGGTCAAGTCACTAGTTACAAATGTCTAACTGCTGGTGTCTGTCCACAGGAAGGTGTGCCGTAACTGCAAGAGCCCCCGGGAGGACCACGGCCAAGTGTTGTCCATGTCTCTGCCCCCCCCCGGACTCCGCCCCTCCGGCTGGCAAGGTCAAGTCACTAGTTACAAGTGTCTTACTGCTGCTGTCTGTCCACAGGAAGGTGTGCCGTAACTGCAAGAGCCCCCGGGAGGACCACAGCCAAGTGTTGTCCATGTCTCTGCCTACCCCGGACTCCACCCCTCTGGCTGGCAAGGTCAAGTCACTTGTTACAAATGTCTTATTGCTGCTGTCTGTCCACAGGAAGGTGTGCCGTAACTGCAAGAGCCCCCGGGAGGACCACAGCCAAGTGTTGTCCATGTCTCTGCCTCCCCCGGACTCCACCCCTCTGGCTGGCAAGGTCAAGTCACTTGTTACAAATGTCTTATTGCTGCTGTCTGTCCACAGGAAGGTGTGCCGTAACTGCAAGAGCCCCCGGGAGGACCACAGCCAAGTGTTGTCCATGTCTTTGCCTCATCCAGACTCCACCCCTCCGGCTGGCAAGGTCAAGTCACTTGTTACAAATGTCTCACTACTCCTGTCTGTCCACAGGAAGGTGTGCCGTAACTGCAAGAGCCCCCGGGAGGACCACAGCCAAGTGTTGTCCATGTCTTTGCCTCCTCCAGACTCCACCCCTCTGGCTGGCAAGGTCAAGTCACTAGTTACAAATGTCTCACTACTCCTGTCTGTCCACAGGAAGGTGTGCCGTAACTGCAAGAGCCCCCGGGAGGACCACAGCCAAGTGTTGTCCATGTCTCTGCCTCCCCCGGACTCCGCCCCTCCGGCTGGCAAGGTCAAGTCACTTGTTACAAATGTCTCACTACTCCTGTCTGTCCACAGGAAGGTGTGCCGTAACTGCAAGAGCCCCCGGGAGGACCACAGCCAAGTGTTGTCCATGTCTCTGCCCCCCCCCCCCGGACTCCGCCCCTCCGGCTGGCAAGGTCAAGTCACTAGTTACAAATGTCTAACTGCTGGTGTCTGTCCACAGGAAGGTGTGCCGTAACTGCAAGAGCCCCCGGGAGGACCACAGCCAAGTGTTGTCCATGTCTCTGCCTCCTCCAGACTCCGCCCCTCTGGCTGGCAAGGTCAAATCACTAGTTACAAATGTCTAACTGCTGGTGTCTGTCCACAGGAAGGTGTGCCGTAACTGCAAGAGCCCCCGGGAGGACCACAGCCAAGTGTTGTCCATGTCTCTGCCTCCCCCGGACTCCACCCCTCTGGCTGGCAAGGTCAAATCACTAGTTACAAATGTCTAACTGCTGGTGTCTGTCCACAGGAAGGTGTGCCGTAACTGCAAGAGCCCCCGGGAGGACCACAGCCAATTGTTGTCCATATCTCTGCCTCCCCTGGACTCCGCCCCTCTGGCTGGCAAGGTTCTAGACCCTCAGCGACACTCGCACTCCGACGATGACTCGGGCTGCGCCCTCGAGGAGTACACCTGGGTCCCGCCCGGGCTGCGGCCTGATCAGGTACGCTTTATGGATATTAGAATAATTACCGGTATTTATCTAGACTCTCAAACTTTGAAGGTAGGTGACTTTACCTCCGTCCTTTGTCAGCTTTAAAGTAATTCCACAGGACTACCACGGTTTCATAAAACTATACCCTTCCCACTTTCAAGTCGAGTTGTAAGGAAATTCTAATTCTATAGGCTAATCTTTTCCATTCCTTTAATTTAAACTTGTAGAGTTGTTTGGACCTATAAAGAAAACAACCTATAGAAGTAACAGTTTAATAATTTTTAAAATTTAACTCTCGGTGCTTTAAAATTACGATTAAAAACCGTATTAATTCTTAACATAAAACTAATAACTATACATTAAATTGTTCTTTAAAAAATTGAGTCCTTGATTTATTATGGTTGTAACACTAACCTATTCCAAAAGTTATTCAGAATAAATGAGCCTTACGGTAGAGGTGCTTTTAATGAGACAGTTTCCTGACCCATGAAACCCCCCGTAACCCCGTTTCAACTGTTGGCGTATTTCCAAATAGTCTTCATCTATCTCCACGGAAGGTTTTTATCGACTGGCGCTGATAATTTGAAGCACAACCACTCGCTTTGCTCAACACTAAACCGCTATGTAAGCACCAAGGCAGGAGTAAAAGAACTTATTGGATTTCTTCAATTTAGCACTTCGTCATCTGCCAAGTACGAAGGGACATGACGGAGATTTTTATGTTGAAATAAAGTCAGACATCATTGGCATTCTTTCTAGGCTTTTATTTTGGCCTCAATATAAATAATAAAATGGACTAGAATATTTGAACGCTTATAGACAAGTAGTAGGCGTATTGCATTAATAACGTATCCCGTTTTGGTTAACAACACTTATTAAAAATTTAAAATTCCTGTTTCGCTCTTAGATGGTGTACTACAAAGCTTTCTTTCCATGTGAAAGGGAAAAGGAATAATAATATCGTTTCCATATCTGTGAACATAGGTTCAGGGTTAATAGGATGATTTAAATGTACAATAGTATTTTTTGCAGATTCTGACGAAAAAGTCCTCTCCATCAATTCATTTTAGCGAATTTCCCTAAAGGGAATACGCTATTACCGTAATAGCGTATTCCCTTAGGTTAGGGCTTTAGGGCTTTAGGGCTTAGGTCTTACCATGGCTACTACCGTAATAGTATTACGGTAGTAGCCATGGTAAGACCTAAGCCCGGGACCACTTTACTTTTTCATTTTGAAGTCCCCAGAAGCCAAAAACATGGCGGCAAACCTACATACTCACCCCCATCGGGTTTATGGGGAAAATAAAAAAATTGCTATAGCTTGATACAATTTTGTGTTTACATTCACCAATTAATGATTAACTTAGACTTTCTAACAACACCCCATGGTAGCAAACCTACATACTCGATTCTATGGTGTTTTTATGGGGAAAGTAAATAATCTGAAATTCCATTGGAAATTCGCTGAGTACGCAGGTCTGCTGCGACGGGGGTATTTTCTCTAAACAATGTAAAGGTTTTCTTATTACTTACAAATAATACTCTCTCCAAAAATGAAATGTTATGAGATATGTGTTCTTCTAAAAGTTTGTAAAGCTTTGTAGATTATCATGTACTTAATTGAAATAAGGCTATAACACTTTTAAGCGTACAAGCTAGGTTCAGTTTCACACAAAAATAAAATATCTTGTATCTTTTAGAAATCCTTGTGACAATGTAGGTTAGTAATGTCGTAAATCGGTCAACCGGACACACCGAGTTCGATATCGAGTTATTTCGTATGATAGGTTGCGGTTCCGAAAGCATCGGTCCGAGATTACAACGGTAGCGGCAGTCCCTACCTTATCACATTCCCTCCAGTTTTGCCACCTGTCCGGTGAAATAATTTACAGGGAATTTTCATTCACAGTTTCAATTTAGGAGATAGTGGATAATAAGCGGGTAGCCCCGGTCTCCGTGCCAATGGACCTCTATCGCTTCATCTCTGCCCTCCAGAGGCGAGAGTTATGCGAGACCCACAAGATTAGGAGAAGTTTCTGCATCAAATAATTTATAGTCAATTTTTCATAAATCAATAGATTTTTCTTATTATTAATGGTTTTCTGCAATCTTATTATGATTCATTTTTTATATCCATATATTTAAAACTGTGTACCCGTAACTCGAAATCGAGCAATTCAGTAGATAACGATACAACTTTTAATTTACAACAAAAACTTTACTAACCATTCTTACGTCTTGTTAAAAATCTTTTTTTGTGTACAATTTGTCATTTTTAATAAGATTACTTGATCTTTCGCATTGTAGTGGAATAATTGCCTAAATTTAGTATATTATTTGTTGCTCCACTCCCTCTGTATTTAATCTATATCTATAAAAGGCAAAGCCCCCACTCACTCACTCACTCATCACTAATTCTCCAACTTCCCGACTAGCTAGAATGCTGAAATTTGGTATACTCATTCTTTAGGCTAAAAATAGGAAAGTCTGACTATTTTCATATTAATATTCACAAAGGGCTACGAACTAGACGTCCTCAAAGTTACAATGTTATTCTTATGGAAACAACATTTTTGTATTCTAACATATGATTATGGAAATTGAATTAGGTTTGTTTACATCTGCCACATGATGATTCATGCAAGAAAATGCTTATAAGCATAGAAGTAACCAGGTGTGAGATATAATGTTTATATTTATGTTTGACATTGTCAAGATTATAGTGATGAACTATTACTTTTAGTCTGGTGTACTTTGGTTGTATTAAGTGCAGTTTACTTTATTTCGTATTTTGTTACTATACAGGGTGTCCAGCTTCCACCTTTACAAACTTTTCCAGGTTATTAAGCATGCCAAGACAAACAGAAAAATCGTATAAACATATGTCCGGAAATGCTTCGTTAAGCCGCTAGCCGCCATTTTGTTTTTTACACTAAGGAATTTTTATTTCCGTAACGGGTTGTCGTATGAAGTTCATATTTGGCATGTACTTTAATCACACCAATGCTCATTTTTAGAAAAAATATTATTTTTTTCCGTTGTATATTTTCAAAATGGCGGCCATTTTAAATTTTTAAACCCAAATATCTCAAAAACCGTAAATTTTATAAGAATTTTATTAGACACAAAAAAGTTGACAAATTTAATTATCTAAACATTGACACCAAGTTTGTAAGGATCCGACAACCAATAACGGAGTTATTGTGGTTTTCCTGCAGAAAAACACTGATTTTGCACTATAATTAATGGGAATTTAGGTTATTTTAAGAGAAAAATCTCATTAACTCCGTTATTTGTGGTCAGATCCTTACAAACTTGGTATCAGTGTTTAGATAATTTAATTTGTCAACTTTTTTGTGTCTAATAAAATTTTTATAAAATTTACGGTTTTTGAGATATTTGGGTTAAAAAAATTTAAAATGGCCGCCATTTTGAAAATATACAACGGAAAAAAATAATATTTTTTCTAAAAATGAGCATTGGCGTGATTAAGGTACATGCCAAATATGAACTCCATACGACAACCCGTTACGGAAATAAAAATTCTTTAGTGTACAAAACAAAATGGCGGCTAGCGGCTTAACGAAGCATTTCCGGACATATGTTTATATGATTTTTCTGTTTCTTTTGGCATGCTTAATAACCTTCAAAAGTTTGTAAAGGTGGAAGCTGGACACCCTGTATACTTTTTTACTGTTCATAGGTACAAACAAACTGTTTTGCAAATATAGTTTTTGAAGCACTTAAGGGGAGCCACACTGGATTTCAAAATTACTTTAGAGCATTCGCAGGGTTGAAATTTTTGACATGGACGTTCCTTTTTTCTCATAGGTGCTCGATAAGAAGCTGTTTTACCATTATAGTTTTCGAATCTAAGAAACGTTTTGCAAATATAGTTTTGAAGCCCTTTAGGTCTGCACCCCACTAGACTTTCAAATTGCTCTAGGGCCCACGGGGTTGAATTATGATGGAGGATTCCCTTTGCTCATGGGTACTCACTAAGAAAAGGGTTTGCAAATGTAGTTTTTAAAGCACTTTAGGACTCTATACCCCACTGGATTTCAGAATTACATTAGGGCCTTCACGGGGTTGAAATTTGACATGGAAATTCCTCTTTGCTCATGGGTGCTTACTAAAGAAACGGTTTTGCAAATATAGTTTTCGAAGTTCTTTAGGGCTCTGCCCAACAGGACTTTAAAAACATTTTAGGGCCTCCGGTGTATATTTTGAACTTCTTTAGGGCTCCGTCCCGCAAGTCTTGAAAATTACTTTGGGCCCGTGGGGTTGAAAGTCATGGAATATTGCAAATGGCTCCACCCCAAAGAACATAAAAATTACCATATATGCTAAGGGATTAAAATATAACGTGGATGCTCCGTTTTCCAAATAGGTGCTCACTTAGAAACAGCTTTGCAAATATAGTTTTCGAAGTTCTTTTCCGCCCCATAAGACTTCAAAATTATTCCAGGGGCTTCCCCCACAAATCCTCAAAATTACCATAAATCCTACGGTGCTGAAATTCAACGTTTATGTTCCGTTTTGCTAATAGGTGTTAGAACCAGTTTTAGAAATATAGTTTTTTATGTTCTTTAGGGCTCCACCCTACATGATTTTAAAATGACTGTAGGGCCTACGGGGTTGAAATTTGACATGGTTGTTCTTTTTTGCTCAATGGTTCTCATTAAGAAAATATTTTGCAAAATTCCTTCAGAGCTCAACACACAGTAATTTGTTGTTTCAATGTCATTCTTAAGGAAGAAGATTTTGTTGCTCTTTTAAATTTGTTAAATTGTTTAAATTAGATTTTATTACCTAAAAAATAAATTCAGTCACGGGCGAAGCCGTGGCGGGAAACAGCTAGTTCAACTATAAGATCACTGCATAGTCTGATTCTAAGAAATTATTTTAATGCTGAATGATTTATGCAGTCCAAACATATTTTTTAGCAATTCTCATTGGTATGTGAATATGTGATTAACATCCTATCCTACAAAAGGTAGGCCTAATTGTAATGTATATACAAGTGATTTGTCTACTATATATATAACCATAAAATTTTATTGTTTTAATTTAAAACTTTCTTAAAATCGTAGCAGAACGCCTTTTCCGAACCAGAGGAGGTAATTTGTTGCCCTCCTGCATAATTTCCAGCCAATACAAACGTACTTGAATTGTTATATGGGGTTTATGTCTAAAAAACATGATGGTAATTTTTATTCCCCGTCTGATTTTTTAACATAACACATTCTATTATTTTCATCACTAGAAAAATCCTAGTAAAGGTTAATCCCTCCATAAGACAGGAAATATTACAAAACTCTAACTTTATTCCACTTCCTGGTATGATAAGAAGGGTCTGGTACACCCAGGGGATTCACCCCATCTTGCTTTAACAGAGGGTCGAGTCGGATATGAAAATAACAAATCCCCTACACAACATTTACAAGAGAATGTCATTCGTGGAATGTCATCAACAATATTCTGCTGTAACTTCAAAATTCTGGCATGAAAAACTACGGTACGTAAATCGAGTTTTATTTTACACACCCACAATTTTCTACTAGGTTTATTTTTAATATATATTAGTCCCTATTGAATTTTTATAATTTTGTATTAGTAAAATGTTTTTTGACTTATCTTTTTAAAACATCAACACTTAAGTATATAGAATAATAGTTAATTTAAACATTTAATTTAATTCAATTAAATTATAAAAAGCCCCAGCTCAATATTTTATACACATATAGACAAGTGGATATAGTAAAATTGTTTAAGTCGTGTGCCAGACAAGGGATTTAATTTTGGTTATTATTAAATAGTGAATGATAAATTTCTAAGTAATGTTATGATACAACGTCATGTTTAATATTCAGAAAATTTTCAATTTTTCTGTTAAAATTTCAAAGTAAAAATACAATAATTTACAATTTTTATCTAAAAGACAAAAAAGTAACGGATACACCCTGTCTTGATCTCAGTTCTGCCGTTGTATGGTGTAATCATACATATACAGCGTATTGTTTACTGATTACAGCACTGTATTGTTTCGTTTTAATGTTCCACTTGTTGTTCAACTCGGTCATTCTCGGTTCCTCCAGTCAGAGGGTTACTCACTTAATTTTTTTAGCGACTCCATATGCTATTGTAAGCAACAACTTTAATAGCTACCTCTTTTTAGCAGCCTGTGAGGACTAAACTTAATTTTTAGTATTTCTTTTCCTCTTCATACGTGTTGCGAGACACACCATGTACATGACTTTAAAATATTGATCGACCTGTACGAAAAGACGGAACGTGCAAAATACGTACCAATTTGTCGCTGCAGTTCATAGTCGTTCAATTTATCGTTGCGTGTAAACCCACTTTACACTTTCCTGATGGTATTCTTCTATGACACTTGTTTGTTCTGAGCCTTGCACCTGTCGCCCATCAGAAAAATTATTTGCATTTCTTACAAATTATTATTTATCATGCAACTTCAAATAAATTAACCCCCCCCCCTATTTGATAAAATTACTGTTTTCCATATATCCTAAAATGTTTTATGTCTTAAAATACCCTGCTATCATATTATATCTTCTTCTATATATATTATTAGGCAAGATTGTTTCATTACCTTCTTTTTTTCTCAGCTAGTGTGCATTGTTGGAGAAATCTGCGCATACCGTTTGAAACGCCTACCATCGTGCAGATGAGCAAAATCCCATTCTAATTCACAACGGACTCCAGGGTCCCACAGGATTTCAAAGTTTCAATCTAAACTGGCATAATCTTGTCCATAATCACAAGTTTGGTCTTCAACAACTTTAACCTTAAAAAGGCGAATTCTTGTATATAAATGGCCAATTCTCATCCTGTTGAAAGTCGTAATAAATCTTCTGCTGTCGTTAGAATAGGGAAACCAAGGCCGTGAAAAAGCAGAATTCTTCAGACAGAACAATCTGTTCCCTTCCACCTAGGAAGAGGTAATCCAGTTTTCTTGCCAATGAGTTAGTGATTTAATTTTGAGAGAATCCAGAATGTCACAAAAATAAGGATTGTAGAGAGTTTTTAGCTGCATTATCAGCTTTTTCATTTCCTTGAATTTAAAAATGAGATAGTATCCAAACAAATTGTATGGAAATACCTGATGATTAAAGCTCAAAATATTTACGTCTAATTTGCAAAATAATAGGAGAAGTATTTATACCAATCTTGCAGCTTTTAAGTGACAATAACACGCTCTTATAATCTGATAGTATTAAAAATAAATTTTCAATGTAGTACAACACATGAAGAATTGCAATTTCCTCAACAGAAAATATTGTAAATAAGCAATATTTTAAAGCGACTGTTAAAGCAATATCCGCAAATATTGTTAGAAAGGGTGATTCCTCAAGGGCCTTCTCCATTAAAGATAAAATGATAATTTTTGTTGTAATTAAGTACTTAAGACCAAATACGAATATGTGAAGTTCCATTCCCCCCAGTAATTTGGTTTGAAAAAAGCTGAGAACATTAAAAGCTCACTCTTTATACTGTACTTAATTTAAAATAATTTTTTGTGATTCTCCATGTTCCCGATAGATAGCAGCACTTTGGTTCTTAAATACAGATCCACTCATCCCAAATCCTTCAGCTTTTCAGCGCTAAAGAAATAGGAGTATGGTGCTATGATCAATTAGATTGTATTATGAATAATTTAGTTCATTATTACTCTTATTATAGTAGGAGTTTTGTACTTCAATCATTGTATTTTCCAAAATTATCCTTGCTAAAATAATTTAGTTCTCAGTTTAATTTACTTCATATCATTGTTTAAATAAGGATCAAATCATGTATCAATTAAGACTTTGGACTGAATGAGCCAAAGGCAATAGGTCGAGGGTTAGGTAGTAAATCTACTGAAAATAGTAAATTTACTAACTAAACCTCGGCCTCTTTTGACTTTGGCTCATTCAGTCCAAAGTCTATCTTCTTATGTTATTAAAATTAAAATTTATAAAATTTCTGTCTACATATCATAAGCCACGCCACAGAACTTGATGAATGAATTTTCATTACTATTCAGTTAAAGTTATTGGTTAATCATTGTTTCATGAAAATTAGCCATTCCCTTATTTATATCTATTCTCTCCTTTCCGGTCATGAATTCAAGTGCCAGCTCCTCTCTTCGGATATTCTTCTACAATTACTATACGCCTACAAAAAATTCAAAGTTAACTAGTTAATGGTACAGAGTTTGACACTCCAAAACCAATTTTAATAGAGGGATAAGAGGAAGCAAAAAAGGAGAAAAAAGTGTTCTGCCTTTCTATAGCATTCCTAACTCACGAAACCTGTGGGACACGTTAAGGTTTTTAATATTGGAAACCTAATATACTATACTCCAATGCGTTATGTCCTTGACACTTCATTTTATTCGCGATTACCCCAACTGCCAACTTGCTCGACCGACCGCCGCCGTGGGAGCAGCCACTAACCTGCCCAGCCTGGGCGATACACGTCTACACGACCGGTTCCAGTGCGCTATGAAGGGTGGCGGCGGGCTTTAGGGGTAATTTGAAAACTGGTTGACATAAACTCTTTCCACTAAATAAAACGGGGTAATTAAATAATAATTTATGTGGCAAGTCATCGGAATGTGGTCACCGTACCTCCCCTCGAATATGCTGTGGAGTACAGGGGGCTCCGGTCTTGCGACCCGCCAAACGAGCTAGAGTACTTGTTTACATTACAGTGGACATTGTTGGTTGATTGCGATTATCTATTTGTGTCTCGCTATCAGCTGATACTGATTATTACTGTTATTGTAACCTTTAAGGTAAATTTTGCTATTGTTTACATGTCTTATCACCATGTGGTTGCAGTTTCATATGACGGTTGTTGTTTACATTATTTGTTATCATAACCTCAAAGGTCAATTTTGTTATTGTTTAAAATATGATTGGGTTTTATTTCATATTAGCTTTCCAGTCTGCACTATGTGCAAATGTAAACAATAGTAAAATTGACTTAGTGGTTACAATAACAGTGATAATCAGTATCAGCTGATAGCGAGACACAAATAGATTATTAATTAGGATCAATTGGGGTCAGTTAGAGTTATCAGCTGATTGTGGGGGTCGGAGGTGAAGGAATGTAAACATAAACAAACCGGTGTGTTTACACCTGCTGTGCTGGTCCCCGTAAAACAATACTACTTGTAATTCTGTAGGTTTAACTTAAAAAACTTCATTTGTATTAATTGAATATCTTACTTTTAAAAATTGTACAAATTGGCTGTTACAGATTGATCGTGCGAATGAGTTTACAAATAACACAGCTTTTAAAAGGGTTGAGTTGTGGTACTGTCCCACAATTTTCTTTATATTTATATAGTTGCACATGCATAAATGCCTTTTAGCCTATGCAGATTAAAAAACACAAATCTATTCAAATTTTATCCGTGATAGAATAAATAATAATAAATAATAGAATAAATAGAATAAATAAATGTAACATAATGGAGGTCATGTTAGAATGCGAAAAACCAGACATACTTATAGTGACCGAACATAACTTGAAAGAATTTCAAATAAATTCTTTGTGTATCAGTGATTACCAATGTGCTTCCCATTATTCCAGAGAACATATTAGGAAAGGGGGTGTTGGAATATTTGTAAATAAAATCGTAAAGTTTAATGAAGTTAATGTATCTGAATTCTGTATGGAGTCTGTCTGTGAATTGGCATCGATTAAATTACTTTCATCACCTAAAAATACACTTATAATTGGAGTTTATCGTCCACCAAATTAAAACTTAAACCGTTTTTTCAGTTTAATTACAAAATGTTTTGAAAAAATAATAGATTGTAAGTTATATGTTTTAGTAATGGGCGATTTTAACATTGATTTCTCTAAAGATAAACCAAACAAAAAAGGCTTAAGTATATTTTAAACAGCTTTGGATTACGGGACACTATATTTAAGTTCACACGAGAATACAATGGATCCAAGTCAAGAATTGATAATGTATTTACAAATATACCAAAAGAATACTTTTCAAGTGACGTGTTAATAACTGCCATTTCCGATCATCATGCCCAAGTTGCACTGTTAAAAAATTGTCTAATAGCAAAAAACAATACGATTTTTAAATACATGCGAGATTTCAGTGAAAAAAGAATTTTAGAATTTAAAAAGTGTTTACAGCAAGAATCTTGGAATAGTGTGTATTTAAATGGTATTTCGTTAGATGAAAAATACAATTGCTTTAATAATTTAATCATAGACTGTATTGACAAAACCTTCCCTCTGATAAAAAAGAAAATTAAGTCTTTCAACATAAAAAATAAAATAAAATTATCAGATGAGGCACTAAACATTCGCAAGGAAGTTCAAAGATTATATGTAGCTACGAAAGATTTGATTAAATCAGACGAATTAAAACAAACCTATCTTAAGGTGAAAAAGTATTATAAGAAATTGATAAGAAAAGAAAAATTACACTTTGTTAAATTTAGAATTTGTTCTTCTAAGAACAAAACAAAAGAAATATGGAACATAATTAATGAAAACACCATAAAGAAACAGATCAAGTCATACAATTACGAATTAAGGAACAGTAAAGGAGATTTTATTGAGGATCCAGTTGCAATAGCAGAACATTTTAATCAGCACTTCATTAATATAGTTAAATCTACAATTGAACAACGCCAAGAGATAAATAACGTATATGAAACAAAAAGTATTAGAGAATCTCTTTACTTAGCACCAACTACAAACGAGGAAGTCTCTTACACAATAAGTTGTCTCAAACCTTCAAATTCTTGTGGATTTGACAATTTGTCATCAAAATTAATTAAGAGATGTTGTAATGAAATTATAACACCTCTATCGTATTTGATTAATATATCTCTCGCAAGTGGCAAATTTCCATCAATTTTAAAAAATGCATTAGTAACACCTATATTCAAAGGAAATGACCCTTTAGATTGCAATAATTATAGGCCCATTTCAATCTTATCAACCATGAGCAAAATTTTTGAAAAGATTTTTTACAATAGATTATCGTCCTTTTTGGAATATAACAGCACTTTAGCTCCAAACCAGTTTGGATTTAGAAAAGATCTGTCTACGTCGGACGCAATTTTTAATCTTGTGGATTTTGTAACTACGGCATTAGATAAAAAAAGACATGCGGTGACATTGTTTGTTGATCTGAAAAAAGCTTTCGATACAGTGCGTCATGATCTTCTGTTAAAAAAATTATTCAGTATTGGCATAAGAGGAGTTGCTTTAAGCTGGGTTGAATCATACTTGGCAGATAGAACCCAAATTGTTCAAATTCCCATCAAGAATCAGGAAAATTGTATTAAAATCGTTGAATCAAAACCACTCAAAATTCATTCAGGAGTGCCTCAAGGCTCAGTTCTTGGCCCAATTCTGTTTATACTTTACATAAATGATTATAATCAAAATTCTAAATTATCAAAGATTACTTTTTTTGCTGATGACACATCTTTATCTCTATCAAATGAAAGTGAAGAAGATTTGGAAATTGAAACTTATCAAGAATCGAATAAATTGACGGAATGGTTTTCAGATAACTATCTGACCATAAACACAACAAAAACTAAATTTATAGATTTTAGCATAACTCCTCAAGATAAAAATTTGAATGTAATTATTGAAAATCAAATGATAGAAAAAACTGGCACAATTAACTTTCTTGGAATAACATTGGATGAAAATTTAAATTTTAAAAATCATGTAGAAATGTTGTGCAAGAAGCTGAGTAAAATAGTATTCATTATAAGAAGGCTGTCCCAATTTTGTACCAGAGAAATCCTCATTTCAGTATATCATTCTCACTTTGTTTCGCAAATGAGGTATGGACTGCCAATATGGGGAATGGCTAACTGTCATGTTAAAAACATCTTTTTATTGCAAAAAGCTGCAATTCGAGCCATTTTTAAATTAAAAAGAGGACAGTCTTGTAGAGAAATCTTTAGGCAAAATAAATTAATGACATTTTATTCCTACTATATACATGACATATTAGTATTTATGAGGAAAAACAACAAACTTCATCATATAGAAAACAACTCCACTAAAATGAACTTGAGAAAAACAAATAAAATCCCAGCCATCTACCATAGAACGTCATTTTTTGAAAATCACATTATATATAACTATGCGAAAATTTACAATAATATTCCTATTGAAATTCTAAATATAAATTCAGACCTAATAACGTTTAAGAAGAAATTAAGAAGTTATATTACTGACAAGTGTATTTATTCTATGGAAGAATTTTATGAAACAAAATGAACAAATGATGAATTTAAAATTATTTTTAGATGTTATATAAGTTTAAGTTGTATAGGCTAATGCAATTTTTCAATTGTCAGCCAAATAAATATTGAATTGAATTGAATAAAAGCTCATTAACATCCAATACCTTTCATTTAAAGATTCCCAAAATTACACAACTTTTCCCTGTTTTGTAATGCATTCTTACCATTGGGCATAATTAAAATCAACTTGATGAGAGCTCAGTGACCATGCCACAGCATCAGGTCGGGTCGGACTGGTTCTCTGGTTCTCTCCCAGTAGTCAAGTACAGTTACGAGGCGGCAACGCATTCAGAACGACCTGTCTAATTTTGGGCTTCCCATCAGAGATTCGCCACAGTATTATTTTCGACGATTTTAATTGGTTACTGCAATTACTGGGGAATCCTGTTGATGGGTCCAATTGCAAAAGAGCAAGAAGTTAGAGGCTTCCGGTGCTCAAAATTCTTCTTTAATTCATATTTTAAATTAACAAATTTATTATTGGCATTTTAATAACATTCTAAACTTAAGTGTAGTGCAATATATATTTTTTAATATATGGAAAACAGAATGTATATAATTTACTCTAGTTCTCGACACGGCCTTTGTACATCGTTAAGCAGAGTAAAAAATCGTAGTCCTTACTGTTTTCACAATTTAAACGCGAGAAGTGAACGCCTAAGGTACAATTTTTTTTTACCAAAGAATTTATAAATTACAATTGAAACAAATATTGCTAAAATTAAAACATTTATATACTTTTTGTTATAAATTTGTGCTAATTGAATCAAGCGGAACTCAAAATTCAATAGTAGCCCAAACTTGGTAATGTCATCAGTCAAAGTTTTATCTGTTGCATAATATGAGTTATCAAAGGTTATTATTGTTTGATTTCAAATAACTTGATACTTAAAATAAAAACTTAACCAGGAACAAAGTGTGCAAAAATTAGGCTTCCCAGTTTTGAGTGCAAACTTTCGTCGCTAAGCAATTTTCCCTATTTCTTACAATTATATTTTATTTTTACACAGTGTGGCTTATTTTTGTTGTTAAATTATCAGTTATAAAAAAAAAATATTTTCGATGGTACTTTAATTAATAAGGTTTGCACATTAAAAGGGATTGCCCATTGCGATTTTTGCTTTTAAGAATTTTTCAGTACAAATCTGATGATTTCTGTACTGAGTAGCTTTTTGTACTGTAATTTGCTGTTCGCTTTTTAGCAAGCACCGTAACTTTATTTATGCCACATAGCCATTTTTAACTGACAATGAAAAGTTAAACAAAATTCTAATGATGCCAAGATAGGCAGGCGCTTTAAACAGAAATTGAAATTTCTTATTTATAGGCATCGTCAAAGATTTCTGAGCCTTAGGTTTTACTGATATCGCCTCTAAAAAGCACTGAAAATAGCATAATCGTCCCTCTTCAAAAATATTTTTCATCTATATCACCTTTGTATATTTTTTAATCCAATAAAATTTCAGACAACATATACAGTTTATACTATGGCTAGTAATTTAACACCTGTGATATATCAGGGGCAGAGATCTTTGACGATGCATCTATTATATAATTGATCATTTTCGGTTTTAAATTTTTTTTATATCTAAATTAAATGGTATTTGTAATTTTGATTAACTCTTATGGTGTATATAGTTTCTTATGTATATCTAGTGGACAAGTAGAGTTACTACGTGTTATGGATAGTACCGTTGTGCGGTGATAACAGGCACCGTTGTTTGCTTGAAACAGCGAAGCTCCGAGTATCCAACGGGACTATTGTTTCAATGACCGCCAAGGCCGTCCCTCGCGCTATGGTCCTACGTCATAAACGCAGCACGGTATCGCGCCATCAGCGTGCCGATGTCGCGAGCTGTCGGCCGACTGTCCGGTTACCGCAGCCAGTCTTTAACTTATTACACGATTTTACAGTAATTTGTCCCGTCCGGGGCTCTCTCCGTGGGCCACAATAATCATAATAATAACAGACGGCAGCGGCGGCGGCGGCGGCGGCCATCTTGCGGCCGGTCGAGCCTCAGGTAGCGCTCGCTACAGAGGGAGAGAGAGCAGTCTGTGACAGGAACGGTGATCTGAGGACGTGGACACCATTGGAGGAAGTAGATGTTGGACAGACTTGTAACAAACGTTCCCCAAAAAATCTTGTTGCTATAATATACAGAAAAGAGTACCAGCCAGTTAACACGTAATAAAATCCTAAGAGGACTCAAGCCGATGTCTCCCCTGAATTGTGGTTAATGGACTCGACCATCGAGAGTAGAACACAGTCTGTGATAAAAACCATCTTAATTATTTTATTTGAACAAGCTGTTTCCCGTTACGGCTTCGCCCGTGATTGAATTTATTTTATAGGTAATTAAGCTTGTTCTCTACGCTCACTCGCTGTCACGCTCACCTTATATGTAAAAAATCGCTGGAATACCTAAAATTAGAATTTTTCATTGATTTTGTTTCTTATCAACCAATAAAAATAGATAAAATAGAGTTTTCTGATTTTTTACAAACTACTGTATGCTCTCTGAGTCAGAGCCCTTTGGGCATATTTGCACCAAACTTTACACCAACCATCCTTGAATAATGCCTGAAAGTTTCATTGCAATCTGTCGAGCGATTTCAGAGTCCATAGACAACATACATACATACTTCCTCTTTTATAGATATAGATTTTGATTTATAATTTTCAGTACCAGGGGGACCGAGCTTAAGCTCGGTAAAATTATTACTTTCGTTTCTCACACAAAGCTCGTTCGCTCCGCTCACTCGCCAGGCGTAAGGTTCGCTGAACATTTGTATGATTTTCCTAAAACCACAGGTTAAAGGTGTAACACATTGGTTTATTTTATCTACAGTTATCAGCTGATTTTTGTTCAATTAATAAAATCCCCATAAGGATAACATGGGATCTTTGAAGAGCTCTAGCGAGAAAACCGGATTTTTCCCAGCTATGGGACCAACTCCAATCGATTTCTCGTGGCCAAAACCCTCATATTCAATCAAAAAATCAAAAATCCTTGGAGCGAAAAAAAACTTTGCCCGGACAAACGGAGCTTGTTTTAGAGTATAAGATTTCGAATGAGTGCGGAACTTTATTCAAAATAGGAACTACCGCCAAAGAGGTTATAGGTGTGCGTTAGTGGCCAGCCTGTGCCGCCCTTTCCTGTATCGGTACATGTATCTCGAAGGATAATTTTATTGGATTCTAATATAATATTAGGATTTATAATATTAGGAAATTAAGCCTAAACCAGGACCATAAAGAAAAAGTACAACTTCAGGAATGAGTTATTTATTATGATAATTATCGCTAATTTGTTAACATGACTGCAATCTGGGTTTGTAAAATTTAAAATAAAGTTTAGCTTGATCTTAAAAGCTAACAAAGTCCCTTGTTAAACTTAATAACCTTTCAAATCAGTTTACTCGGTCCCAACCATCGCTTTAGACCAGGAGAAGAACCTCATAGGAACCTGCTACATTATACTCAGCCTCCTGAAATCAGACACCAGCGATGAATAATGTATCAGTTAGGAGGCGAATAGGCCCTCGGAATGTCCGACGTGTAACAGGAGGCGAAATCGCCTACGAGGACTTGACCGCTACGCCGCACCGCCGCACCGCGATACCTCCGATACCAAGCGACTCATTAACATGCGGCCATTAAAAGATCACAATGGTGTTTACCGGGGAATCCGGCGGCGATAAGAGAACAAAAACGTAACAAATCTGACGGCTTGAATAATGAGAAGCAATAAATTAACGGGAAGAGATCAAAATGGCGGACAATTACCCCGGGTCTCGATCTTGTCTATCCGGATTAAGCTATAATTCATCGAGCGCCTCCCTGGGCACCAATCAATTTCACATTATACTCAGAGTTTTTATTTTATATCAAACACTACAAGCCGTGTGTAATCAGAAAGTTCGGCAGCGATTATAAGATTAGGACCCGGTTCCCGTGTGATTATAGTCTATCTTATTATGCTAACACCAGGCAGGGGGACGCAACCCGGTGTTCGGGCCTCGGGACAGCACCCACGGGTACATGCGGTGATGGGGAATCTCAATTACACAGCGAGATTTGTTTGATTCCCTAATTCGAGCTGAAATATTCTGAGTTGTGTGCCTTTTATAACACCAAGTGGAGTAGGTAACCCTTTAGTGAGTTTACTTGTTTAACCAAGACATTCAAACGGTCAGTTTAAAGGGTACGGTTTCTGAGAACCTTAATGAATAATCAAATTCTCAAGTTGTAGACCAATTGACAATATTGGATCTTTTATTGTGTGGAATAACAATTTCGCTGCTGTACGTCTAATAAGATGAAGAATAACATCCATTTTGAAACAGAACGAGTCAACATTGATTAGTTAAAAACATGTCGTAATTCAACTATTTCTATTTAACTTATAAAGCGTAATATTCCTTGTCATAGAATCCTAAAAACCTACAAACTATCGAACTAAGGTATACATATCGTATATAATATATCCTGTCGCGTTTAGTTCTGTGATTCTAGCAATTATAGTTGGCAGTTCTCCTCACATAAAATTGCACTTTTATGCAGAAGGATCAACGGCTTAACATGAGTCCTAAACAAGCAAGTTTTTGTTTAATCGTATAAACATGGCAAAATTATATGAGAAAACCAGCAACGAACCTACTTCCAGAAGCTAACGTATATGTGAAACAGCAGTTAGTTAATTTTTGCGGACATTTTCCATCACTGATTAGTAAACAAAATTAGCGACGTTTCAGGATCTGGAATCTGATCCCGTATTCAGGTGGAAGAAATAAATAGAACATAACAAAGTAAGTTTAAACACACCAGGCGAACCTGGAGAAGTCCATAGCCAAACCTGAAAACCGAAAAGGCAGTCACTAAAATTAAATAAAACACTAATAAATGCACAGAGTTTAAGCAAAAAAACTGTAAAAGCAGTCAAAACAAAGCACAAACATTTTTTCTGTTTTCTCAATTTAATTGTTTGTGCTTTGTTTTGACTGTTTTTGCAGGTTTTTGTTTAAGTTCTGCGCATTTATTGGTGTTTTATTTAATTTTTGTGACTGCCTTTTTCTGTTTTCAGGTTTGGCTATGGACTTCTCCAGGTGCACCTGGTGTGTATTTACTAACTTAGTTATTTCCTCCACCTGAAGACGGGATCAGATTGCAGATCCCGAAAAGTCGTGAATTTTGATTACTAATCAGTGATTGAAAATGGCCGCAACAATTTACTAAACAATAACACAAAATATACATAAAATATTACTACAGTACTAATCGCACGTTTCGCACGCACCCCCCGTTGAAGTGACTTGTATAAACGGGTTGGACATTAACTCACTACTCGCAAGGTCACGTAATGAGGACAATTTGGTCGTCAACGTGAGTTGTGAGGCCGCGACGGAAGTCCCCGTGTGACGTGTGACGCGCCTTATCATCCGACATCTCACATTGTTGCGCTGCTACATCCGGTCATTTGCATTTTTTACACCCAAACCTAACCCAATTTATTTTTCAATTTTGTTTGGTGTTAATCATCATTGGACTCATGTTTTGATGCAACACTTTCCACTCCAGGTTATTTACTACGTAATCAAAGTTTAAATAACAAATTAGACTTTTTTACCGCCACGATATAATTTGCAGAGATTTTTGGGGGAGAATTGGCTATTTAATATATAGGAGCGACATTATGATAATTGTTTTAACTGAACATTTCTAATGTACGGGCATAAAGATACTATCACGTTGTTATACTATCAAGAGTTATTTGAGTTTCTCATCATGTACTCACTGGATAAAATTAACTAAACCCGTACATCCTTGTTTATAAATAAATTCATTTTCAAAAGGTATTTGGGATTTTATTTTTATTTCGTAAATCAAATGTTCTACCGTATTCTACGATTCCAATCAAATTTGTGAACTTTATGATAACTCTTAGCCATACTAAAATTGAGCTGTTGTACAAAAACGTAGAATAAAAATTTGACATGATGTACAAGTTACTCTTTCTCACCCTATTGATTTTTTTCTTATACAAAAATTGTACTGCCACTGTTAATTAAAGTTCTAGCTGTTTAGCTTTGAGACGAAGACGTACTAAGAACTTTGACATTATGTACAAGTCACTCTTTCTCACCCTCATGATTTTTCTGTACACAAATCTATTCCACATCAGACAGGAAACGCGTGTTTTAGTTTCAAAAAAGTTTTAAAACAGTTTTTATAAAAGTATTACGTAAATAAGTTACTTCAGAAAAGTTATACATATTAATTTGTAAATTTAAGAAATATCGTTTCACTTATATTATTTGATATTTTTAATTATTTTTCCACTTTTTGCTGGTTGTTGAGTGAATTATCACTGGAACATACCACTCTAATAACAAGAGATTAATCAAAGTACCGGTAGACTACTGTAGTTTACAAAACGTCCACGTCAAGCTGCTCAGGCGTGTGTTCCGTAGCGGCATATCAGCTAATGACAAAGCCCGTAACGCGTGTACCCGCTGACATAATTGTTGCAATGTACGTTTATTACTCTCACATGGCGGAGATTCGCCTTCCGATAGCTCCTTTCTCAGACTTGTCTCGGCTAATTATAAGCGCTAATCTGTACAAAGTCTTTCGATGTAGTCGTTACTCATGCGAACGACTCTGATTCAGATTCAGAGATTAGAACAGCCTCAATATGAAGCAGGGAAAGGTCACAGTGTTAGCTGCCAATTAAACTAAGTCTAATTAATTAGTTCCTGTTGTTTCAAAAGGAATTATTTATGTATAATGACTATAGTCGCACAGACTTTTACGTTTGTATGCAGATCATTAATTCAAGCTTAAAGAAAAGGAATCAAATTATTTATTTTAATTTTAAATTATTGTGCCACGAACTGAGTAGAGTACTAAATATTTAGTGTGAAGAGATAACATTTCATCATCTTACTTTTAGAAAAAGAAAATGGGATACCTTTCTCATTAAGCCTACAGCTTTAAAAGTCGAGCACTCAAGACCATTCCAACGAATTAAGATTAGTTCAAAAACGTCATGGTAACTCATAAAGTAAATAAGTTTTTAATATGTCAACAAAGTATATAGTTCCACACGATTTTTCTAAAAAGTTTGAACACCACCGTAATTCACTACATTTACATCCCTCATCTTACATATTATTCCCATCACCTTTATCAACCATAATTGTCTGAGTTTATATAAAATAGTGATTGAAGTTGCAGGTGAACTTGTACTCTTGTACTTCTCGTTCCTGTCTTATCAGGGAGATCTTTTCACCTTATAATGGTAATGTTCAAGGTGAAAAACTCCATGGCTTTGGTTAGCCATTTCAAATTTATTTTTTTCCTTCGTCATATTACTTGAGTAATTTTTTTAACGAATCAAAGACAATATACCCAGTCAGGTTATATGGTACCAGCTGCTATACCCCGTGCTTCCCAACGGAATTATGCCTAAGTAAGAAAAATTAATTGCAAATTTGCTGTTTTTGATCACCCATGACAATTATGTGGGAAAGAGTCTCAGAGCCCGTAGTTAGCTTCTTCCCTCTCTACAGTCTACAACACTTTTCTATGGTAGTAACTTCCGTTGCAGGTGCACCTGTACTTCTCGTCGCTGCCGGAGGACAAGGTGCCGTACGTCAACTCGGCGGGCGAGAGACACAGAGTACGTCAGCTGCTGCACCAGTTGCCGCCTCACGACAACGAGGTCCGCTACTGCCACAGCCTCTCCGACGAGGAGCGCAAGGAGCTGAGGTTGTTCTCCGCCCAGAGGAAGCGAGAGGCGCTGGGCAGGGGCGCCGTCCGCCAGCTGGTCGCGCCCATGCCTTGCGACGGGGTGAGACGCTAATCTATTACTTTCCGTAAACTATGTTTATCTGTAACGACCAAAAATGATACTAGTTTTTATTTTAGGGCATTATCTCCTGAAGCTAATAAACTCCTATAGGAGTCTATTTATGTTAAAGTGTAATGAGAGATAGACTAAATGAGACGTGTTGGTGTTCGGGATACGTGAAGGAAAAGGTTTATTATTGTACAGTTTTTATCAATAATGTATCCCATATTGTTTCAAGCTAAAAAGAGTAGCTAAATATTTCAATAAAGAAAGTATGGTGTATCCAACTGCTTTAGATATATCTAGCTTATTTTAAGACGATGTTCTTAGCCACATAGATGTTTAAAGCCATCTTTGAAAATTTTAGTGAGCAAAAACCTTAATATTTCAGCCACCATCCTCTCTAATACCTTGTCTAAACTGTCGTTGTCCATGTCGCAGTGTGACGAGAGGCTGTCGACCGGCGACATGTCGGTGTTCGCGTCCCGCGCAGGCCCCAACTGCTGCTGGCATCCCGCCTGCTTCGTCTGCAGCGTCTGCAAGGAGCTGCTCGTTGACCTCATCTACTTCTACAAGGACGGCAAGTTATACTGTGGCCGCCACCACGCCGAGACACTCAAGCCGCGGTGCTCGGCTTGCGATGAGGTTAGTTAAAAAGGCAACAGTATATGTATTATTCGTTGCGTTTAAAAACTCAACATCCCCTTAAAAGTTATTGTTTCTACAACCAAGAAGTAAAGTATATCTAATTTTTTAAGCATAAAGTGTTGAAATTCATGATATAGGTTTCTTTAAGAGGCATATTCTACTTTTGATCGAGAAACTATCTTGTACTTTAAACCGTTAATCATTGACCCCCTCCTTCAATCTTCGTACTCATTGGCCTTTTACTTCCATCATTCACCTTCACTCATTCACCTCTTCCGTCCATATCTCTACCCACTGACCTCTTGGTTCTATTCCTTTACCTATTTATCGTCCTCTTCAAACTCTCAACCCATTGTCTCTTCTTTAAACATCTCTACTCACTGACCTCATCTTCCATTTCTATATCCATTGACCTCCTCCGTCCATATCTCTACCCCCTGACTTCCTGGTTCTAGTCCTCTACCTATTGATCGTCCTCTTCGACCTGTCAACCCATCGTCTCTTCTTTAAACATCTCTACTCACTGACCTCATCTTCCATTTCTACCCATTGACCTTTTCCTTCCATATCTCTACCCACTGACCTTCTGGTTCTATTCCTCTACCTATTGATCGTCCTCTTCGACCTGTCAACCCATCGTCTCTTCTTTAAACATCTCTACTCACTGACCTCATCTTCCATTTCTACCCATTGACCTTTTCCTTCCATATCTCTACCCACTGACCTTCTGGTTCTATTCCTCTACCTATTGATCGTCCTCTTCGACCTGTCAACCCATTGTCTCTTCTTTAAACATCTCTACTCACTGACCTCATCTTCCATTTCTACCCATTGACCTCCTCCGTCCATATCTCTACCCACTGACCTTCTGGTTCTATTCCTCTACCTATTGATTTTCCTCTTCAACCGCTCAGCCCATCGTTTCTTCTTTCCATATCCACATCCACACGTGTGCTGTGTTGTTGACAAAGCGTGTGTGTTACAGATAATCCTGGCGGACGAGTGCACGGAGGCGGAGGGTCGAGCTTGGCACATGAAGCACTTCGCCTGCCTGGAGTGCGACCTGCAGCTAGGCGGCCAGAGGTACATCATGAGGGACGGCCGGCCCTACTGCCTGGCCTGCTTCGACGCCATGTTCGCTGAGTACTGCGACTCCTGCGGCGAGCCCATTCGGGTAGACCATGGTGAGTTATCAATATTTAATAATAACTGGTTATCAAAATCGTTAAAAAAAACCCATGTGTTGAAAAGTCAACTAAAAACGTCTTAAAATTGAGTGTCTTGATGAGTGACGAATATCATACTGTCAATACTTATAAATGGCCAAGTTTACGTTTTTTATTTTTTCATTGGAGCTTTTAATTAGCATAGATAATAATGTTAGATGGTTCCAGTGAGCATTGTCTTTTTTCAACACTACATTGCATTTGTGTTTCTCTGGTACTTCACATATCATTGAAAGCTTGCCTGGTCAATTGTAAATGGTTGATTAAATCTTAAGAAATAATTGTAGCTTTTAGAAGGTTTGAAATGCGACCCAACTATCATGTTTATTAGACTATGAATTAACAATCCTGACAAATGAATCAACTAGCATTTGTCAAAAAATTATTATACATTAATCTTTCACGCATAATCAGTTCAAAGTATGTCTCGAAATCATCAAAATTTTAAATATGAAATGACAAAATTACAATATGTGAAACAATTGTATAAGCTCATGCATACCAAGACCTCCAATAATTGTCATTTCCGTTTTCGCAGGCCAAATGTCGCACGACGGCCAGCACTGGCACGCCACGGAGAAGTGTTTCTGCTGCCACACGTGCCGGTCGTCGCTGCTGGGCCGGCCGTTCCTGCCGCGTCGTGGAGCCATCTACTGCAGCATCGCCTGCAGCAAGGGTGAGCCGCCCACGCGCTCGGGTACCTCTGCTGCAGTACCCCTCTGCGAGCTGCCCTTGCCCGGCGACGTCATAGGGTTCACGCCGTCCCTCGAGTCTACGAAGACCAAGAGCAGTCTAGCCAACGAAAACACTCCCGTGAAGTCGTCTTGGACAAGTGGGCCTTTGAGTAGCTCAGTACCGGATATCGCAAGGCCTTACAGAAGGGTTGTGCGGAGATTACCGATGGCTGCAACTCGTCAAGGTGTCAATCCAACTTTGAGAGCTCTACCGCCAATACCTAACCAGAATACTACGACACAAACACATCAGGCTTTGCAGGACTCGAGCTGTGACGAGACCTCTTCGAAAGAAAGGTATACAATTTCTCCAGGTAGCCTACACATGTTACCTTTTTATAGATTAGCAATAACTTTAAAATCTGTACACTAATGTAACTGTAACCTATGACTTTGCATTGTAATTATTATGCATTTAAAATGAGATAGGCCTAATACTTTATTGTATAGGAAATCTGTTGAAATATTTCAAACATAAATGACTATTTGTTTCAATAATCCATACTTCAAATTTAAGAATTAATTATGACGAATAAGAGAAAGAGAGTAACAGAATGACTTCATAAATTAAAAACGTAAAATCTCCAATTGTCTTGGTAAAATAAAACAGAATTTTCGCAGTAAACAAATAAATAAAACAAAGTTAGTAAAGTATGGAGTAGAACCGAGAATAATTCAAAGCTGTTTTGCAAATTTTACTATATGTTTTTAAGAAGAGTAACATAATGATTTCATTGTAATTTGTAAAAAAATTGCATGATTTGTTACAGGCAAGAACACCAACTTTCTCCAGAGAGTCAATATCAAGCTTTGAATGTTCCATCGACTTCAAATCTGTTGTTATCTAGCAAGGAGTTACCTAGAGAGAACGATAGAACGTTACACTATCCTCGCACAAGAAGACTACCACCACTACCACCAGCCAGTCCAGACCTTTCAGATCCTTTCCGATCGGTTTCAGGATCTTCTAGTGTTAGTGAGGATGTTAACTTTCAGAGATTAGGTGAAGTAAAAAGTCTGAGTAGACTGGAATGCCTTCTAACCTCTAAACAAAATTCAACGGACCACTACACAAATTTAGAGAATTCTGTATGTCAACCAATTCCTCAATGTAAGCCTAAACTTCCATCCCAGTTAACTATAGAATCTCGAGTGGAAAACCTAGTAATAAATAATGAAGGATTTGAAACTCGACACTTTAATTTGGACAGAATAGTAATTGAGGGTGATGGTATTCTAAAGCTAAAACCTGAGTTTGCAAGACTGATCTTGGGTGGTGAGTCTACGAGCATTGATAATGATTTGTTCCAAATAGAACTCAAGAAGTTAGTTCCTCCATCACAAATCGTAAACGAAGATAACTGTAATAAAGAAGAGCCTAAATCGAGCGTAAAAACGGAAAGTAAAGCTATTGAAACGAATGTTATCGTAAATGATCAAAGCTATCAAAGCGATTCGAGTGAAGACGATGTTGACATCGGTAAAAGTTCCCCCATCACAGATCGAGAAGCTGGTTCTCCCTCTAGAAAGAACCGCAGTGTCCGGTTCCAAGGATCGTCATCCCCTCCGACTGTTCGTGAGAAGAAACCGCCTGAAGATCGCAGAAGAAGAAAGAACAAGAAGAGCTACAAGAATCGGTTCGATATCTACAAGGAGCAGGATGATGCAAGCAGCACCTGTTCCACGTGTTCCTCCAGTTCGAGCAGCGACGACCAGTCGGCGTACCAGCTGCCGCCGCGCCGCGCCTACGGGGGCGTGCGGCTATCCTACGTGCCCAACGACGCGCTGGCGCTGGCGAGGCGGAGGCAGCAGATGAGCCAGTCGGAGTCCGCCGACAAGACCACCCTGGACAAGAACTGCTCCATATCGTGATGGCAGTGGACAACCTCCAAGATAGAGAGGTAACTCTCAACATTTTATTTACCTATAATTAAACTTTACCTGTTAAAATAAACAATTAATTTGTTTTATGTGTTCACTAACTAAATCGTGTCTACATATTACAATAGCCATGAGAAAATTTTAAAGCTGTCTTGCACAACTTGCACAAATATAGACTAATAAAAACATTGTTTACATAAAAGATTTTTGTAAATTTTCTGAAATTGTCATCTACATATTATAGCATCACTGTGTCATTCGTAAAACAACAAATATTTGGAGGCTTTTCACAAAAGCATTTTTTGTACCTTCATCTAAAAGAAGTGAAATGTTTTCGTATAAATGTTTGTGTGGCTTTCCTGGAAAATTAATTTGATTTCGTTTAAGGACCGTAACAATTCCTTCAAAGTTAAAAAACTGAAGTTTTTTAACTTTGAAAAATTGAAATTAACACAAAACTTCATTGAAGTAGACACAAAAACAAAACAAAACAAATTAATTTAATTTGTTTTATTATTTTTTAATTAAATTAATGGAACGTTATTATCTTTGTTTTTGTTATTCGTAATTTTCTTTAAAATGGTTAGTGTGTCTAGTAACTTAAAAATTTGTTCTTGGTCAAAGTATTTGATAATACAATAACATGGAGTTAAGTTGTTCGGTTAAAGTAACTTTGGACTTCTCTGTGGGTAGGATAAAAATAAAGACCTAGGCCTATATCAATTTCTATTTGCGTGTTTCAGATTCTTCACAAGGGACAAGTCTAAAGAAACTCTCCGTCATTCGCCAAGTATGAGTCTTCTACATGTCACATGTACCTGATTAAAACCAAAATATAAAAACCTAGAATACAATAAATTATATTGAATAAATTGTGTGTTTTAGTATTGCCTATAACCGTGTTTTTGACTTGTTTCATATAAAGTGTAAACATTTAGCACTCCGTTACTGGTAATTTAAAAAGTTAAAAAATTTCAGTGGGATGTCCCAAACCAAATGCAATGAGTTTCGTTGAGTATGAATTCTATTTTAATTTTTATACTAGGTGACCAAAAAGTCTTACCTAGAACTAGATAAAGACTATAGGTTTAGATAAAGAAACCGAATGTTATGAAAATATGATGGTTGGATAATGTTTTTAACAGGTGACTTAAGTTTGTTTTCACCTATGTACAAACTCAATACACTAAGTATGCATACATCTAGTTGCCATTTGTCATTGGGGTATTAATTAATGATGCTTTCTAACAACTGGTCGATGTTAGATAGTAACAAGACTGGGGTTTGGACCGTTCCCCGTCAAAACGTTAAAAAATGCCACTGGCGTTTAAAGACACAAAATAAAAATAAAATAAAACAAAATAAATCTATAAATGCGCCTCGGGTTAATTTTAAATATTCAATGCAAATTGTTATAGTTCGTTCCAGGTTTTTAGTGGCACACATTTACAAAAATCTGCATATGACCTCCTTATATTTTTTACTTTAGGTGCACCTCTTCAAAATGTATACATGAAAAGTCTGTCTTTGGACAAAAGGAGGGTGAGGTTCGTGATTATGGATAAATCTTATGACACCCGCTGCCATTTCTCTTGCTGAGTCACCCTTACATTTGTATTTGTACTTAATTGTAATTAACTGCATTGTTGTCAATCAGGTTAATTTACATGTTACGAAATTAATGAAAAACAAAACTACATTAAATTTGTTTTAAAACAAGAAGTGCAAGATGCGTATGGCTCTAATGGTTTTCGTTCGGCAAAAGTAGTGTCAAATTGTTGGTGCTGGCCCAGTTCAAGGTCACCTGAGGGATGACGTCATCGAGGTCAATGACCTCACCGATGACGTCATCGATGACGTCATCGATTGCGTCATCGATGACGTCATCACTAATGACGTCATTTCCATGACGTCACACCCATGACGTCACAGAAATGACGTGCTGATGACGTCATCACCCCTTACGTCATCAAAATGACGTCACCGACGCCACTGAGGTCAAGGTCACGCCGAAACTTAAAATTTTTTGGCACTTTTGCCGTTTCTCGCACTACGCTCCGAGTTTCAGTCAGAGTCCCCGTGACCTTGACCACTTGGAGCGAATTTTCGACGAGAAACGGCAAAAGTGCCAAGTTAAACTCGAGTTTCTGACATGACCCTGCCTAAATGGGCAATCGGTTATCCCTCAGGTGACCTTGAACCAGAACAACACCAACAATTTGATATTACTGTGACCTTGAAAACCTAACAACGGAGCGCCGACACCGATGCGCACCCCACGACAGCCACCGAGTGACTGACTGTCAGGCTCTGTGTACTCTAGGTATATGGGGAAGTGGAGGGGGAAATCTCAAGGTCATCCAAATGGAGTTTTAAAAAAGTTGAAGAGTAGAAAGACTACTCTTGTGCTTCCTGGGCGACCTCATCAATTTCCAACGGATCTGTAAACCAATCCGATCTGTAGCGGCAGGAGTCCAGAAAACAGGTGCACCACCCATCAGGTTGTCCGTAGCATTTCCGACAATTGGTAAGATTGGAGAAGTGAAATTTAATACACCGCTGCGGACAACAAGTGTAAAAGTAGTTGGATTTGTAGATTTTGAAAGTTTGTAGTACCGGTGGTGGCAGCTGTTGGTTCTTGCATCTACACCTGCAACATCCGAAGCATTCACATTGCCGGCAGGCCAACCCGTCCACTTGCCATCTTGGTAGTAGGAAACACTTGCCCTCGCAGCAATAGGTTGTCCCTGTCTCTTCCTCCCAAAGCTTCCTTGCACAATGGATGACGCCTTGTATCTCTAAACACTTATGCTCGCAACATGAGACACGCTTAGTTTCCATACTTGATGTTGCTTCGGCGAGGGAGCAAGATGAAGTGATGCCGTGGTCAGCGGGAATGGAGCTTATATAAACTAAGGTGAGTGGAGGGGGAAAGGTCAAGGTCATCCAAATGGAGTTTTAAAAAAAGAAAAGAGTAGAAAGACTACTCTTGTGTATCTATAGCGATTTCATTGATAGTGAGTGCTTCTGTATGCCAAGTTGATCTGTACTGACAGGCTCCTAAATAATGTTTGCAAAAACCTGCAAAATGATTGTTGCACAATTTGCAGCCAGTTAGCTGTTTTAATGTGAATTCAATGCAACGTTCAGGGCAACAAGTGTACTTATGCCCTCTCATCTGGTACACATGGAATGTCTTCAACTCCGGTTTCGGCTTCTTCCAAGACTTGCACTTACACATGCATTGACCAAAAGCTTCACATTTTCTACACGCCAGGCCATCCGCAACATCAATGTCATTAGGCCATGAAAAACATTTCCGTTCGCAACAGTAGTTGAGTTGACTCTCCATGTTGCTGTGGTGAAGGTGCGCGATGAAATGATGCTGCAGTCATTGAGAGTGCACGTTAAATAAACTCGGTGGAGGGGGAAAGGTCAAGGCCATCCAAACGGAGTTTTAAAAAAGATAACTAGTCGTCCTCCTCCTCCTCCTCATCCGTTGTACTTAGAGAGCTGTCAGACGAAGAGCCCCGTGCAGGTGCTCCCCAGATGAAAAACAAATCAATTTTAAAACGAAGACCAGGATCTTGCATCATCAATTCCTTTAATTTGTCACATACTAAGTCGACCTTGTGTAAGGTGTCAACAACAAGCTTCCAATTCGTTGGTTCAATATAACTTGTAGTAGAGTCTGCCTCGCTGATAACCACATCCTCCGGCCGTATTGGAGTGTAAAGATGTGTAAAGTTCTTCGGCTGTAGCTGAGGTTCAGGCTGGCTGGAAGTAGAAGGTTGAGTGTGGACCCCTGTCGCATCGAAATCCATAGTCATTCTACATTCAATGTTGGGGTTTTCGTTTAATACATACACCAATTTCTCATGCAACATATCCACTTCTGCCGAGTCTTGCAGATGAACATTCCAGGAAAATGGCCATTCTTCATCCGTAGTGGAGTCAACTCGAGAAAGAGTGCTGTCCGCCATGATAGCTAAGCAAGGAATGATGTGAGCTACAGACTGTGGTAACAGTATTGAAAAGTAGAGGGGGTAAACCAAAAGTATGTGGAGGGGGTATTTTCAAGGTCATTTAATTTGGGTTTTAAAAAAAAGGAAATAGTGGAGGGGGAATTCTCAAGGTCATCCAATTTGGGTTTTAAAAAAAAGGAATGAAGGTTACTCCTCTTCAGCCTCGTTGTCCCCCACATCCTCATTAGCCTCATCTTCATCGACGTCAGACTCGCCGTAAGGGTAGATCGGGGACATGGGCGAATATTGTGGTGATTGTTGACCGTTGTTATCGTCCCCTTGCATTCTGACTTGGGACCAATCATAATTTAAATTCATTTGTATTATGATTCCAGGGTTGTCCCGCAGTATTTCCTTCATCCGTTCGCAAATTGTTTCCAAATAGTGTACACTATCGATCGACAGTGTCCAACCCGTACTTGTACCGACATCAGTAGTGGAGTCAGCTTGGCTGATGGTGTTGTTGTCTGCCATGGTTGCTTGTCGGACAAGGAATGACGGTTGATGTGATGCTCATGCAGGAACATGGTGAAGTGGTGGGGGGTGTGGTGGAGTAGTGGGGGAATTTTCAAGGTCATCCAAACGGAGTTTTAAAAAAAAAGGAAAACTTACAAAGTAACATTGAAACTTTCCAATTGATGGTGGCGAGCGTTTTCTTCTGCAACCTTGCCGACACATGTGACTATGCCGTACAGTATGAAAAGTACAACCATAATAAGGCCGAACAATAAAAGATAGCCGTTGACTATCATGATATTTTCTGAGTGGATCTGTTTTCTTCTTATCGCCCTCTCCTGCATTCTCTTCTCCAACTCGTGGACGAAGTCACAACATGCGTGAGGACATCTTTCATCTGTTGGTAGGTTTGCCATTGTTGATGTTGTCGGTGTGGCTGTTGAAGATGGAATGAGGTTTCCAATCGCGATGTGCCATGTACACCAATAGTCAAGTGGTGGGGGTAACAAAGCAGTGGAGGGGGAAGTTTCAAGGTCATCCAAATTGTGTTTTAAAAAAAACCCATCTTGTTACTGAGCTTATATGTCAGTAACAAGATAGGTGTTTCTGCTCTTTTACTTTTTTAATATAATGAAAAAATATACATATTCTACAATGGTTAGGACAAGAAATACAACTGCTAGTCAGCTGAAGTAGTCCAAGTTGTCTGGCTCGGTCTTCATGGACGCTGGTGAGGAAGCCGTCGAGGAGTGTCCAGGCTCTTCCTTTGACTGCCGGGTGTTCCGTATATTGCAAGCGTAAACTTGCACATTTATACGGTAGCCTCGTGCCACCATCAGCTGCAACTCCTTGTATAAGTCGTTTAGCTCCTGCTGAGTCTTGATGCTCACCTCCTCGTAACTTGCGCAACTAACGTTCAGAGACATCTTGATGTTGCTAGGTTGGCTGCTGGAGTAGAAATGAAGCCGAGGCACAGCGCTTGGAGGTACATGAAAAAGTGGTGGGGGTAATGGTGGTGGGGGTATAGAAAATCCAATTAAACAGCTCTAAACTTTTTCCATCGATACAATGGAATGGAACAAATAGCGCAGGTGTCCTTGTAATTTTCAAATCGAAACAGTGGCGCTAGAAATCCGAATTGTTTTATACCACCATCCTGTACGAATCGCCGAAGGTCTCTGACGGCGGCCTCGCCACAAGGCCTACAAAACTTTTCCCCGTCGTGGAACTTATACCAGGAGTATTCCGAATACCCTTTATTTTCCCTCCTGTAGCGTTTGACATCTTCTTTTATTGTTAGTGGGATGTTGTCTTGTAAACATGTTGGGAACAAGTCCTTGTGAGTTATAACTCGTTGTATGCAAAGCTCGTACAAGGTGCTCATCGTTTGCTAGTTGGCAACAGACTGACCGTTTTTCGCATCCAAGCAGGTTTGAATCCTAGTGCGGTAGTGGGGGTAATTACAGTAGTGGGGGTAATTGTGAAATGCAAAGGTCAAAGGTCAAGGTCACCCGCGAAGTTTAAAAAAAAATGCAACATATCAATACGTGAAGTCTATCACATATTGATATGTTGCATTTTTTGTTTTTTTTATTTTTTTTTGTCTTTTATGATTCGTTTATTTATAAAACATTACAACAACAACATATGTACAACATTAAAACTTAAATCTAACACTGCTGCTTGTCAGCGATGTGGATGGTCAACTCTGTAGAATTGCTACCCGTGCAGCCGTGGGACACCAGGTATAGACACCCGGGTTGAATAGAGCGAAGATCCTCGTTTTGTAGAAGATGGACGAATCTCTTGGGCAGGTACACCTGGAACTTTGGTTCATCCCCCGGAGTAAACGGTGCCTCGCTGAGACTGCAGCAGATGGCCTCCCCAACTGTAGTCTCCATCTTCTTCATAGCATGGATTATGTAGTGCTTCTCGTCTTTTAGTTCCGAGCACTTCTTTACAGGTAATATTGTTGACTTGGAGTGAGCATTGAACTGCTCGACCAAAGTCTGAAGGAACTGGTGAGATGCCATGGTCAGGTTACAGATCGTCTTCTTGCTCGGAGATGTTGTCGTCTCGGAATCTCGAGTAATACTCATGCCAGGTCCCTGTCTGCTCCCCACTTATATACTCTCCGTTACCCCCACCACTCCCTAATTCCCCACTTTGAAGGTAAGAGGCGAGTTTATAGGCATTTTTCAAAGCGCAATGTCTATCTTTATCATGTTCTGGGCTTTTTGTACAAATACATATGGTTTCCAGCATGTATTGATAATTCTTATCCAATTCCACATCATTAACCGGAACATGAGTAAATCCTTCGATCCATCTTTTCTTTTCCAGCCCCTTTGTGTAAATATTGGTAAACTTGTCTGAAAAGTGATGCATAATGTGATACAAGTCCGTGTAACTTGTAAAACCATCATACCAATCGATATGATGGAAGTGTTTTGAAATCCATCTGTTGGTAGTAGCGGCTTTACTAGTTAAAGACGAATAAGAACATGGTGGTTTAAATAAAAACGAATAAGGAACACTTGTATTCATGTCCAAAAACACAAGTTCTTTTATAATGAATCTATCATCATTACCACGAAACGCTTGAAACTCAATAATACCAGGCTTGGACTTTACTTGTTCTTCTTCTCCCTTGTCCATTTCGAAGGTCACACGTCTGCTCATTACGAAGTCAGGAGGTCAACTGATTTCCACACCACGGTAGGTACTACTTTTATACCAGGCCGTACAGTTGTTGGCGCGTTGGTGTATATTTAACGTGGGCACCGTCCCCAATAGGCCTAACCCCACAAAATGTTGGTTATTGTTTTAAAAAACTAACCATTGTCATTTAAGTTTCCATCTTTATATTTTCCTTATTTTCATTTTCATCACTAACACTTGATTCTTCTCCTCCATCTTCCTCTTCTTCCTGTTTTACTGATTTCTTATGTAGTTGAGCGTACTTTTCCAATTGTCTCCACATCTGTACTTCATGAGGAACTCTATTAAATATAGAAGTATCCACAGGTCCGTATAATATAGGTGCGTCCGGTTGTTTGTCCAAAGTGTCTTCCAGATAATCTTTAATAATCGAACTTGAAAACACCAGTTGTCTCAAGTATCTTGTTATAGGTTCAGTAGCACAAGTTAAAATAAAAAACTCCTCTCGATTAAGTTGAATTTTGTTATCATGTCTTGTTGTGTCTCTAAACCGTAGCTGATGATCACCACGTTGTTTAATGATATCAATTTCCACATTTGAATCCAAAAGTCCTACTCTTGTCTTTCTTCCAAACATGTTACTACTTAAATAGCATTCTAGTAGATGCAAATGTTTCATAAACGATTCCCAAGCACTGTCCGTAAACAAAATCATTTTGGGTCCATGAGTTAAAATTACAGTAGGGGAATAATCTGTAGATTTCATAACACCGATTAAAACACTTTTATCCAAACTGGAAGAGATTGGGTAAAATATTCGCAAAAATACCTCACTCAATATGTTTGGAGAAATATTATCTTCAATATCCCTTTTTCTCTTTTGTATAGTCTTTCTTCTTTTACCTTTTTCTTCAACATTATTACTGGCGTGAAGTTGTCCGCAAACGTTTTGTTCACCTCCTTCCTGGTGACCTTGAGGATCTAAAAACTCAGATATCTCCTTCTCAATATCTACCACATTTTCAGGTGTACCACTAGGAGAAGCCATATTGAATACGATGCTACCCATACAACAGTAGGCAACAAACTGATGAGGAGCGGTCTGTACGCTCTGCTTTTATACTCGCGGAATGAAACAAAACCGGTTCTTACAATACATTTTTAACAATTCCAGTTAAAGGTGTGTATGTTACGATTTTATCATGTAGAATTAAACAGTATGCAGTTGTATTAGCCGGTATAGCATCGTTGAATTCCATTTCTATTTTTATATCCACACTTGAAGACTTTACTGATTCATTTTGTTTAGAACAATCGATTACAACTATTGGGTAGGCATCGAAATATTTGTCAGGTGGTAATAAAGGTGTATTTGTTTTACCGTAATATGAACTTTGGAATCTCGCGTACATATCGTACAATATACTGTATTTCTTCTTAGTGAATGACACATTTAAATTGTCGTATGGAAAGAATTGTGAATTTAAATAAACTTTAATATTTTTTAAGTCACAATGATCAAATTGTCCTGCATGTTTAGTAATGGCGTCTCTTCTACCTGTTTGTAAACCAAATATAATATACCTGGCTCGTTCTACATAATTCGATGTTTTAACAGTCCAAGTGTGTCGATCCGTAGTAGGTAAACTGGGACGCTCATGAAATTCCCAACTTCTAAATGGAATAACAATATCACGATCGGCTTTTAATTTTCTTAAAAGTAGCATTCTATGCTCGTCAGCCAATTTAACATGTGGAACCCTCCATACAATTTTGTCTAATTTTAATTTCCATTCTAAAGTCGCATCTGTAGTAGCATCTGCAGCTTTAATAATGTCTTTATCGTTAGACGATCTCAACAAAACTAATTCTTGTTTAACGTTTAATATTATTTTCCTATAATCTTCAGCAAAACCAAGCAGCAAACGTAATGGAATATGAAAATCAAAATATCCATTTGGATTTGGAGTGATCGTGTCAATCGTAGGTAATACCCATCCGGCAGGTTTAAGTAAATTGGTTTCATTGGGTGTTATAGATGTTAATCCTTTTAAAGTTGTCGTAATACCTACTTTTTTAGTGGAATCAACTGTTACACCTGATATTTCATATCTAATTTCATCAAATAGGAAAGCCATAGGATTATTTATAAATGGAACTGTTGTACCAACAGTAGTACCGTCCTTTTTAGTAACTTGTCCTTCAATATATAAGTAACTTTCACATGGTAGTGTGTAAATGTCTTGATTTTGTATGGGAATACGAATTTCATCGTTATTGTTTAATTTCGATGAAGTGTAAGGGTTGTGGGTGTGATATTCTTTTTCCCATAGGGTTTCGTCGAATGTTGGACCCTGCGCTATATCCAGTATATCCATACTCGGTTAATTTTAATCCAATTCTCTCTAAGAAACGAATGTTCTCGCGTGTTAACTCCTCCACAGCTGAAGAGCTACTAATGCGGTTTCCCGTAGGTTGTTCGCTTTTAAATGTTAAACCCATGGTTTTGTATTAAAGTGTCGATTTTAAATGTAATCTAATCGTAATAGGCTCTTCTCTGAAGTCTACCAAGTTACCGTCTTGATCCAATACGCTCAACACGATGTCTGAAATGAAAGTGGTGTTCAACGGTAGATATACCAGGTTTTGTGGCTTTTCAACAATTTTAAATCCAGGTGGTACACTTGGGTAAAAAGTATGTATGATGTGGGTGTTAGCCCCATCCCTGTAAGCACCTTGTATAATGTTACAAGTTATGTCTATACTATTGACTTTTAATATTGTTACTGTTTTCTTACCGGAATGTGTTACATCTGGTTCTAATACAGGCCCATCGTTGGAAAATCCTAATAAATCACCAATTGAGTTTGGTTGAGTGAAATCTATATAATATTTGGAAGTAATTTCAGCTTTCATCGTATTATTATTACCTTTTAATGTTATATTGTCTTTTCCCATTTTAGTTTGCAAAAATTCATTTATATGATCAATTTCATAAGAACCTGTGGGTAACCTGCACTCTTGTAAGTCTGTAAATTTTCCACTGGCATCCTTTCCCTTATAATAATGCAATACGTTATTTTTACCTTCCGTAACATTGGGGATAGAGTTGTAAGTTGTAAAATCCAATAGTGCCGCCTCCCAAAACCTTCCTTTTTGCAAGCGTAACGCTGGAAAAAGGATACTTCGTAAAGTGGACGATTTTCCTGTTAATGATACCGTATAGGAAGACATCTCAATAGTGACTGATACTTTTAGCTAGAAATTCCAAACATAAATGGCCGCATATTGAAGTATTATCAGGTTGTTCTCTTTTATAGTTATAATATATGTTTTTAGCAGATTTAAAGTAATTTTGAAGTTCTTTTGGTGGTGGCAAATTACCGAAACTATCAAAATAATATACATTGTTATTTAGTTTCTTATAACAAACCCAATGGGTGCCAGGCCCTTCAGTATTATCCAAATTTACAATTCCAGTCTCATTTTGCCACATTTTCTTTGGTAAACTGTCTTTCATAAACACACCGCGGAAAAATGGTATTTTTAAACAGGAAATATATTTAAATAATTCAATATTGGTTAATGCTTTATGTGGTATGACCAATTGATTTCTTTCATTTAATATGCACGATAAGGTCTTAGGTAAAGACCTGCCCCGTTTTTTACCATTGACCATACGGTGGGCTTCTTCCTGCCTTTTCTTGTAGATCGTCGTCTTCTTTTTATATTTCCTCCATGTTTTCTTGTGGTTGACCTCCTTTTTACTCTCCTTCTCCTCCTTCTTCCACCTCCTACTGCTGTTTTAGCCTTCATACCTGCTGTTACTGCTAAAGCTGCTGCTTTTTCTGCTATGCTAGCGTCACTTGATTTTACTCGTTGCCAAGCTATGTCCGCAAGCTTTTTGTCAGCTATTGATCTATTTTTTGAATCGGCAAACGTGGAATATGCGATATCGTGTTCTTTACAAGCCTGATCTAACTTGTTTATGCCAGGATCGCCTCTTTCCAGTCGTTTTTTCAATTTAGTTCCTGGTCCGCAATACTGATAACCTCCTGGTATATGAAATTCGTATGGTAATGCGTCTATTGCTCTATTTACTATGGATCCTACTGGAATTTGTTTTAAAGCTTTACTTAACAGAGAAACCGCTGTGGACGTGATCCCACCTCCTTTTCTTGCAGTGTCTCGATATGGACTGATGTACTTGAACGTCATTATTGTCCTTTTATAATGGCAATGTGCAACTCATGTGTTAACTCTATGACAGGTTGCACATAAATGAAGTCATTTATTGAGTTATTTACTTAAATATCAATATCACCCCAATCTGATGATCTAAACTGTTTCGTTTTAGGGTTAATAAAGTATTTATTATAAATTTCTCGTTTAATATACTCACCTCTCATGGATTCAGCATAAGTATTATGACCTGATTTTCCTTGAAGAATATCTGGTGTAAAATGATTGTGTAAATCAAATATCGCATTACCTAAAACTTTTACAAGAAAATTAACAGTGACAGCATTATCTACATGTTCAGGGTCTTTAAGGTTTGTTATACGTTTATTATTACAATTATACACTTTACTATCCTTTAATGATGTTGTAATAGTCTGTCCTACAGTTGCAGCATCATTTGCTTCTCTTCCTTGTGCCAAGTCTCTTATCACTCTATTTTTACATGTAAACCATCTAAAATATCGATCTGGATCTAGATGTACGGTTTGTGATAAAGCAGCTGCATCTTGTTTTTCATAACCCCATCCCATATTTGATAACTTTTTATCCATGCAATCCCAAGCATCATTTTTGTATGTTAATAAATTAAATTTTTCATTACCTTGAACAAATTCATCCCCTTGCTTCGATACTACTTGATCTTGTTTTACAAAAGAGGTTGTTTCTTGTTTTAAGGTTTCCATCATTTGACCCACTGTTGCACCATCTGATGGCGCCGAACCATCTTTAACATTTGCTAAACAATTATTAAAACAATCTATAACCCCTACATCACGTATGATGCAATGATCTTTAATATATTTTAGATTTACAGCATCGTTTTCAGTTTTTGGATAGCCTATATCATTAATAACAAATTTATAAAAAGAAAATCCATCTTTTGTCTTTTCAGGTATCAAAGAATGTAAATAGCGTCTATTTACGCTGTCTTTTGCATCTTTAGGGTCATCTACGTTGGATATACGTTTATTGTTGGCACTATACGTTTTCCCATTGAATTTTAACGTATTTTTTAATTCAGATGACAAATAACCTTTGTTTATCGCATCACCATTTTCATTTGGTTTACCAACGTTGATAATTCTATGATTTTCCGCGTCATATGTGTTATTTTGTAGTTTTAATGTTGGCGATATCTTTTCCTTTAATATTTTTAGATTTATTGCATCGTTTTCATCCGTAGGATCTTTTATGTTTTTTAACCTTTTATTACTCATATCATAATCTCCATCAGGTGTTTGTGGTAAACCAGCACTTCTTTTTAAACTATTGGCATAATATAACCCATCCGAGGAGTAACGTCCGAACTTGTCGACACTCATGGTGCAACTGAATAGTATTCTAGGGAGTAACGCATTTTTATGAGATTACCCCACGGTTTCGGAGTTCATCCACTAAAGCCACCCATTCGTTTTCCAATCCAGTATGACCCGCTTCTTTAGCTTCATGTATTAGTTTCATTCTATCCACCAATTTATTGATATTATTGTAATAAATCACATTTGTGTTATATAGTTTCTTCATTAAACCTGTACCCGTAACGGACTTACTTCTTTTTCTTCGTTCCTGAGCACTTACATCCAAAGTGGATGCCATAAATCTTCGTTTTACAGGTTTTCTTTGTGTTAACGGCATTGTTTGTCTTCTAGTTGGTATTAACTTGGATACAAATTGTTTATACTTTAAAGACTTAGATCTAAAAGGAGGCTGGTCAGGTAAATACTTTCTCCTATATGCATTTGTCTGTTCCAAAATATTTTTATATGCTTCCATGTCTTTTTCTTTCACTACCGATACTGAAGGCTTATTTTCAAATAATAATTCAAATAATCCTTTTGTGCCCTTATACCTTTGATCACCAATGACAATATTATCATGTTCGTCAACGTTTAACGGGCTATTACCTATCATTAAACCGTCTTCTGTTAATCTCGCTCCATAACTATGGTAATCCTTATTAGGAATTGTTCCGAGTAACATTTTTACCATGTATTTCCTTCCTAAAGGTCCTTTGTTATGAATGTTTTCACCCAACAAGCTTATGTTTGACGGACCTTCCCTTGTCTCTTCTTCTTTTTCCTCTTCACTAGCAGTTGATACAACTTCATGTCCTCTTTTGGCTTTTACTTCATATAATTCTTTTATTCCGCTATAGTCCGGTGATTCTAGCTCTCTTTCGGGTTCTCCACCGGTAAAACCACTATACGTAGAGGATTCCGGGTCTTCATCACTAAACTCTTCTGATTTTACATTTTCTCTTTCAAACTTCGTAATAGGTGCAATCGCATCTCCTTCCAATACGGGTTTAGCAAATTTTTTGTTTAATTGTTTCAAGGGTTCAGTAATAGGTTTAAAAGTAGATTCAAGGAATTTCTCCCTCTCGCTAATACCTAGTTTCAATGCTCTGTTTTTAGCCCGAATAGAATCACTAAGTGATTTTATTTCTTTTACTAATTTTTCTTGGTTAACCATGTTTGTAGCAAGACGTGTTGTACAACAATGAATGTGTTATACCACGTTTAATGTATTAATATAAATTTATCAAATCCTATCCTGTATCGACCATTGTTTAGCGGTTGTTCCTTCATAATTGTTAGGAACCCATACTTTTCAGCCCAAGCCTTTCCACACAACTCTTTAAATCGTTCAAATGTCATATCCGCATTTACATGATCAAAATATATATGTTTTAGGTTGGTTTCATCCTGTTTAAATACAATTAACATGTTTGCATTGTCTCTAATGAGTTGTTTAGGTATTTTGCTGTAAGTTTGGCCAATATAAATGCTATCTATGTTGTTATGTCGACCCATAGCGAAGTAATTCCTTATTGTGTTTTGGTTTTCACAAGATACATCGTCGAATATAAACACGGAGAATGGTTTAGCTTCTTGTGGCTGCATGACACTCTCGCTTGCATTAAACTTTAAATATTTAACTTCAGGCACATTAGTCAGTATTTTTTCCAATAATTGATACTTTGGTTGTTGTAGTGATTTTGAAAATACATATAGATTGTTAAATCGTAATCCTTTAGGGTTTGTAATCAAATTGAATACTACATTAGTTTTTCCACAGTTGGAAGGTCCGGTAACCAGACAACGAACGGTGTTTGGTAACAAATCGCCATGCTTCCCACTATTGAATTCTGAATTATCCACTGTGAGTTCATCTATATTATTAATAGTAAAACTCTCTTTTTGTGGTACTATCTCCATCCTTTGTAATGGTTCAACCTAAAATGATTCTCTATCGTTATATCAAATCCTTTTTAGGTATCCAAGAATCTTCCGTCTTATTAAATCCTAACCATCGTACTTTGACCTTATCTTTTTTCCGTTGCAACACCTTTTCAACTAAATATACATCGCCTACTGTTGATTTTAACATTTCATGTCCATAAAACCCTCCTTCAAGCAATTGTCCTTTATTATCTTTTAAAATATATGTCTCAGGTACTGTAGGTTGTACTTTGAATACAGTAAAAACCTCATTGGTCCAATTTGGCAGGTATCTTTTACTGAATACACCTTTATATTTACTTATTCGCACTTTATCACCCACATTAAATTTTTTAGGCTTTAGTTTTTCAACTTTTGGTTTATTATTCGTTTTTATACGTTTTAATACAAGGTTTTCATTTTTACTAGTTACTTGGTTTGGTTTCATCCCGATAGTCCTATGAAATTTGTTATTGTAATCGTTTATAAGTTTTGGTAACATATCAATCCATATGTGCGATCCTCTGTTGGAAAACATTTTATACATTGCACTTTTTAAAGTTCTGTTGAATCTTTCGATTATTGAGGCTTTTACTTCTGAATTGGTTGAATAATGGTTTATATTGTGTTTTTTCATTAAATTTGCAAATTCCTTATTAAAATATTCTTTTCCATCATCTGTTTGTAAATGTTTAATAGTATGTTTGTCTCTTTGTATAGCTGTTTCCATTGCTTTTGTAACACTTTTGCCACTTTTATCTTTTAGTGGTAAAGCATCTGCCATTTTTGAAAAACAGTTAATAACAGTCAATATGTATTTATATCCTTTATTTTGTTTGCTATAAGGAATCATTTCGATTAAATCCGCTTGATATAAATCATTAATTCCTTTTATCACCGTATTTCTTCGTGGAAACTTTCTTCTTGCAGGTTTATGAAGTTCGTTGACAATTTGTTGCTTTAAGTCCTTCATATTGCAGGTTTCAATGTTTGTTGTATCACATGTATAATCACAATGAATGTTGTTTTAAATATTCACATCATTTATATGGGTCAAGGTCATCCAAACTTGTGTAAAAAAATGGGGAACACGGCG